>CM064974.1:12541354-12671893 GCA_032847665.1 Solanum chilense
GGATCGGGTGCCACGTTCCGGTACCAGGATAGTATATGAGGATCGGGTGCCACGTTCCGGTACCAGGATAGAATGAGGATCGGAGTGTCACGTTCCGACACCAGGATAGAATATGAGGATCGGGTTCCACGTTCCGGTACCAGGATAGAATGAGGATCGGAGTGTCACGTTCCGACACCAGGATAGAATATGGATCGGGTGCCACGTTCCGGTACCAGGATAGAATGAATATGAGGATCGGAGTGTCACGTTCCGACACCAGGATAGTATATGAGGATCGGAGTGTCACGTTCCGACACCAGGATAGTATATGAGGATCGGAGTGCCACGTTCCGGCACCAGGATAGAATTAGAGGAGCGGAGTGTCACGTACCGACACAAGAGGAAGAAAGATAATGAATCTTGAAAGATAATGAATATACTCAATCTAAAGAACTTAATTCCCAAATGAGTATGGTATTGAGGCTTGAGTCCTCATGTGTAAACTTGACGGTAATTGTTAATGATAAAGTAATTGTTGTTGCTACATGTTGAGTATTGTAGTTGATTTACATTATTATTGATATATATTGTTCCCTATTTTGAGTTAACCGATGATATCTACTCAGTACTTGTGGTTGTACTGACCCCCTACTTTTATGTTTCCTTCTTGTTATTGTGTAATGCAGCAAACGTTCCGTCAACTTCAACTCAGCAGTAAATCAAGCCAGTCTTCGTCACACCGGATCTTCAGGGTGAGCTAATGCTTCTAGCTTGGACTGGGTCTTCTTCTTCAAGTCTTGATGCCTTGAACTTCCGGCATGGACTAGCTTTTTAGTTATTTTTGTTCTTAGACATTCCTAGTGTAGTGAATAGAGATAGATGTTCTTGTGATGATGACTTCCAGATTTTGGGGATATTAATAATAGTTTTGAATTGTTTTATTAATGAGTTTAAGTCTTCCGCATTTCTTTTGTTGATATTGTATTAAAATGTTAAAGGTTAGATTGGTTGGTTCGCTCACATAGGAGGGTAAATGTGGGTGCCAGTCGCGGCCCCGATTTGGGTCGTGACATCTTTTCAGATGTTTTAAATGGTCTTCATATGTTATAAAACATATTAATATATCATCAATATAAACTATTAAATAATTATCTTCCGAGAAGATCTTATCCATTCTTCTTTGGAATATTTGTGGTGCGTTTTTTAATCCAAAAGACATTACTAACCACTCGTAATGTCCACTAAGAGTACTGAATGCAGTTAATTTAACTGAATTTTCTTCTAATTTTATTTGCCAAAATCCACTTTTACAGTCAAATTTTGAAAAATAAGTTTTTCCTTTTTCAAGGTTTATTAAATTGTTTCTATTTGAAATAAAATATCCATCAAATAAACAATTTTTATTTAATTCTTTATAGTTTATCACCATTTTTGTTTTTCCTCTTTTTAATTCAGCATGATTTCTTACTAAGAATGCTGGACTACTATGAGGACTTTTACTCATTCTTATGAGTTTTAATTTTAGTAACTCATTAATTTGGACTTTAAATTTCAATTATCTTCTTCGTTATATAACATAGGTTTTACCCAAATTATTATGTTTGGATCTTTTAGTGTTAAAGTTGCTCTTTCATGGCTTTGTTCCCATTTTTCTAATGGATTTTCTCCATATGATTTTTGTAAATTTTCCTTAATTTTCTCTAAATTAAGACATTTGCAAGTAATTTTTCTTAAATTATCTAAGTATTTTCTTTTATATTTATCTTTATCTTTTTCAAGATTATAAACATTTTGTATTCTCGGGACTTTGATATAATGTCCATAAGGTGTTTTCAGATTTATCATATACAATGTTTGTTGATAATTCTGAAATTGTTGTATAAAATCATTTCCTAATAATAAATCTGTTTCCAGTTTATCATAAGCAAACAATAACAATTTTTTATCCTAAAATTATTTCTAATTTTTCTTTTGATTTTGTTAATTTTTCTTTATCTCATGTGATTCCTATCATAAAGATATTATTTTTATTTAAGTTCCAATCTTTTATTAAAAAAGACTTAGCTAGACTTGCTTCTGATCCATTATCTATTTGACAACAAGTTGTCAATTTTGTATCATATATTGTTATTTCTATAAAAATTGAAACCTTAAAAATCGTTTCTTTTGGCATTTATATTTTCGATAAGAAACAAGTTTCATTTTTATATATCATTTCTATTCCATCTTTTCCGATGTTATAGTCTTCTAAATCATTTAGAAATAAATTTCCTAAGATTATTTCTTGATTACTTTCATGATTTATAATATAACAATGAACTGTTATTCTTATTGTGTCTAGTTGTATAGGTAAATCTACCATATATTACAACTACAATTATTACCTTCAAAGGTTTTGTATACGTATTGTTCTCCTTCGTAAACTGTTAATCCATTTATAAGATATTCTTTAATATGATTAGCAGTTGCTCTTGTTTGTATCAGTATATCCTGATTTTTCCATTCTAATCCATTGAAAATTCTTCCCCTTATTTTCAATATATTTGAATGTTCATGATATTTATTAGATATACTTTTTCTAATGGAATTTCTTCCATATTCTAATGAAAGCATAGGATTACTAGTACTTCCTATTTCATGTGTTTTTCCAAATCGAATTTCATATTCGTTTGGAATTTGTGCTTGTTGAATTTCTTCTTCTATAATTCTAGCAATTCCTGCACATTCTCTATCTATTTCAATAGATTCTTTATTTTTATACACATTTCCATAATTTGAATTTGTAACTGTGTATAATGCTTGGTAATATATACTCATTATATGATTACCTGGTTTAAATAGATCATTCCTTTTGATCTAAAAATGTAGACTTAATGCATCATTAAAATCAGCGTCTTTTAGTGATATACAATATCTTGGGTGATAGGTGAATAGAAGCTTAGTTTAAGCTAAATTTCCTTCTACTATTCCAAGATTTCCTTCTCTTGCGTTCATAAATCTTTCGTCGGATAAATTTATCACTATTGAACAATTTATTCCTTCTTTAAAGGTTGATTTAACCAGCATTTGAATTCCTCCTAAATGAACATAATTCATTTTCTTTCTTTTCTTTTCAGGATTTTTTCTTAAGATTTGATTTATCATTGATTTTGTTAATAAGTTTAACTTATGCTTTCCTGTGGTTTGGGTAATTTCTATTACCTTTTCAACTTCTTGATATTCATGATAAGAGATTTTATCTCTTGTGAAAATCTTTTGCATTCTACTTAATAAGTTATCTTCTATTTTAAGATTTAATTTTAATCCTTGAATTTTCTTAAATGTTTCTCCATTAAAATTAAATCTTAAAATAGAACATAACTTATTAAGTAGAATGCAAAGGATTTTCACAAGAGATAAAATCTCTTATCATGAATATCAAGAAGTTGAAAAGGTAATAGAAATTACCCAAACCCCAGGAAAGCATAATTTAAACTTATTAACAAAATCAATGATAAATCAAATCTTAAGAAAAAATCGTGAAAAGAAAAGAAAGAAAATGAATTATGTTCATTTAGGAGAAATTCAAATACTGGTTAAATCAACCTTTAAAGAAGGAATAAATTGTCCAATAATGATAAATTTATCCGACGAAAGATTTATGAACGCAAGAGAAGGAAATCTTGGAATAGTAGAAGGAAACTTAGCTTACACTAAGCTTCTATTCACCTATTACCCAAGATATTGTATATCACTAAAAGACGCTGATTTTAATGATGCATTAAGTCTACATTTTCAGATCAAAAGGAATGATCTATTTAAACCAGGTAATCATATAATGAGTATATATTACCAAGCATTATACACAGTTACAAATTCAAATTATGGAAATGTGTATAAAAATAAAGAATCTATTGAAATAGATAGAGAATGTGTAGGAATTGCTAGAATTATAGAAGCGGAAATTCAACAAGCACAACTTCCAGACGAATCTTAAATTCGATTTGGAAAAATACATGAAATAGGAAGTACTAGTAATCCTAGGCTTTCATTAGAATATGGAAGAAATTCCATTAGAAAAAGTATATCTAATAGATATCATGAACATTCAAATATATTGAAAATAAGGAGAAGAATTTTCAATGGATTAGAATGGAAAAATCAGGATATACTGATACAAATAGGAGCAACTGCTAATCATATTAAAGAATATCTTATAAATGGATTAACAGTTTACGAAGGAGAACAATACGTATACAAAACCTTTGAAGGTAATAATTTTACTTGTAAAAATATGGTAGATTTACTTGTACAACTAGACACAATAAGAATAACAGTTCCTTGTTATATTATAAATCATGAAAGTAATCAAGAAATAATCTTAGAAATTTATTTCTAAATGATTTAGAAGACTATAACATCGGAAAAGATGGAATAGAAATGATATATAAAAATGAAACTTGTTTCTTATCGAAAATATAAATGCCGAAAGAAACGATTTTTAAGGATTCAGTTTTTATAGAAATAACAATATATGATACAAAATTGACAACTTGTTGTCAAATAGATAATGGATCAGAAGCAAGTCTAGCTAAGTCTTTTTTTAATAAAAGATTGGGACTTAAATAAAAATAATATCTCAATGATAGGAATCACAAGAGATAAAGAAAATTTAATAAAATCAAAAGAAAAAGTAGAAATAATTTTAGGATCAAAAATTGTTTCTATAAACAAATTGTTTGCTTATGATAAACTGGAAACAGATTTATTATTAGGAAATAATTTTATACAACAATTTCAGAATTATCAACAAACATTGTATATGATAAATCTGAAAACACCTTGTGGACATTATATCAAAGTCCCGAGAATACAAAATGTTTATAATCTTGAAATAGATAAAGATAAATATAAAAGAAAATACTTAGATAATTTAAGAAAAATTACTTGTAAATGTCTTAATTTAGAGAAAATTAAGGAAAATTTACAAAAATTATATGGAGAAAATCCATTAGAAAAATGGGAACAAAGCCATGAAAGAGCAACTTTAACACTAAAGATCCAAACATAATAATTAGGGTAAAACCTATGTTATATAACGAAGAAGATAAATTGGATTTTAAAGTCCAAATCAATGAGTTATTAAAATTAAAACTCATAAGAATGAGTAAAAGTCCTCATAGTAGTCCAGCCTTCTTAGTAAGAAATCATGCTGAATTAAAAAGAGAAAAAGCAAGAATGTTGATAAACTATAAAGAATTAAATAAAAATTGTTTATTTGATGGATATTTTATTCCAAATAAAAACAATTTAATAAACCTTGCAAAAGGAAAAACTTATTTTTCAAAATTTGACTGTAAAAGTGGATTTTGGCAAATAAAATTAGAAGAAAATTCAGTTAAATTAACTGCATTCAGTACTCCTAATGGACATTACGAGTGGTTAGTAATGCTTTTTGGATTAAAAAACGCACCACAAATATTCCAAAGAAGAATGGATAAGATCTTCTCGGAAGATAATTATTTAATAGTTTATATTGATGATATATTAATATGTTCTATAACATATGAAGACCATTTAAAACATCTGAAAAGATTTTCAGAAAAATGTTTAAAAAATTGAATAATCTTAAGTCAGAAAAAGGCTGAGATAAACAAAAATGAAATAGAATTTTTAGGAATGATTATTTCTAAAAATGGAATAGAACTCCAAGCACATATTGCTAAAAAGATTATAGAATTTCCTGATAAACTTTCAACAAAACAAGAAATCCAGAGATTTCTAGGTTGTTTGAACTATGCAGGAGAGTTTATACCAGATTTAGCAAAGAAAAGAAATATACTTCAAAAGTTAATAAGAAAATCCAACAGACTTGGTTGGACGGAAGAACACACTAAATGTGTAAAAAACTTAAAAGAAGAATGTTCAAAATTACCCAAATTAAGACTACCAGATGAAAGTGATAATCTAGTTCTATAAACAGATGCATCGGATTATCATTGGGGTGTTATTTTGCAAACAGATCTTAATGAAATCTGCAGATACACAAGCGGTACATTCAATGACGCAGAAACAAGATATTCCACTAACGAAAAGGAATTATTAGCAATCCTAAAGGGAATTAGAAAGTTTTCTACATTTCTTTTACCAAAACAATTCATTATTAGAACTGATAACACTCAAGTTGCAGGACTAATAAACAATAGATTGCCTTCAGAACCTCAATACATGAGACTTCATAGATGGCAAGTTTTATTATCTTTTTATACCTTTTCTATTGAATATATAAAAGGAATTGACAATTTTCTTGCAGATTTCCTATCAAGAAACGTCCAATATGGACAATCAGACGAAAATCCTGGTTAACATGATATATGAAAAGATGAAAAAGGTGGATGAATCCATCGATGAGAAAGGACAAAAATTGTTTAAAATAAGAGATGAAGGGCCCGTTTGGATGGGCTTAATAAAAGTAGCTTTAAAAAAATACTTTTGAAAGTGCTGAAACTTATTTTTAAAATAAGCAGTTATGCGTTTGAATAAAAGTGGGAAGTTGTTATGTCAAACGTGAAAAGGGAAAAATAGAAGAAAGAGATGTTAGGGTTATATGAGTAATTTGGAGATTGTATAAAAATATTAAGGGAAAAAAATAAAAATATGGTCAACTTAAAACAGCTTATAAGCTAAAAAAAAAAAAAGCACCCCTACCCCAGCTTTTAACTTTTAGCTTAAAATAAGTTTTTTTTTAACTTAAAATAAGCTATTTTGAGTATTGTCAAACAGTTAAATAAGTCAAAAACCAGCTTTTAAGTCAGTTTGACCAGCTTTTAAGCTGAGCCAAACAGGCTCTAACTCTCAAAGTTATCTGAACAATCTCGAATGCTGCAATTCGAAATAAACCAACTCAGCACAGATCAAGCTGAAAACATGAGAGAATTTTTACTTCTCTGTGAACATTTGGACTCGCGTCCAATTCAGAATTAAAATCTGAAAGAGAATATCATTCTCAACAAGGTGGCAGGAGATGTCCCACCAGCACCTAGTGCAAAAAACATCTCGACGGTACGCACGGATACGCCATCTTCGTCCAAAAAGGATGTAAGAGAAAACCGAGCAAATGAAGCTTCAAGCTCTTCATCAGTTAAGACTGAAAAAGTATCTGGAAACCCAGAAAATAAGACTAACCCAGATTCTTCTGGAGCAAAAGTTTTTTCTTCTTTACAAGGAAAGCAACATCCGAAGGAAGAAGAGTATCTAAAATTCACTAGATAAATTTACAATCTCCCAGAACATAGCGGAGAAACATATGGAGTTTTAGGAACAACTAGTTTGTTTCCTAGAATATCTATATTCCCAAACGGAATTCCGAGCTTTACAGCTCAATTATTCAAGTTCGGATTTTTGGACCGAGTATACACAAGTCCAGATCTCAAGGAGATATCCCAACTACCATCCAGATTGTTTAATGCAATCAAAAATTTCAGCCAAGGCGATGGAGGAGTATACTGTAGATTCTATAGCATTGCAATGGAATGTCAAGATTCTCAGGCATACTATCCTACTCTCAACTACATATTAGTTGAGAAAATAAAATATTTCAACGTTAAGGCTACAGGAATCGATAAAAAACTTCCTTTCCTTAACAAAAAATGGATACAAACCAGAAGAGCATTAGGAATAAAGGCCCTATATGCTATTCTAAACAGATTTTACCGAGATAATTTCAAGGTAATTGATCAAGATTCTGACTGGGTTTTAATCACCAAAGGAAATTCAAAGTCGGAAATACTCAAAGAAAGGATCCTTGATATCGAGCTCCATAGATTAGGGGCAACAGAGGAGACTTGGAAGCTAGCATGTAAAATGCTAGAACACGAACATAATCGATAATGGAAGAAGATCGATGAAGAAGAAGAACGTAAGCACTTACATAATCAAACAAAAACGTAAGCACTTACGTCAGCAAAATGAGGAGAGGACAAAAGAAGAAAAGAAGGTATGTCGGCTAATGACAGAAGGACGAAAAGATGCTATCTTTAAAAAGAGAAGTCACATTTTGTCGGCCACAACAGAAAGCAGCAGCCCATGTGAAATAAAAGATAGAATCTTTTGACTCGGACGAGTCAATAATGCAATCTTTAAAGAAGGACCTTTAAAGATAAACATTTGAAAAGAAGTCCCTCTTTATGATCTATAAAAAGAGGAGACATATCTTGGTAATAGGCAGGTCGAGGAGTAAGTCTAAGTGTGAGTCTAAGAGTGAAAATAAAGAGTGAGAAATATTTTTAATATGAGTGAGTAAGTTAACTTCTCCCGTTAGGGAAAAGTGTTTCTATTTAATGTCATATTAAGATATATACTTATTATATGTAAGTAAGATTATATATATGAAATAAAAGTTATATGATTATACATCTGATTGGTATTATTCAGATTAATGAGTCTTAAAGAAATATCAGATCTCTTAAAAGACCTCATAGAGAGTAATAAACAAATATCATTAAGAATAAGAATGGTAGAAATAGAGATAAAATATATCAAAGAAAATATTCCGGGGAAAATAACAAATTTCTTAGAAAAAACAGATAAAATTGACAAAAGAATAAGTCAAAAATATATTAAAGAATTATTGAATAAAAAATCAGTTAGTGAAAATACTTACCAAAAAGGAAGTATGGATGAAATATTAATACAGAAATTCCTAGAAAACAAAAAGGAAAAGAAAAATACATAGAAAATGAAAATGATTTAAAAATAAATCACAGCAATAATGTAGTAATAGAGATTGATTCAAAATTAATTGAACAAAATAATGATGAGTGAATTAGATGAATTAGTTTATTCTTTTGAAGACTTAAGTCTTATAGAAGAAGTAAATGTACTTATGAATAGAGGGGAAACAGAAGGACCTCAAGGAAAATTCGAAGCTTCAACTTCGATGAAAAATGAATGGCAAGAACCAGAAAATGAAAATAAAATTTTTACAAATAAATCAAAAACAAATAATGATTTTACAAAAAATTATCATAACAATGATAAATCAAAGATTTATGCCTAATAGACTACCCACGTGAGATATTAGCATACAATTCTTAGATTTAGAATGTAAAAGAAATTCAGAAAATAGCCTAGACCTTTGGTCTCAAAATATGTTAATGTATTTCCTATTAGGAAAAGGAAATTATACAGATGAAGAAAAATATTTCATAATGATAAATACCTTTACAGGAAAGGTAAATGATTGGTTTTCAGGATTAACTGAAGATGCTGAAAATATAATTAAAAATGATACCTTAGAAGGATTAAAAAAACTCTTTACAAGAAGGTATAAATAACCTTAAGCAATATATTACAAATGAATTCTTTGGAGGACAAGGAAATGAAAAGGAAAACAAAGAAATAATAGAAAATTTAGCAAAAGAAAAATTAGAAAAATTACAGATATGTAAAAAGAGTTATATTCGAGAATACACTTGTGAATTCGAAGAATATTACTATAAGATATTTGATAGCGGTAAGGAAATGTTGCCTTATTTAGAAAAATACTATCAAAAATTACCAGGCTTTTGGGCCAAATATTTTAGAGAAGAATATGAAAACGAAAATATGAAAGGAGACACTCTTGGTCAAAGAATAAGTTCCCTAAATAATAGATTAGGACAGTTCTGTATGTCACATAATATGCAAAGAAAAGCTAAAAGAATTAATACACAAATTTATTGTAAAGATACACAGGCATCTACTCAATGGGGATGTGAGGATAGACCCTTCAAAAGGAAAAAACAACTCAAGAAGGGGTTAATTAAAAAGAAAAATTTTACCAAACAAAAATATATACCAAAGAAGAGGTATTATAAAAAGAAGAGAGAATTTGTAAAACTAAAAGTAAATGCTGTTACAATTGTGGAGAAGTAGAACACAAAAGTTATGAATGTAACAAGAAAAGAGTAAAAATCTCAAAAATAGATAGATTAGAAATAGATTCAGACTTAGAGTCAATAAAATCTATAAAGAGTGATGATTTCTTTGAAGAAATCTATGAAGAATATTCAAATAGTTCAGAAGAGTCTGATTAAATGAATAAAGAAATACAAGAAAAGGAAGATTCTGTACAGATATTAGATACAGAAGAAGATCACTATGAATATGCTCTAAAAGCAACTTTCGATGGAGAAACATTTAAGAAAATCCAAGGATTAAAATTAAATTTTAAAATAGAAGATAACTTATTAAGTAGAATGCAAAAGATTTTCACAAGAGATAAAATCTCTTATCATGAATATCAAGAAGTTGAAAAGGTAATAGAATTTACCCAAACCACAGGAAAGCATAAGTTAAACTTATTAACAAAATCAATGATAAATCAAATCTTAAGAAAAATTCCTAAAAGAAAAGGAAGAAAATGAATTATGTTCATTTAGGAGGAATTCAAATACTGGTTAAATCAACCTTTAAAGAAGGAATAAATTGTCCAATAGTGATAAATTTATCCGATGAAAGATTTATGAACGCAAGAGAAGGAAATCTTGGAATAGTAGAAGGAAATTTAGCTTACACTAAGCTTCTATTCACCTATTACCCAAGATATTGTATATCACTAAAAGACGCTGATTTTAATGATGCATTAAGTCTACATTTTCAGATCAAAAGGAATGATCTATTTAAACTAGGTAATCATATATTGAGTATATATTACCAAGCATTATACACGGTTACAAATTCAAATTATGGAAATGTGTATAAAAATAAAGAATCTATTGAAATAGATAGAGAATGTGCAGGAATTGCTAGAATTATAGAAGCAGAAATTCAACAAGCACAAATTCCAGACGAATATGAAATTCGATTTGGAAAAACACATGAAATAAGAAGTACTAGTAATCCTAGGCTTTCATTAGAATATGGAAGAAATTCCATTAGAAAAAGTATATCTAATAGATATCATGAACATTCAAATATATTGAAAATAAGGGGAAGAATTTTCAATGGATTAGAATGAAAAAATCAGGATATACTGATACAAACAGGAGCAACTGCTAATCATATTAAAGAATATCTTATAAATGGATTAACAGTTTACGAAGGAGAACAATACGTATACAAAACCTTTGAAGGTAATAATTTTAGTTGTAAAAATATGGTAGATTTACCTATACAACTAGACACAATAAGAATAATAGTTCCTTGTTATATTATAAATCATGAAAGTAATCAAGAAATAATCTTAGAAAATTTATTTCTAAATGATTTAGAAGACTATAACATCGAAAAAGATGGAATATAAATTATATATAAAAATGAAACTTGTTTCTTATCGAAAATATAAATGCCGAAAGAAACGATTTTTAAGGTTTCAGTTTTTATAGAAATAACAATATATGATACAAAATTGACAACTTGTTGTCAAATAGATAATGGATCAGAAGCAAGTCTAGCTAAATCTTTTTTAATAAAAGATTGGGACTTTAATAAAAATAATATCTCTATGATAGGAATCAGAGGAGATAAAGAAAAATTAACAAAATCAAAAGAAAAAGTAGAAATAATTTTAGGATCAAAAATTGTTTCTATAAACAAATTGTTTGCTTATGATAAACTGGAAACAGATCTATTATTAGGAAATGATTTTATACAACAATTTTAGAATTATCAACAAACATTGTATATGATAAATCTGAAAACACCTTGTGGACATTATATCAAAGTTCCGAGAAAACAAAATGTTTATAATCTTGAAAAAGATAGTTTTTTATACCTTTCTTCCTCTTGATTGATAAATAGTCCTATCAATGCCGCAGCATTTCTCCTTTCCGGTTATGAATAGTATTTTTCGCCTTCTTCACTCTTATGGCTACTTTCGAACTATTCCTCCTTTAGGAAAAAATACAATAACTTCTAAAAATCAAAAGCATGATGGACATTTTCCTCAAGAGCAAAAATAAGAATTCCGAATGAAGATATTTAATTAAGATAACAGTGAGCAATCAACTGGATATTCGTATTGAACATTTATCTCAAATGCAGCTATTTGAAATCCTTTCCTAGATAGCAAAAAAAAAAAAGGTAAAAAATTTCATTTATGAACCCCTTTATACTCGGACCAAAACTAGGCAGCAAAAGGTATCATAAGACCAAGCATATATTAATGACATGATTAACAGAGAGCAGGCAGAGGAAAAAGCCTGATTCTCATAATATCGGACACAAAAACCGGTACGTAAACGCGATTGGATACCCGAAAATAAAACCATAGTGAAACCAAAAAATTACTATCAACTCGAGGATGGAAGACGGACAAAAAGAGACACTACCTAAAGAACTTTCATGCTAAACTAATACCTTGTTGGATAGATAGGTATTAGATCATTTCAAATCAAGAGAGCTTCGGACAAACTTAAGCAAACAGAACAATGATCAGTCGTACAAAGATACATTAGTTAACAACAAACTCTTCGAATTCATGGCAAAACATTAAACTATCTAGGATGAATGGATGAGTTACAAGAAGTCTAATTACCAAACACTGAACGAGTGTAATGATATCATACTACAAAATGACCTGAAGAAGAACGAGTCATATGAATGTGAACTAAACTATTATATGCTCAAGATTATACGACGGAATAACTTCCTTGGCGCTTAAGGATTTTATGGAGAGTACAACAACCATGAACTTGATGAAACCTCAAAAATGTAGGCTCAGATGAACACCAAGCCATCCTTGAAATTAGAAAAAAAGGAAGAAAAAGAAAAAAACGATAGTAATAGATTATCAGACCAACCTTTACCCCCTAATTCGCAGGCAGCAACGAGTCAAACGAAAATTTCATTCTGTCATGTAAGATACTTCACGCTATCATGAACAACACAGTAAAAACAAGGGATGCTTGAAAAGAGACGGACGTTACCTTTACAGGGCAGCGGAACTGGGACGGCAACGATTTACGGAGTACTTCACCACAGACTCCGAACTCTGGGAGTTTCTATGGGTCCTAGCAATCTTCAGACAACGAAACAAGAACAATCCAAGGAGTATTTTTATGCGGCTGTCGTAGTTCTTCGCCAAAAACTTCCCATAATGTATGTATCTATTTTTTTATTCTCAATATATCCCCCCCCCCCCCTCCCATTAACAGAGAAGAAAATCGTCGAATTTCGGGGGGAAAAGATCAGGAAAAATCCAAAGAATAATGGGTCCATTCAAAATTTGAACCCCAAAAACTTTCACAATTAAGGGGAGACACTCTTTTTCTGAGCCTTCAAACTATTTCGAAAGGCGAAAGGACGAATGGACGCCCTCGATCAATCTTCCATCCTAGAGACGTTACGTGGATCAATCTTGAGCTGCCAAGGACGGAGACGCAGGTCTACTACAGCAGTAGCTTTGTCGCGCTGCATCAGACTGCTGGAGACGTAGAAGACGACGAATAACAGCTGTCCTTAGCTTGCCTTTCCATGTATTTCGACGGAAAAGGGAATCGCTTAGAGCCGTTGCTGATTCTTCCGTGAACTTTCCTTCGCGTGAGATGGATTGGAGCGCGTACAGGAGTTCGGTGGCTACTCACGCGTCCTTGTCTTTTAATTTCACTTTAACACTGTGTAAGCATCGTTGGATTGTGATGTTTTGGGCCTCTTCGTAAAGGGAAAGGAAAGATTTGGGCCGGGTTTAAGGGGAATTAGGTGGTGGGCCTGGGGGGATCGGGAATTAAATTGGGAAAATTTCATATATGACAAACTTATTTGATTAAATAACATTATATGGGTATAGTTTACCTAATTACATTATATGGGTATAGTTTAGTTATTTTAGGCATCTTTAATTTTGTATATAAAGGTTATTTATTTATTTATTTATTTATACAATTCTATTTTAAAAAGTTGTTTGTAACTGAAGCATTAAATGTGGTAACAATAAATTAAGATAATGCCACAATTTTAGGGAAACATCCCTTTTTTTAAGCTTAAGTTCAAATTCTAAAAAAAAAAATTCATACAGCCATTTGAAACAAAAATATAATTTTTTTTTTTTGCTCTTTGTGAAACTGATATATTAGTTAAACATGACATTATATTCAATAATTTGTATATAACTACTACAATATACAAATTATACTCACATATGATATTTTCCCATTTATATAACTAAATCCAACTACAATATGTGTACATGAATAATATATTAGTTAAACATGATATTATATTCAAAAATTTGTATATAACTACTACAATATACAAATTATAATCGCATATGATATTTTCCCATCTATATAACTAAATCCAATTACTTTGTACTAACTTCAATACTTAAATATACTATATACAAATTCTAATAGATTATACAAATTCTAATCATATACTCCCGTATACAATACTTAAATATACTATATACAATTACTAAACATGGAATATACTATATACAATATTTAATTTAATATTTTTTGTATATTGACCACTAATTATACAAAAAATTGTATCTAACTTCGTGTTTTAAGACACTACCTCATGATTATGAAGTTTTTCAGATCCGGCTACTTCAGAAGCATTTTCCTCTGATTCAATGTTTACAGCTTTCCTCTTTCTTTTTCCTTGTACAATTTTAATGCCTCTAGCTTTGGCATTTTTAATAACTTGTGGTAAACAACTAAAATTAAGGAGTACTTACGAAATTAACTTCAACTTGGGGAGGGAACTTCGACTTCGGGAGGGAGAAATTAACAATTTGAATTTCAAACCGGCTAGCTGGAGTATTAAATGTAGGAGAAAACGTTGGAATGTTAAAAGGAGAGAGAAAATTGTTTGTGAAAAGGAGAGAGAAAATTGTTTGTGAAAAGGAGAGAGAAAATTGTTTTGTGTATAATTATATACAAAATTAGAAAATAAGGTTTTTATACAATTGGTTACATAATAGGTTGTGGACCCCACTAATTATAGCAAAAAAAAAAAACTATAATTATATAAGGTAAATAAATTAAACTATACCCCTATGCTATAATTAGTTATGAATGTTTGCCATTTCATATAATTTTCCCAATTAAATTAGTGGGGGCTGCTGACTTAGGCAGACGTGGGCCTGGAAATAGATTATAAAATAGGCCCAATTTTTAATCTTAGATGGTTTTAAAGTGAGGTAAGGATAGAGTTTAGAGTTTAAGCAAAATGAGTTGAGTTAACGAATTCGACTAAACTCTAAATAAGACGAATTAATATTAATTAATTTACAAACTTCTTAATATTAAAGAAATAAAACAATCAAATCAAAAGTTCAAAATTATAATCATAATTTAAACAAAGCTAATTTAACAAAGTAATCACTAAAATTAAAAATTTTGAGATGATTTTCGAAATGTTCATAAAATATATACTAATTATATAAAACATATATATAAAAGCTATAAAAACGGTAAAATTAATTAAGAATAATTTTAGAACTATTTTGAGCTTTATAAAAACTAGTTATTTCAAATCATTTAGAATTAAGAAGCTCGTCGATTAATTATTATCGGGGAGGGTCAAAATTGGGTGTCAATAAGTACGGTTTTTTAGTAAGTCATCTTATATTGAACTATTTATTTCTATATGAATGTCATTGTTATTTTCCACCTTTTTATCTCTTGTTTGTCATTAATTGAAAACATAAATAGAATAAAAACGGTGGACAAGATCGAAATAGAAAAAAATAGAAGAGATAGGAGGTGAAGGAGTGGGGGTGGGAGGAGAGGAGTTTAGAGAGTAGATGCCTAACCTTTTTTATTTTTAATTTACTCTAAAATTCAAAACCAAGTCAATCACGTGAGCTTATATATTAAGTAATTTTAAATTATTTAACGGAAAAGAGCTTAAATGCCCTTAAACTATGAGATTTGGTAAAATATTGTCCTCCATCCACTTTATGAGTATGTTCAGTTAGACATTAGGATATTTTTGAGACAAATGGTTGACGACAGTGGTATTGGGGGGTCCAAAGGTGAATGAAGGGTAGTTTTGTACCAATTCAAATAGTTGAGGAACATTTTAGACCCTTCTCGAAGATACTTTTAAGTTTGTTATTCTTGAAAAGATAACATTGAAAAATATCTTAATCATTTTAACATAATTATCCAAATATGTGACTGGTTATATATATAAAGTTAGTTTCAACACTTATAAGTTGCACTACATATAAAGTGTGTACCGATATGAGCCCAACTGGTACTTTTTTTATTTCAATTTATATAACATAAACGTAATTTTGAGTTGATCAAATTTTTTTGTTTGTTTATAAATATTCTAAGTTTTGGAGCGTGCTAATACTTTTTATGTCATTTTCGAATATATAACAAACTAAAAAAGTAAGAAAAATACATTAAAATAAATAGATTATGTGCGGAATCAGTTTTCTAAAAAAAAGCAAGACAAATTAATTCTCCAAACATTACATTATCACTTTTCTATCAGTTTTTTAATAAAGTAAGAATTGAATATTCATATAAAATTTTCAATGATATAGGGGATTCATCTTCCTTTAATATACAAGGAAGCAAATATAGATTCTGTGAGTTTAAGTCACTACTAAAAAAAGGCCAAAAAGAGACCTAGAAAAGAGACCTCACGAGGTCTCTTTTCGGCAAAAAGAGACCTAAAAAGAGACCTCAACGCTAGGTCAGTAAAATGCAGGTCACTTTTTCACAGAGACCTCATGAGGTCGCCAAACGGAGACCTCACGAGGTCACCAACAAATAATCTGATTTTTTACAAAAAGGAGACCTCACGAGGTCACTATTGTATTATTTAATTTAATTTAATATTTTTTACATAGAGACCTCATGAGGTCACAACTTTATAATATTATTTAATTTTATATTTTAATTAAGAGACCTCATTAGGTCGCTAAGATATTATTTCATTTAATTTTATATTATTTTAAAGTAGAGACCTCATGAGGTCTCTTTTCTGCATTTATATTTGGAGACCTCACGAGGTCTCCATTATGATATTTACGGAAAATATAATGCAGAAAAGAGACCTCATGAGGTCTCTTTTCTGCATTTATAAAATGTTAACTAGAGACCTGATGAGGTCTCCATTTTGAAATAGCTGAAAAAATTAATGCAAAAGGGAGACCTCATGAGGTCTCTCTTCTGCATTTATAAAATAGAAAATGGTAAATGGAGACCTCATGAGGTCTCTAATGTGAAATATCTGGAAAAATTAATGCAAAAAAGAGACCTCATGAGGTCGCTATAATGAAATATCTGGAAAATTAATGCAAAATAGAGACCTCATGAGGTCTCTTTTTCTAGAAAAAAACTGGCAGAAAATTATTATTTCTGCGGCTTCTCATCACCTGTCATTTTAATTCAGTACCCAAATCAAACTCAAAGAGCTTCAAAAACTCAATTGAAGCAATACATTTACTAAATATTCTCTTATCAACTCAATTTCAACTCACTTCAACATAATTATATATTAAACAAAAACCATGATATCCATAAGTTATATAATACATTCCAACGTTATCATGTATTCACATAACAAATAATTCCCATCACAAAATTATAAAGTTAACAAAATGATCCATAAGTTAGCTATCACAAGTCTAAACTTCACTAATGTTGTAGTGTGTTTTCCACATAATCATCACTTTCTTCATCACTACTCTCATGGGTCATATTTCTTTGTTGACCATACATTGGATAATGAGTAGGTTGAGATTGAGGAGGTCGAGGAGGGAAAGTGACATCACCAGAACAAGGGGGAATCCCTCCTGAGGCAAGTAATGCATCGAATTGAGCCTTAAGACCCGCAAACTGTAATTCCAACCGCCTCTCCCTAGCCCGTGATTCTTCGGCTTGGCTAGATAGCTCAACAATCTTTTTCTCCATAGCCAAATTTTTCTTCATTGATTCATCATGATTTGAACTATTTAGGCCTTCAAACTCAGAAGAAAATTCACGAAAGGTTTTGTGCGGCATTCCATATGCATACCCATATCTACTCGGCCCACAAGTCAAGTCTAACCAAACTCTCTCATCCTGTTCTTGAGTAAGTGGCATACCTCGATTTTCTTCAGGCAGAGTTTGTTGTAAATCCTCCAAAGCTTGAAGATATCGATTCTAAATTGAATGTTATCATATGAGAATATAAATTTAGAAAATAAGTAATTATAGGAACTTTCTTCCCACTAGCTGTCTGTTTATAACGACATTTTCCACAAAACTTACACGATTCTAGA
Organism: Solanum chilense; assembly: GCA_032847665.1. NCBI lineage: Eukaryota > Viridiplantae > Streptophyta > Magnoliopsida > Solanales > Solanaceae > Solanum > Solanum chilense. The sequence goes on from CM064974.1 coordinate 12,559,527, forward strand.
TCAATATCATCCTTATAGTATAACATGCAACCATTTTCACAACAATGAATTCTCATCGATGACATTCCTAACTTTGATACCAACCTCTTTGCCTTATAGAAATTATCAGGTATCTCTAGATTTGGGTCAACTAAATCATGAATAAGGTCAATCACAGAGTCCATTGCCCCTTGAGGAACACTCCAATCTGATTTGATACTTAATAATCTAACCGCAATAGACAACTGTGAGTGTGGACTCCCCTCATATAAAGGCCGACTAGCAGATTCCAATTGTTCAAAGAAAATTTTACATTCAACATTAGGAGCTTCTTCACCTTGATTAGCAAAATCAAAATCAGAATGCACACCAAAAGCATCTTGAACCATGTCATCAATTCTATAATTTTGTGCATTAGAATTCACATTGCTACTACTTTCACCAGGAACATAATGTTGGAATACATCAAAGTTATTATCAATTTCTCCATGACTAGTCCACACAGTGTATTCTTTTTTAAACCCATTTCGATAGATATGAAGCTCAACAGCATCTGGTTTTTCATAATTCAAACATTGACATTTATTACAAGGACACTTAATCATACCACTACGTTGAAAAGGATCTAATGTCTTTGCATACTCCACAAAACCAATGACACCTTCTACAAATTCAGGTCTTAGCCCCATTCGACCAAAATTAGTCATATTATACATCCAACTACGATCCATCTACATAAGAATCATAAATTAAATTTGTCAAGCACTAACACAATAGTTACAATTTTAACTTATTAACCAACTTAACAAATTTCTAAGTCTAATTAGTCTAGTTTTAAATAAATTCTAATACTATAGTAACAAGTTTAACTTATTAACTAACTTAACAAATTTCTAAGTTTAATTAGTTTAGTTTAACTTAATACTAACACGATAGTTACAAACTTAAAGCTAAGTGTCAACACTAGATGGACACAAATTGATTTTCAAAAGAAAATCAATTTTGTCATCAATAGGATCAACTAGTGTTGGTACTTATGCTTAACAAATAATTATATCTAAAATTTAAAGCTAAGTGTCAACACTAGATGGACACAAATTGATTTTCAAAAGAAAATCAATTTTGTCATCAATAGGATCAACTAGTGTTGGTACTTATGCTTAACAAATAATTATATCTAAAATTTAAAGCTAAGTGTCAACACTAGATGGACACAAATTGATTTTCAAAAGAAAATCAATTTTGTCATCAATAGGATCAACTAGTGTTGGTACTTATGCTTAACAAATAATTATTTCTAAAATTTAAAGCTAAGTGTCAACACTAGATGGACACAAATTGATTTTCAAAGAAAATCAATTTTGTCATCAATAGGATCAACTAGTGTTGGTACTTATGCTTAAACAAATAAAATATGGATTTAGAATTTGAAACTTACGAGATTTTATAACGATCTCAAATTAATATACATTGTAATACAAATAAAAAGTCCTAATTCACGTGAAACCATAAGTAGTTGTACTATGCGAAGATATTTGCATTTTGTGGCAAACTATACCAAAACTTGGACACAAATGGATTTAATTTGAAGTTGATTCATGTTTTGTTATTCTTTGGAAGTATTTAATTTAATAACTTGGACATAGGTCAGTGAGAGAGAGACATATAAAATGTAATAAACAATAGTTGCTCGTAATCCTCTTTTCTCTCATTGCTTATAAGAGCCCCCTTTAAGCATTGAATTCGATCTCCCAATATTCAAGTAATCTCACATACCTTATGGCCCCATAAACAAATAATTATAACCCTCAGGTGGAAATCCTTTTTTCCCTTTCTTGCCTATGATATTCGATCAGTTTTCCACTTCTAACCCACAAATTCCACCCCACCCTAACCAGTCAGAATCAGAACCCTATTATCCATTAATTTCAGGTCAAATGCCTCACTCCCAAAATGCTACATTTAAAATGACGACAAACCACACACCCCAGAACAGCTCAAATTCTTTATTCCAGCGAGGGGTCCCCAATTCAGCACTCATTAATTCAAATATAAACCTCCAAACTACTCTCCAAAACCCAAATTACAAAATTAAAGCTTCAATCTAGGTCATGCAAATTCAAATCATTTCCAAAAAAACCCAAATGTACAAGAGGAAAAAGAAAAAAAAAAGAAAAAAACAGTAACACAAAAAATGAGTGGAATTAGTGAAAATACCTTTATTGAGCTTAATGACGAGCAGCTTCTTAGAGAGAGAAAGAGAGAGGCGGCAGAGAGGCGGTCGACGAAAGAGAGAGGCGACGATCGACGAAGAGAGAGGCGCGCCGCGACGAGGTGAGAAAGAGAGAGAGGCGCGACGAGGTGAGAAAGAGAGAGAGGCGCGACGAGGTGAGAAAGAGAGAGGAGGCGCGCAGTCTGTAAAAAAATTAAGAGAGGGAAGAAAGAGTTAAGTTAATTTTGGCTAGGTTTTTGGTTTTGTCTAAGAGACCTCATGAGGTCTCTACATTTTTAAATATTTTAAATTATTATTTTTAATTTAACAAGTAGAGACCTCATGAGGTCTCAACTTGTTAAATTAAAAATAATAATTTAATTTAATTGAATAGTTAAAAAATTAGAGACCTCATGAGGTCTCCAATTTTATGAGAATTAAATTAAAAATTTAAAATTTTTAAATAAGTCAGATAAAAAAAAATTTATTCATTATATTGACCTCACGAGGTCTCTTCCACATTAAAAAAAAAATTAAAAAATATTAATTTAAATAGCGACCTCATGAGGTCTCTTATTATTGACCTATTTTTGAGGTCTCCATTTTTAGGTCTCTTTTTGGCCTTTTTTTAGTAGTGAGTGAACTCATTGTTTTCAGTTCGAACTATTTATTCCTATGCATAAATAGTAAAAATTGAACACATATAACAAGATCACACTCTACATATGATTAGTTTTAAGAACCAACATAGGATCCTAGTTTGTATGTTTAATTATTACACTTGGGAAAGATTAAGTAGTTGGCAGGCATCTCTATGATATTTATCACCATATATGTAAGTCTAATTTTTCAGCACAACATTGAAACAACTCCTTCATGATGTCTTTCCGTAAGTGTTGCTGAAATAATCTCTATGTTACGACTCGTATAGATAAGATTTATACTTTGCTTATTTGATTTATACTTTGTTTCCACTGGTTGAATGATATTTTGAACTGCAAGACATATGTTTTCCCCCATAGAGCACCAAAAATTTGTTATACGAAATAGACTACTATCAGGGTTTATTATCCCCATATCAATTTCCTGCTCAATCAACTTGGTATTTATATGTTTGGAAATACATACAAAAGGATTACCTTTTTGAATACCACAACGCCATCCATTTTGACCATAAAAACAACAAATGTTATGGATCATAACAACCGCTGTAACACCTCAAAAATCAGACTTAGAAAATGTAGTAGAAAAACTCTAGAACCAGTGAACTACGATGGGGTTTATAGACCATGAGAGAGACAACGATCCATTTACCTACCCGTGGACTCAGCACCCTTCCAGCAAAGGTGGCAGAGCCCTTGACGGGCCGTGAACCACCTCATAGGTCGTACCGGTGCTAGTGGGAGCCAGACAAAGTCCACTAAGCCCATACGTCAAACCATAGGACCTTTCACGGGATGTGGACCTGACGATGGACCGTGTTGACGCCCGTGAAAGATCTCCTTAGAACCAATAGCTACTGGACCATGACCAGCTTGACGGTTCGGGGTCCATTTGATGGTCTGTCAGAGGGGTCGTGGTCAGTTGCGTCCTTCCTTTATGCATTGGACTCTAAACTACGTCGTTTTACCCCTAAACTACGTAGTTTTGGTCAGTTTTAGCCTAATGACTTAATTAGAACTTACTCTAATCGATTATTCACCTAAATTCATCGATCTTATAGAAAAATAGAGGGAAAAAGTCAAGCATCACTTCAAGAACATGCAACAACGTTTTCCTTAGTTCCAGACCAAAATCAAAAGATTTCTCCGTGATTTCTTCACAAGATATGTGAGATTTTGCTAGTGGCTTCCTTTTATCTGTTGGGTCCCTAAAGTTCAGTCAAATTCTTGATTCCCTTAATTCTATTTAGACCTATGGTTTCTAGAACTTCAGATTATTGTTGTGTTTTAGTTGTTAGATTAATCCTAATCACAATAATACGTTTTTGTAACAATGTTGCTAAATCCTTGCATGAAATTCAGAACCCTAGTTGTGTTGATTCATTTAGTTCATGAATTACACTTACTAGGTCAATTTATACAGTTATACATGCATCAGTTTACAAATGTTTCATTATCAGTACTTAATGTTCCATTTTCATTTAGCATGTTGGAATCTTGAGCTATCTTGTTGTTTTAGTTATTTTATATTTTATACATTCTATTGGGAGTAGGCTTAGTGAGTTGGACTAGGGTTAGTCACCCTCATAATCCCACAACTACTTAGTGATCTCGCTAGTCATACCTCTATACCCTTGGCAAGGTATATTGGGTCCTCATGATGGGAAGTATATATCACACTCCACATTTATCTCATGTGGTTTGGTGGCTTCCATATTCAGAAACTAGAGTATTGACCAAGTTATCAGTTACATTTCAATATTCAGTTTCAGTAAGTTATAAACATGGTCACTAAATATAGTCAATTCATATTCAATATGTTTAGCATATTTATCATGTTCAGATTATATCATTACTTTAATGTTTTGCTCAGTTATATGTTTTTTTCAGTTATATGCATACTCTATGCTACATCTTTTCGTATTATCGGTTAAGGTCCTCAACATTCAAATCACACATAGATCGGTTCTCGATCTTCAGTTTAGTAGCTTCACTTGTGAGTCCTCATATTTTGAGGACAATAGACATGTTTCTATATGTAGTTTTTAATTTTAATTTTCAGTTTTTGCTAGAGTTAGCTAGGGCATGTCCAAGCCTCTCTAGTCGGTCAGAGGCTTATTTCAGACAAAGACAGATTCTGCTTTAGTACTATTTGAGTTTTATTTCACTATCTTAAACTCATCTCAGTTATATATACAAATAGTATTAGGTATTCCCCATCATTTTAGTTTATCGCATGTCTTAAGCTTCTGCACAGAATTATCTTATTTCAGTTATCTTAGTATGCTTATGATATGTCAGCCGGGTTAGCTTGGGGTCACTCATGGTCCTAGGTCGCGTGTCCACGTCTTAAGGGTAACCTTGGGGTGTGACAACCGTAGTAATAATTTACCATTTGTATCTAAAAATTGGTTGTATAAACACAAATAGGTCGTGTGAGTGTATGACATTCAACGTTTTGCTTAACCCACATTATAGTGATTTCTGATTCAGTTGGTAAGTTGTATACTCTTAGGTATAAACTAGCGTCTACAAATCCATTATCATAGATGATTGTGTCCTTTGACAAAAACTGCAATAATTTTGAAAGAATAAAGCTAATGGGCTGATTGAGAAAGTCGAGGAAAAGTGGAAAAGGGCCAGCAATGATAAAGGCAACATTTGGAATGAAATCTTGATTTGAGTTTGCAAATTTGCACCGCTAAAGCACTGCTAACTGTCTCAATTGTTGTCATAGAAAAACGAGTTGAACTTGGCACATTAATCAAGATTTCATTCCTAATTTCTACTATTATGATGAGAGTTATCTTTGTAGAAACATATAATAAAACGACCTCTAAAAATATATACTATGTACTACTTACTTTCTCGCAAAAAAAAGGAAGCTAGAACATAATACAATGAAATACCAACTAAAAGTTTATAATTTTTGCAACATTTTTCTCTAACTTTATTGAGTTTTATCACTATCTCGAAGTGTTACTGCGAATATCTTTTACTATGTGCATTGAATAAGCAATAAAGCAATTAAATATGACCCTCAACTATAGTAGCATTAGTTTTTCTGGTAAAAAATAGTCTGTTGTTTATGATGACTTGGGTTATGGCGGAATTAGATAAAAAGATTTGTCACTTGTAACGTCACATAAATAAGTGTTTGAAAGAACGTAGTAAGAAAAAGTAACAGCAAATACTATATGATAAGGAAGCAAATAAAGAACCATTATTAATAAAAAAATTCATGTGCATAATCTTCATAATATTGGAGTAAACAAAGTAACATTCAAATTATAGAAGTCAGGCACAATATTTTTTATTTGATCTATTTTAAAATAATTTACAACTCCCCAGACACAATGACTTTCATTAATATAGCAAGATATCCATGAAAGGATTATTTTAAAAAATGAAATAGATTTTATCATCTAAACGGGAACAAAAGCTTTTTCACCTGTCATATATCTTTATTTTACAGAATCATAAGATTCAAACCATTACTGATAGCAAAAAAACACAGTGGATCAAACCAAACCTAAGCTCTTGAACTTGATAAGTGAATTACTATTAATGTAAAAGAGGGAAAAATTTTAACATAATTTTCTTGAACTTCTTCTGTTCATATATGGGTTTTCCATCAGAATCAATTTTCTGAATTTCTTCATTTAATTTTTATATGTTGTACGTTTATCTTGAAGTTTCTTCACGTCATTGTATTGACATTTTGAAATTATTTTCACTTGTATTGTGAAGTTAAATATCTGCAACTAATTATGTCATGCCTCCAGCATACACCTTGAACGTGACCGGTATTCGAGAACCATTTCTGTTTCCCAACGAATTCTTGACTTGACTAACTACTAAATGGAATACTTAACTCAAGAAATAAGGAGGTTTACATGAAAATTTTAACTCATAAATCTCAACTACACTCAAGTCAAATGTCTGAAAGTACTCAATATTATAAATATAATAGTTTGCAAATATCTCAACAAAAAAGAAATATTGAGATACTCCTCAACTCTAAATATCTATGACGACTCCAATACTAGGATAGATGTCAGGACAAGATCCATGACAACTCAACAATAACTAGAAAATAAATATAAAATCCTCCAGAATGCAAGAAGGCTCACCAAAGCTATGTGAAGCCCAAAGTGATCTCAATAAAGTGTGTGTTGATGATCTCAGACGCCTACATATGCATCATAAAAAGATGCAGGTCGAATGACATCAGTACATTGAATGTACAACTATGTAATAGATTCGAAGCGAATCAACCGAACGAAAAGACTACAATAGATAAATATATAGTCAAGTTTAATGTAAATAAATAAAAGAGTTAAATTATTTAAAACATTACAAAACTTACTCATCTCTAAACTCAATATAACAGGTTATAAATTAATATACACTGTAACCCTATTGAAAAATTTTCTAACCGAAAACCATCACTATGATCTACATGATGATATAACATCTTGTTCCACACTGTCAGATCTTTCTTATACCATGTCGGGTATAGAACCTCTCTACTAGGTGAATAGACTATATATAAGGATGTTTTTTTTTTTTTACAAGAATCCAATCACAACACATATAATAATAATAGTTAAATGGCAATTATGTAGAACAACTGCAACTGCAAGAGAAAGTAAAGAAGTTTTGGTTCTTAATACATCTTTTTTAGAAACTCTGTAAACATACACCAATACCATCTGCAGCTACTTAGGGCCAATGTCCTTGATACCACAAATCTGCTCCTCTCCCATGGCAGACATCACTGATAGAACCAGGTCTTTCCCCTCAGCAAAACCATCTTTGACCTGAGCCAGAAGAGTATCATCAGTTGGGAGTCTCAAGTCATCCTTGGTGTTACCATTTTCAGTCAACAGACTCACAAAGCCATCCTCAGAGATATCAATAAGCTGATAATCAGTCCTATTCACATGAGGAACATCACAATTGTGAGAAGAGGGAACAATATCCTCAAGCTTCTTTCCAGTGAAAATGTCAATTGCCACGAAGTGACATTTAGCATGACCGTGCTTGCCTGTCTTGGAAGTTGAAACTTCAACCACCTTGCAAGGACGATTTTTGATGACGATGTGACCACCTTTACGAATAGTACCAGCTTGTTGAGGATATGTCTTTGAAGCTCCGGCATCGGCCTTGGATTCGAAGTGGTGCTCTTCGTCCGACATCGTTTTGATCTTCGCCGGTTCGCCGGTGGAGAGGATAAGGAGAAGGAGAAATTTGGGACTACTGGGACTTATATATAAGGATTCATCTAAAGTTTATGATCCTAAATCCATATAGGAAAAACTCATCTCTATATCGTTGCTCAATACATCTCCTGATAATATATATTAATGCTCAAATGTATAAACATACTATTTCTCTAGTTGGAAATAATATCTATAATCTCATAGACTCATTTAGAAATTAAAGTTTGTCTTTACTCATTTTAAAAATGATATCTTTGGGAAATACTTAGTTCCTTATACTTTATCTCAGACATCCCTTCAGAATCTACTCAAAATGCTTCTTTACCTTTCTTATAAATCAATTTAAGACAATGATTGGTTAAAATAATTTCTTAATAAATAACTTAATAATAAGGTTCATGCTGGAATATAGACATGAACAACAATTCAAAAATATCAATACGTGATATACAACAACTTAACAATTGGGAATATAAATTAGATTCAACGATGCTACTCATCTCAAAAATACATGAAATCAAGGATAAAAGCCTAGATTACTCTTTTATTTGTTTAAAATAAAATGTAAAGTATTAGGACGAACTAGTCCAACACTATGATAGCATTACATACCTAGAAAGAACAATGTTCTTGGCAAAATTGATGGAAACTTGAACTACGCTCGAACCCCTAGATTGTTTTCCTCGTGGAACCATACTCTAATGTATTCAAGTGTCCAATAGTGTAAAAGGATGTTTAACACTTAACTAGGTGTAATAATGTTACATTTAAGATTTGAATGGATGGGAAAGGTCCGAAATTATATTAATTAATAGAAAATGAAAAACCCAATAGCGCTTGACAAAGGTCCTGACAGTTTGTCACCAATATGACTGCCCATACATGTCATCATAAAAAACATCTATGACACTGAAAATTCTCGAAGTTGAGAGGAAGTTGATGGACCGTCATGTAGTTGACTGCCCGTAAGGTCTGTTGTCAACTTTTTCCTAATATGACAGACGTTATTAAAATGGTCATAAATTTTTACTCCAATCTTGAAATGAGGAAAACTTAGTGGTTTTGGAAAGAGGAATCGAAGACCTTCAATTTGATATTCATGGGCCACCTAACTAATTATGAGATAAGAGATATGATTGTTTGAAGTTTACATGAGTAGAATCTTGTGTCAAAATTTAATCGATAAGAAAGCTTTCAACTCAACGTTGTGTTAGCGGGTTATTGCGACCTTAATTTCATATACTAAATCTTTCAAACACCAAATTATTGAACTTTATACATATGAGAAATTTAGGAATCACCCACTACGATTTTACATGCAATTAAATCATGGTTAGGGGATTAGCTTAGAAATTTTAAGGGTGTTACAATATATCCTCCTTCGAATTATTCATCCTTGAATGATGGATGAACTGAGCATGAAAAGGGTAGGGGAGTGTTTAACATCCCAATTTAGTGCAAAATACACAGAAAAATCATGTATTCAAAACATTGAAGGAGGGATTAATTTGAATGAGTACTTTAGGAAGTGTTAATACCTTTGACTAGAACTAAGAAGATAACCATATGAGAGTATCTGGTCTTTATATCCTCCTCGATCTCCTAAGTTTCCTTCTCAAAAAACTCAATTCTCAATAAGACTTATCAACTTGCAAATCTGACAATCAAAAATTTGAATGGGAATCTTATCATAAGATAGGATGTCCTCAATACCAATATTCTCGGTAGGCACAATAATTGAAGCATCACTCAAACACTTCTTTTGCATAGAGATGTGAAATATGGGACAGACTGTTGCTAACTCTGACAGTAGCTCTAGATCATAAGCTACATTACCAACTCTCTTGGATATCCTATAAATACCAATGTATCAAGGGCTGAATTTTTTTTTGGTATCAGATCTCATAACATCCTTCACAGGTGAAACCTCCAGATACACCTAATAATCAACATAAACTCTAAATCTCTTCGTCTAACATCTCTATAGCATTTCTGGCGGCTCTGTGTTGTTTTGAATCACTCTTGGATTATTTTCACCTTCTTCATGGATTGATGAACTATGTCTACTACTATCAACTCACCTTTACCAACCATAAACCAACCAATAGGATATTAACACACTTCACCCATAAAGAGCCTCATAAGGAGTCACCCGAATACTGGAGTGATAGTTGTTATTGTGTGCAAACTCAATAAAAGGCAAGTGGTAATAAAAATACCCTTGTAAGTACAACACACATGCTCTCAACATGTCCTTTAAGATATGAATAGTGTGTTCAACTTGACTATCTGTCTGAGGATGAAAAGCAGTATTAAGGTTTGCTCCCGAAACCATACCTTTCTAAAACAAATTCCAAAATCGAGCAGTAAAATAATCACCTCTATCCAAGATTATGGACAAGGGAACATCACGAAGTTGAACTATCTCATGAATGAACAAACCAGCATACTCATATGCTGAATTGATTGCCCTTACCAGCAAAAAATTGGTTGGTTTAGTCATCCGATCTACATTCACCCAAATAAAATAATCTTTCTTGGGAGATCAAGGTGATCAATAATTAAGTCTATGTTATTCATCTCCCACTTCCATTCTGGAAGAGCTATGTTCTGAACCACATCACATGGACTTTGGTGTTCCACCTTGACTTGTTGGTAATTTAGGCACTTAGCAACAAAATAAGTTATTCCGTCAATAAACTTTTCTCAAGTTATGGTCTGTAAACAGGAGTTTCTTCCATGATCCTATCATTGAGATCATCCAGGGACACACAATCTACCTTCAAATCTCGATGCACCATCTTTCCCTTTTTCAAAAGTCATTATCTTCTGCTTATGAACATTTGTCTTTATCTCTAGTAAGATAGGGTCTTTGTCTTTCTATTCCTTCACTTATAACACTAATGAATATTCAACCCCATTCATAAAATGTGATGTAAGGGTATAACATTCAGCATCTTGTTTTACCCACATTCCATCGACTTCTGCTATTGTTGGTAAGTTGTACATTCTTTTTGTAACACACCAAAATTTATAGGTTAAGACCCAAACCATTTCATTTACTTGAAGGGTCATATTGGGTGATTATTAAATTTCCCTTATATGTAAGGTAAATTCTTTAGTGTGGGGAAATGATTTTGGATGTTAATTAAGGAAACTAGAATCTCCGAGCACAATGTTGAGTTGAAAGTTTTCTTATCGATTAAGTTTTGATGTAAGATTTTACTTAGATCAACTTCAAAGGATAATATCTCTTCGAATATAAAGAGTTATCTGTCTCATAACCTATCTAATTAAAGATTTTTTAAATCCTCGTTCCAAAGCCACTAATTTCACAACAATCTAAGGTTCAAGCAAAAAGTTATGGTCATTTTAGTAATGTGATACAGTGCTATTACGAACTAGTCGACGAGAAAACATTAAAAGGGTCTCTTTTGTCTTTTTACCTTACCAAAATAATCATATCTTCTTAATCCATCATTCTCTTCTCTCTAAAACATGATTAGTATGACAATCGAGTATGTCATCAATGTATAAGCAGTATGGTATCTAGATAAACCATCAATGTTTATCAGCGTTCATGTTAAAATATGATTTTATATGTTTTTGAGAAAGATTTTCAAGTATGAATTGAGTAGGACTATAAAGAAATTATGTATTTCCAAAAGTATCAATTTCACATTGATAAATAAATAAACTAAGATTTCTAAATGATTTATGAGTTCAAAAGATATTTCAAGAACAGTTACCTCTTTTAAGAGGGTAGTTTAAGCAATTATCTCAAACCAGTGAAAGAGTTATGTTATTTGAATATATCAGCATCTGGTTGAGTTTAGATAATTCACAGCTCCCATAAACCATGTATGCAAACATGGGTAAAGGGTCACACTTTTTAGATGAATCCTTATTGTTTTTTAGCATAGCTTAGTGAATCTACTTAGTTGAGGAGGTATATATTCCAACAAGGTATAAGACAATTTTGACAATGTGATCGAGACATTGTATCATAATGTATTTCACAGTGATGGTTGTCGGTTAGAGAATATCCCAATAAAGTTAAAGTGTACTTTTATATATTATTATTATGTTGAGTTCATAGATGAGAAAGTAATTGGTAAAGCTTCGAATGATTTAACTCTTTTATTTCTTTACATTCAGTTTGAGTACATTGTTATCAATTCCAATCCTTTCTTTTACTTATTTTTTTTCAACTATATTGCATACTCGTACATCCAATTTACATAGTATTAAGATCCTCAACAAGAGCCTGTTGAGATTACTCAATCCGCTTGTCTGCTTATGGGTGAGACCTCCTTCTCTTTGGAGTACCCGAGTTTTATGAGTTGTCATTTATTGTTCTTTTGAGGAGTCATGGGTCTTATCCCGACACTCATCTTTAAATAGTAGAGGCTTCATAGATATAGAGTTTAGGAGAGTCTTTCTGTTTCATATATATTATTTAATATTTATGTTTCACACTAAGTATATTCACCAAAGTTTTGAGATTTAATAAACTAATTTTAGATGTTCCTTTCAATTTGATACTTATGTATGCTCAAGTTAGTCTTCCACTTGTAGTTATCCAGGATGAGGGTTGACTTGGGGACCAATAACTATTCTGGAGTGCCGGCCACACCAGAATGTAGGCTCAAGTCGTGACACTTTTGTCTAAATCAATGTCGGATTTCTGACCAATGCGGTATAAATTCATTATCATATATGAGTGTGTCCTTGGCAAAGGCCACAATAATTTTTAAAGGACAAAGCTTATGGAATAGTTGAAAAGGCGTGGAGAAGTTGAAAAGGCTCGGCAATGATAAAGGCAACATTTGCGGTTTAAATCTGGATTTGAGTTTGCCAATAATCTACCCCTAAAGCACTGTAAACTGTCTAAATTGCTGGCATAAGAAAACGAAAATATGGAATATTTGAAAAAATATATATTATGTACTACATACCTTCTCACACACACACAAAAAAAAAGCTAGAATAGAATAAAATGAAAAACCAACTAAAGCTTATAATCGTGCATCAATTTTCTCAATCTTTATTAAGTTCTATTTCGTACTTATGTAATTAGTGACTTGTATAAGTGACAATCAGATTTTAGGATTTTTAAAGAAGAACAAGTTTTCTTCTTTATCTTGTTCTGTTTTTCTTTCATTTTCGTTGGTTTTGGTTGATTTGTCTTGGTTGGAAAATACAAGTGTCATCACCTCAATTTTTTTAATCATAACATGCCTCCATGATAGTTTTGTGTATTAAACTACATTCATATTTTTTCTATGTATACTACTGAAATTTTTGTTAACACACGAGACCTGATAAATTTATTTCCCTTAAGTACAATCTGCAAGTTTATTTAAATATAAGAATCTAGTTTTGACTTTACTTATGGTAAATTTGAAGCATGTTAATTACTATTTGTACATTTTGTCGTCTCTATCACAAATAGCAATCACAACATTCAACTCATCTGCTCATGAATTGCTCAATATTTTTAATTAAATTTAAACATTTTCATAATAATCATCTATAATAATTATATTTTATTATAACAATCATTCTTTTAACAATGGTGAAAGTCATGTTTTTTAAAACATGGTGAAAAAAAGAAGAAAGAGATGAAAGTTGGTGTATTATGATAAATTGTAATTGATGAGACTTTTAAGCATTTATTCCTTCTTTTTAAAAATTCTCTCCCCAATTCCCAATCCATTGTATAAAATTATATTCTTTACATAAAAATAAATAATAAAAATATAACTAAGATACATAACAAACTAAAAAATTGATATTTTTAATAAATATTGATAGTGTTGTTAGTGAGTCCTCTGGAATGTTAAAATATTGACATTTTAAAAATTTTCTCAAAAATAATTTGATTCTTTGTCCAATTTAACCTTTTGCTCTTACAGAGACAACTTCATGTCATTATGATTTCGTGGGCCCCACTGGATTTTTTCATTTTTCTGCCAACTTTCTCAATTCTCATATTGAGATTGGTGATGTAACCACAATTACTTCTCTTCTTAGTACTTTATCTTAATACTCACATAATGAGCATTTTTACTTTTATCTTCTTCATTTTAATTTGTTTATTTGATTTTGGCTTTGTCAAAATTTGAAAAGATACAAAAAACCTTCTAAATTTAATAGAAAATAAAGAATATATAAAAATGTCTTTTGAATTTTGTGATTTTAAGGTAGAAAAATAACATTAAAGAGTTATTTATTTTATTTTATTTTTTTAGAAAAATTAAACTTCATAAATTTTGTGTATCAAGTATTTTATTTTCTCAAAGTAGTTCAATCTCTTTTTCTAAATTTATCCCAAAAATGCATATTTAGAAATGCTGGAATCCGTTAGTTACTTTGTAGGTTCAATATCCATTTTTAAATTGTACAACCATTTCCTTGAAAAGTGAAAAAAAATCAATATATAAATTTTAAAAAAATTATATCGCTAAAAATATATTTTTTGGAACACTAATTATATATATTTGGGTCGGGGGAACGCCCGAGCTTTCTTTACTAGCACACACACACGCGCGCGCGCATGCACGCACACACGCACGCACGCGCGCGCACACACACACATTATTGTTATACTTTATGTATTGTTAAGAATTTAGTAAAGACTCTTATAATATATTTTACTCGTAATTGATTTAATATAGAAACTTATTTTTTATTTAATTTTTAATTTCAATTTCAATATAAATGCAATTATTTAATGATAATAACAAAAATGTGATATAAAATTAGATTTCACCAGTCCAACCTTATAATCAATATGTTTTTGCTCAATCATTTTTATATCCATACTATATGTAGCGACTGGGTTCCGGCGTTATAGAAATGTTAGTGAGGGAAAATCGAGGTTGAATTTTTTTTTGTAGTACTAGAATTTTTCCAACCTTGTCCAGAATTGGAGGAAAATGGGGTCATCAAGGTGTAGGAAAATCTGGTACCAATTAGGTGGATCAAACACGATTTCGATTACATAATCGGGTAGATAACTTATTAAGGAATCTGTACGGCATTACATAATTGAATTTGGATAAATAGACCTCCGAGAATCGATCCTAGCGTTAAGGGTATTTTCTGAGTGTATTGGATTGAGGGTGTGTTGTAAAATAGGGAAATTGAGTTCCCCTAGAAAGCTCTTTAATACACTTTATGCCGCTATAGCGGGATTTTTGTCGTTGCAGCGATGCCGCTATAGTGGGATGGGTGTCATTGTAGCGAGACAATGGGAACTTAAGTCATAAATAAAAGTGATATTTGGTATTTTTCGAATTTTAGAGCTAGAGAACGACCCTTGAACGATTTCAATTTTTTTCCACCATTATTAAAGCTAAAGTTAAGCTTTTCACTCCCCGGATTCACTTTTTAATCGTAGAATGTATTTGATTGGGTTCATGTTAATGGGGAAGGGTTTCTTGATTGATTATATGGTATAGTTAAACCGAAATTGACTAGTTGGGGTCATGGGTTTGGCCTAGGGTCATGAAATTGTTAGAATTCCAGAAAATTAGTGATTAAGTATTGATTACTTATATTGTTGATTATTTGTAGACCACGGACAAGCAGAACGAATCCAAAAAGGGAAGGATCAAGTTTCTTAATGTTTCAAGGTAGGTGATGATTTTATGGTTTTATATATTTGTTATCTCTTTATTGTGATACCTGTATATATATGCATGCTACAATATTGATCATAGATGTTGAAAGTGAAATCATGACTTAATGTGTTATCTTGATGTGTTCTTTGCGATGTGTGATTTGGATTAGATTTCCACGTTTCGACATTCTAATAGTTTGGATCGAATTATCATGTTCCGGCATGCTAATAGTTGGATCAAATTTCCACATTTTGGCATGCTAATAGTTTTGGTTTGGGTTCCGTGAGAGGACCAACTACGTGATGAAGTATGTGATCTCTGATGATAATTTTTATGATGATATTGAATATGTTGGTATATATATATTTATATATATATATATATATATATATATATATATATATATATATATATATATATATATATATATATATATATATATATATATATATATAATATTATAATGTTGTTTGACTTGTATATATTACACTAGTGGGATAGTCATGTGATCTTACTAGTACATTGTGGTTGTGTACTTATTCTGCACTTGGTCCTATTTTTTTGGTTGAGTGTTTGTCAGCTTAACGCCACTATTGACAGACCTTGCTTAGGAGACCAGTGATCGTTGACAAATTCAAGGGTGAGTCATTTCGTTCGGGCTACCATGGGGTGCACTTTAGTCTACGTCCACCAATTTTGGACCTAGAGCTTGTTTTAGATAGTTGATAGTTCGTTGGTAATATCTTGTTAGACATGGATATTGTTATAGCTTTGGCACATTGACTTTCAGATTCTAGGTGTACCTTCCGCATTATTAGTTAGCTGTTAGATATTTATCTAGTAATGAAACTTAGCTTAGTTATTTAGCTTGCTTCTGTAATGTAAGTGTCTCAATTTTTGTTTAGTTTCTTTAGTTGGATAGTAGTAGTTGTTCTCCCACCGACTTGTAAGTATGGGTGTCAATCATGACGATTTGTGATCGTGACATAGTTAGTATCACAGCCTGGATTTGTTTAACTCGATGTAGCAAAATGAGTCTAATATCATGAAACGGTACAGGGACGCCTTTACTTTTATTCGAGAGGCCATAAGACTTAAGGAAATCTTCATTTTCTCTTGTCTCCTTCGTGCTATGACTTGATTCTGATTGGTTATTGTCGATTCAAATGGTATCTAACTTATTTCACTCTTCTGTGTATATATGATTAATACTAGGTATAACCGTTTTAGGCCCGTAGCTTATGTTAATGCTCCAGTTGGGAAACCAATAGCGAGAGGTCGCGGTCGAGGCAGAAATACATGAAGCGCTAGGTGTCACGCCTTGAGATACCCTCGAGACACTGACACGGGACCTAGGACCACAAGTGATGCTAAGCTAACCCTACTGGCATGGTAATGGGCATACAGAAGATAATAAACTGACGTGGAAGATAAATCATAATTAAAATGGAAAAATAAGTAATACCTATATAATATAATTGATATAAATGAAACAATGATGAGTTTAATACAAAGAAGATATTAACTCAACACCAAGTTGAATCTAACTATGTCTGAAAATACCTTTAACAGACTAGAAATGTTGGGTCAGGCCCCAGCTGAGTCAAGCAAAACTGAAACTAAAGGACTAAAATTACTGAAAGTAAACTCATGGCTATTATCCTAGGAGGACTCACCATTGATTCTGTTGAAAGTCGGAAACCGATCTAAGCGTGATTAGAATGATGAGAACCTAAACCTACACGATGAGAAGATGTAGCGCACGTCTGTGTCAGTACTTAAAATGTACTGAGCATGTGTGATAGTGTAAAGCTGAAATAACATATAACTAAACAAAGCAATAAAGCAATGATATAATCTGAACATGATATACTCAATATTGAGATAACTGAATTAGTGACCAATTTATAATATGCTGAAATTAAATATTCGATATACTGATAAATGGCCAATGCAATGGAATCTGACTATACTGTGGGAGCTACTAATAATCGATAATGAAATCACATCAGCTAAAGGTGGAGTTCTATGTATACTCTTCATCGAGAGGACCTAATATGCTCTACCATAGGTATAAAGGCATGTTGGTGTGATCACTATACTGATGCTAACAGAGGAGACTTACAACCTACTTGGCTAGTACTTCTGGGACTATTTCGGTACGTTGAACCCTAGTCCAACTTAGTATTATGCTACTCCCAATGAATTAGGTGGTTAACTTAATGACTGAGTTTTCGTAAATACTAAATAGCTCAAAGCTGCACATGCAAACTGAGAATGCAACAATTAATCTGATAATAATGCATTAATAATTGAGGCATGTATAACTGAATAACTCAAAATCTGACCTAGCATGTATCATTCAAAAATTAAAAAAATTAGGGTTCTGGTATTCATGCATTTATATGAATATTAACGTAATAATCTGATTTAGATATTTCTAACAACTAAGAACCCAACAATTCTAACATTCAAGAAACCATAAGTCTAGTCATGATATGTGAATCAAGAAATTGACTGAAAACTAGGGACCTAATGGGTGAAAGAACCCACTAGTGAAATCCCACATACCTGCTTGATGAATCCACGAACAAATCTTTCGATTTTGGGGCTAGAACTAATGGAACCTTGTTGCGTTCTTGAATTAGAGTTATTGACCTTTTTCTTCTTTCTTACTTCTAATTTTCTAAGTTTTCATTAATGAGTTGACTTAAGTAAGTTTTAGGTATGTTTCTAGGCTTAAACTGACTAAAACTTAATGATTTAGGGTCTAAACAACGTATATTAGGAGTCCCATGAAATAGGAAAAGATCAAAAGACCCATGACTTAACTGCTTTTGGAGTGATCTACGGATTAGACTTAAGGTTGTAGTTCAATCTGTGGTCCATAAGTTGGGTTCATCGATCAAGTCTGCTCAATAGTCCTTCACTAATATGAGCATAAGTTTTTACTAGGAGGTTGGATTTTAGCAAACTCGTTGGCGTTGGAAAGAGGATTCAATAATATATCATATCATAAGTCATAGAACACCTAATTCATTTTGTTCTAAGATTTATGATCATTTAAAGTTGACTCAATCAACAATTTCTCCCTAACTTACTACTAACCTTCACCCATGGTCAAATCTACGGTTCGTAGGTCCATCTACAGATCGTACTGGTTGATCATGGTTTATGTCAGAGCTTAGGTATGGGGAGGGGTTGTAGTGGTGAACTATGGACCTATAGCACGGGTTGTAGATCAGAATACGACCTTTTTTTGGATACGGGTGTCACAACCAGAATCTAGACCTCAGATGACACCGGCGTCGTTGACCTCTCAGAGGTCGCAGACAAGCCTACATACATCATTCTTACTTCATCTAGGTTAATTTTAGCAAAAAATTTGAAACTTTTTGTTTCTTAATATGCTTACTAAACATTCTACTACATACGTAATTGTTCACCATCAACCATCTAACATTAAGATCATCAAATGAAAGGAACATATTATTATAAAGATAAAGATGTACATCCCAAAATGGCACCAATATAATGTCTGAACAAAATGGGAAAGAAAACTCTATTGGAACATACTCCTCTAGCTCAATCCTAAAACTAAGTTAGAATGTAAATGGGCAAGCGTCCTCGAAAGCATGAGGGCCTACCAAGTACGGATGAAGGCACGACGTCCAGATAGCTGTAGCGTCGATCCTATATCTCTAGCATCCACCTGTGCCTGCACCAAAAGTTGTAGAGTTGTATAGGGTTAGTACACACTTGTACTAAGTATGGGTATATGCAAGCACACATCAAGGACATGCATAATTAAGAATAGATCTTTCCTAACAACATGATTGTAGAAGGTCAAGTCAGTGGACTTGCCAAATTGAGATTAGGAAAATGAGTGAGCTTTCCAAATTTGGATTAGGAAAGTCAGTGAGCTTTCCAAATTTGGAATAGGAAAGTCATGCCATGAGAGAAACATGCATCATCATACTTATCATATTGCACACAACACATAACATCTTACACATAGCACATATCTTAATTCATATAACACATAACGTTGTTCATATTATTAATTCGTATGCCATGAGACCTTGGAATCATGGACTTGACATTAAGACTTTACAAAAATGAGGGCTCAACATACGGGACCTCAACTTGGGAGTCTGTTTTAGCAAACACAGAGTCTACTTCATTCATTCATACGTACTTCATTTCATTTCATTCATGGGCCAATCTAAACACCAGCTATACCTAAGATGTAGTTTAAGACTTTCATCGGGTTCATTGTGCAATGACCAAGAATGAACAAATGTCATTACTTGAATCTAACTCACCTCTTGATTATCCTATCCTAACACCTTTGGTATCATTTGTTTCATTATGTGCATCATTTGAGGCTAACCTCATAAATTCATTGGGAACTCTAACTTTAACTGACATAGATTATGTGAGCATCATGAAATTGAGTGTCATAAAACCCCACACTGAAAAGAGGTGGAATCACTGGACAAAGTGACCCAAAACATGCTAGCGTACATGGGAATTGAACCCCGCCAGATCCCTATATTGACAGTATAGGTTCGAAGACTAGGAGATATAAGGAGAACCATACCCGACATGCCAGACAGTCTCATCTCATGAGAGTTATGTGAACCTCCGCCCTTCCCGAAAGAAGGCATCATCTCTCATAGCTAGTCTATCGGTGCTCAGTATAAAGTTCCATTACATTTAACTCATATGTCATGGAAGCTAGCTTCTAGTATGAGGACATCATAGCTCAATAGATGATTTCTCATCTCATCATTAGTATTAAGTGTGTTAATCTCAATACTTTCATTAGAGTGTTCATAGAGATTGGTCTCTTCATTAACTTTACACTCTCATAGTTTGGTAACATTTACTTAGGATCATTTGAGATTGCTCTCATCTTTTACATTAGTCTCATATCATGTTGTCACCACCTTCATCAACATTAGCACATTTGCTCTTCATAATTATTCACCCCTTGTTACGTGAATGTTCAGTTCATCATATGCCAATGCACTTGGCCATTTGTGTGTTTCACACTCTTACTTAACCCTTTTAGGGTTTCATCATTTCATTACATAATAATCATTTCATCGTATGCCAATGCACTTGGCCATTTAGTGTGTTTTACACTCGTATTTAACCCTTCTAGGGTTACATCATTTCATTACATACATCTTAGGTTCACTTATTTTTAAACGTATGCTAGACTTATGGGTCTATACATACAAACCATGAGGCTTCATTCATAGTTCATTTAGGTGATTCATGTCTTCCTAAGATTATGTAGTACAAGACTTATGCATCTTGTATGTATGTCAAGATCTCGATTTCGATCTAAGTAGACAACATTATTCTTGAAGATTTAATTCACGTATGGGTTACGCATCTGTACATAATTTGGGCAGGGGAACCCAATTTTGAATAACTTAGACAACACTTACATTTTTTTCATTTGTGATATTTTCGTTTACCTGACATTGGACACTAGATCGAGCCCCAACATCAATGTTTCCTCTTTATTTTTATCTTTTGAACCTCTTACTTGGCTGAGGGGTTTTGGGATCAAACCCCCACAACCCCTTTTATTTTTTTTTATCTATTTCTCCTTGTCTATTTCGTGTTGACTATGAGATTGTGGGATCAAACCCCGACAGTCTCTCTTTATTTTTCTTTTATTCTCCTTCTTAAATCTTCCTAAGAGGTCGTGGGTTAGATTCCCACATGCCTCCCCCTTTATTTTCTTTTATTCTCCTCCTTAAATCTACCTAAGAGGTCGTGGGTTCGATTCCCACACGCCTCCCCCTTTATTTTTCTTTTATTCTCCTCCTTAAATCTACCTAAGAGGTCATGGGTTCGATTCCCACACGCCTCCTACTTTATTTTTCTTTTATTCACCTCCTTAATCAGCCTAAGAGTTCGTGGGTTCGATTCCCACATGCCTCCCCCTTTAGTTTTCTTTTATTCTCCTCCTTAATTTGCCTAAGAGGTCGTGGGTTCGATTCTCACACGCCTCCCCTTTTATTTTTCTTTTATTCTCCTCCTTAAATCTAATTGAGAAGTGGTGGGTTCGAATCTCACTCCTCTCATTTCTTTTTTTTTTTCTTTTAAGTTACATTTTTCATCCAATACCATGGTTCAATCCCCTTCACCACATTTATTTTTACTTCTTTGTTTTCATGGTTTTTAACATGGTGAGGTCACGGGTTCAATCCTCCATGACTTCACTTGTTTTAATTATTTTTTTTGACATTTTGAACCCTCTTTGCTGACCAAAATTCATCAATGGAAGCTGGAAATTTTGTTTTAATTTTTCAGCATCCTTTCATCAAGTTACAACGTAGTTCTTAGGGGAATTTCGTAGTGCATTTAGAACGTTTTAGGTGCGTCTTCATGTATTCATTTAGCCAAGACATTATCCCTCAAATCAGACACATTTCAACTTATATGAACATGACATTTACATCAACATGTGTACATGAAATATAAAGAACTATCATGCCATTTCAAGTCCTAAACCATGAACAATAGCCACGGCAACACACACATACAAACGTAGTTACATTTTGGAAACATCAACATAAGTCACATAATTCCAAACATACATATAAACACATAATCATCACAAAAATACGATTCATTCCTAGTTTTCTACCAGCAAACATAACCAACCTATGATTCAATGGGAGCTAGTGAAAGGGACATGCAACGGGGAATATTCCTAGTTTTCGGAATTAATATTCTGAACCTTTAGGGGTCTCTTGGGAAAGGGACCAAGACAGAAGAGAACCCATACCTTTTTTACATTAAAATCTTACTTGCTTCACAAAAACTTCACCGAAGAACAGGTCTAAGCCCCCTCAATATCAACTCCACTCGAATGACAACCTCCCTTAGTCTAGTGTACGATTAACTTTTGTATTCTTGTGATTTCGTGTGAGTTATTCAAGGGTGAAGAAATAGGTTTATTTTTATGATTTTGTATCTTATTTTGGCAGAGAAAAAACGTGAGAAAGAATAAGAGAGATTGAGCGTGAGAGTGGAGAGATAAACGTGAGAGAGTGGGAGTTGTAGGAGGCTTAGGAGTCTAGTTTTAGGACTTAGTCAATACGGTTTGTTTTATTTAATAAAAATCTGATTTTTTTAAAATCAGATAATGAATAATAATTGTTAATTAATTACATTAATTCAATAGGTTAAATAAAAAATTACTTTAATTCATTGCTTCCACTTAGGTTCGAACCCAGGTGGAGGAAGACTTCACTTCAAGAGCCCAATTTCGGCCCTCTCTCCCCAAAATATGCCTCCACCTTATTAATTAAATAATCAATTTTATATTTAGGATAATTATGATACTACCCTTAGTCTAGAAAAATACCATTTTACCCCTAGACCCTCAAAACCTAAGATTTTCCCTTTTTAAGTCCGGTAAAGACTCCTTCAAGTATATCTTCATATTCGAGAGCCCTACATGGTTGGACGCAACCTTTCCAAGATCAAATAAATCCCCAAGTTAGTTGTCTTGGTTGTATCAAGGGTTCCGAGGTCTGGTTCTACCCGCATCATCAGTGTGAACCCTGGTCTAATCATAGGCATTCTTGACACATTAAGCATTTCTTATCTTATCCATTTTTAGGGTTGTTACAACGGGGCGTTACACTAAGGTTAGAGGCATGGGTACGTGGAACTTGTAGTGAATGAGGTATCGATTGACACTATTCCAGTGAATGAGAACCCTCCGGCAAATAACGATGAGATAGAAGAGGAAGTTGAGGTTGAGGATGTTGAGTAGGTAGAACAAGAGAAAGGAGTGTAGGCTAAAGCGACAGGGATTCCTCTCGTCGATCCGGTATTAGCTTAACAGATCATGTAATTCTTGAAGAGCTTGGCTAGTCTAGAGATGATTCCATCTACTCAAGCCCGTACTAACCCTCCGGTAGCTAGGACTGCACCAAAGATGGGTGAAGTGGAGGGTAATGATGCCTTATTTCATCCTTTGTAGGGTTCAGTAATAACCGACAATGAGCACGATAAGCTTAAGCCTCTGGTGTTCCTTAGTTCTAAGACTGAAGATGCTTATGAGTTTATATTGGATTGTAATGAGAGGCTGCATAAATTAGGTACTATTCACCAACACGGGGTTGAGTTTGTATCCTTTAAACTTCAAGGTGAGGCCAAGAAATGATGGAGAGCTTATATGGAGTGCAGAATTCCTACCCGACCTTCACTTACTTGGACACATTTTATGCCTTGTTTTTAGAGATGTGCCTAGGACTTTGAGAGATCGCAAGAAAGAAGAGTTCATGGCATTAGAGCAGGGTAGTATGTATGTGGCTACTTATGAGGCCACCTTTCATGCATTATCTGGATATGATACTCAGTTGGTTACCAGTGACGATGAGAGGATTCAGATATTTATTAGAGGTTTGGATTCTGAGCTGCAAGTATTGTCTGTCC
This sequence comes from Solanum chilense, assembly GCA_032847665.1. Lineage (NCBI taxonomy): Eukaryota > Viridiplantae > Streptophyta > Magnoliopsida > Solanales > Solanaceae > Solanum > Solanum chilense. The sequence continues at coordinate 12,583,708 of CM064974.1, forward strand.
ATATGAATTCTGCAAGAAATATGTTTAATATGGTGACTGATTTTGTCAAGAAAATAGAGGGGCTGAAGCGAGACGGTCAAGTTAAGGTATTGTCTAAGAGGGCGAAGAATTCTGAAAATTTACAAGGCTCCTATACTAGAGTGTTTGCCCGACCTACACTCACGGCAAATCCAATTATGTCTTCCATTCCCGCCTCTATAGGTAACTATTCGGGAACTCCATCTAATAATTTTCCAACTAGTCAGAGTATAATGAATGTGGTGCGCAGCAACCATCAGGCAGCCGCACTTGCTTCAAATATGGGGAACTCGGGCACATGATCAGGGACTGACCACAACCATATTCATTTAAGTCCGAAAAGCAGCATTCTCGAGAAATTGTACCGATAGGGAGTGGTAATAATTGTAGAGGACCTGCACAAATTGGGCTAGGAGGAAATCAACAAGGTCGTGGAGGTAGAGAAAATTGTAATGGAGGTAGAGGTAACGCACAACTAGGCAGGGAAGAGGCTCATTTGGATGATAGAGCTCAATGTCATGCTTTTCAAGGTAAGAATAAAGCGGAGATCACAAGTATTATTCTTGTATGTGACCGGATGGCTAATGTGTTATTATATCCGAGTTCCACTTATTCTTATGTGTCTGTGAGATTTCCTCTAAATTTGAGAGATGTGTGATGTATGTGATGCCCTTATTCATGTATCTACCCCTGTCGGAGAGTCGGTTATAGTCATCTACGTTTGTCGTGCTTGTCTCATTTTGTTTATGGGATTTCAAACTTGGGTTATGGATATGGATTACTTTCATATTATCTTATTCTGACTTGGTTGTCTCCCTATCATGTTGTGCTTAATTGTAATACTAAGTCTGTGACTCTAGAAATTTTGGTAAGGAAAATATTAGAGTGGGAAGGGGTGTGCAAACCTAAGAAGGACAAGATTATATCTTCCATCCAGGCGAGTAAACTAGTAGAGCAAGATTGTTTAGCTTGTTTGGCTCATGTTAGAGATGTAAATATTGAAGCTCCATCCATTGGGTCTATTCCGGTAGTTTCTGAATTTAATGAAGTTTTTCGCAATGACTTTATAGGATATATATATATATATATATATATATATATATATATATATATATATATATATATATATATATATATATATATATATATATATATATATATATATATTGATTTAGAGCATGGTACTCGCCCCATTTCTATCCCTCTGTATCCCACAGCTCCGACAGAGTTGAGAGAGCTTAAGGATCAAATCCAAGAGCTTTTTGATAAGGAATTAATTCGTCCTAATGCTTCCCCATAGGGTGCTCAGGTTTTATTCATTAAGAAAAAAGATGGTAGCATGAGGATGTTTATAGATACCGCCAATTAAATAAGGTCACCATACAGAATAGATACTCCTTGCCTAGAATAGATGACCTTTTTGATCAATTGTAAGGTGCAACGGTCTTCTCTAAGATTTATTTAAAATTCGAGTATCATCAATTAAAAATTATGTCGTTTGGGTTGACTAATGTGCATGCAACCTTTATAAGGTTGATGAATGATATATTTAAGCCATTTTTTATTCCTTTGTGATAGTCTTTTTTGATGATATTTTAGTTTATTCGAGAATTAACGAAGAGCTTTCTAACCATCGTCGTACTTTTTGGGTGTTCTTAGGAAGCAAATGTTATATGCCAAATTTTTAAATTGTGAATTTTGGTTGAAATCAGTTGCATTTTGGGGCATGTAGTGTCAAAAGAAGGGGTAAGGGTACATCCCTAGAAGATTGAGGTGGTTAAGAATTGGGTACGACCTGGTTCGGTTATGGAAATTAGGAGTTTCGCAGGACTTGATAATTATTATTGACTGTTTGATAAGAAATTTTCTTCAAATTCTACTCACTTGAACAGTCTGACCAAAAAGGAGGTACATTTCAGTGGACTGAGAAATGTGAGGAGAGCTTTGAAAGCTTAAGACTCTTTTGACAACCTCACCCATCTTAGCATTACCGGTTGATGGTAAGGATTTTATTGTTTATTGTGATGATTTGTTCACTGGTTTGAGTGTTTTGTTGATGCGGGATAAGAATTTCATAGCTTATTCCTCGCGTCAATTAAAGGTGTATGAGAGGAATTATCCCACCTCGATTTGGAGTTAGCGACAGTGGTGTTTGCTCTTAAGATTCGGCGACACCACTGTCAAGTATACGTGGTCGCTCAAGTAGTATAGATTCTTTTAGAATTGAGTTATCGTTCCCAAGAGACTTATAATCAACTTATATTCACTTAATTCTACGACTAAAAGTAAATTGTGACCTTTATATAGTTGATAGTTTATTGAAAACTACTACTAACTAATAAATAAAAGAAAACAATTTTGAACGACTTTGATATAATGTTTCAAGCAGGTTTAAAAGCAATTCCACAACTGTAGCATATAATGAATATCATATATCATATTATTAGCATAGACCTACTTTCCATTGTCAAGTTACTAGTTTAAAGGGTTGATGGTATTATCCAGAGAATATGTCTCTCATCACCTATCCCAATTATCTAACGACATCGTTGAGCGTGGATAAATAGACTTACTGGTGAGAATTTATATTTCATCCTTTTTCATAACCAAGCAAGGTGTTCATCTGGGCATCACTCTTGAAAACCAATCACCTTAATCTAATGGGTAGACCGAGCTCTCTATATTTCCTGGTCTATCTAACCTCTCCTCTCTCGATTTTAAGATTAGACACTAGATTTATCTTATAGTGCGCAAGCATAAACTAGTAAATCAAGAATATATAAGTAACTTTGTGTTTACAACCGAAAAGTAATTAAAAAAACTTCAAATATTCAACGTTCCATTCATAGCTACAGCCCCAAAACTAAGGCATTTAGCCACTCATGCTCTTAGAAAACCACAAAATATGTTATTTTATGTGATTTATGGAAAATAGAAGAGTTAAAGGATAAAAACCTATTACAAACTTAAATTCTTGCTCTTGCGCACTAAACAAAACGGCAAACCCTAAAAATGGAGGCCTAAGGATATATTTATAATAGTAGGGAAATTTGGGAACAAATCCTACTCAAATTAAAGCTCCTATTCAATGTCTAAAACTTTGAAAAGTCCAAACTTTAATGGAGCAGTGCGCCTCCCATCGCACCTAACACATGCTTTAGTCATCTCAGCATCGGTTCACCGCGCCCAGCAGAGCGCTTGGGAAGCCCTTGTAAGTTGCATGCCTTAGGGCATCACGCCTGAGAAGCGCCTTTGTGCTTCATGCCTTGGCGCGGCGGGCCTACCAGTACGCGACGCCCATGAGCTTCCATAGTTAGCAATTTTTTATGCACGCTTTGCTCGTCCTTTCTTTGTTCCAATTCCTATCTTCTTGAAAGCTCCTGAAAACTTCTAATCATATGTTTTAGTGCAAATCATGGCAAGCATCACAAAATCAAGCTAAGAAACTAAATATCGTCCTTTAATATCATCAAATGATCAGCAAATATTGACTACTTAGGCATATAAATATGCCTAAGATCACCATCCCACACTTAGACTTTTGTTTGTCCTCAAACAATCTTTAAACTTCAACTCTTTTTCATAACAATCTTTAAACTTAAACTCTTTTTCATAACAATCTTTAAACTTTAACTCTTTTCATAACCCTTGGACTTATCAACCCACCTTAAAATCAACAGAATATTATTCAGCATGATCTTGTAGTTCACATAGGATGCAATAATTCACAACATAACACTAGGTACATCACATGCTCAAAAATTGACTCCTTTGTTATTTTTCCGGGCTTATGCAAAATCATACCACACATAAATTAGATAATGCTGCACATGCTATGAATACTCTCACTTGTTTATGTTTATTAGATCCCTGCACTCGAACATTTTCAAAATCAACAAGACTTATTTTTCTAACAAACAACTCACTCTTAGAAACGAAGTTTTTTCTTTCCTGAACATACCATAAGCTTGCCCATAGTGTATTCTTAGTTTCACATTATATTTCTCAAGGAATCAAGAGGACTTCCATTTGGTTGTAATGTCGGCTTAAGGTAAAGTAGGGAATATATGGGAATCATTTTAGTGACTACGCCTCCCTAATGCACATGTTATCATTTAGCCAACAACCTCCTTCCTAGCTTATCTTTTCTCCTAGTACACACTTCATGACTCTTTACCTTCCTTTGTTACTCCATATTTTCCCCTTTTTTTTCTTTTTCATCATTTTTTAAAAATGCTTTTGCATTAGCCACAAAAACTCTAGATTTTACATCCGAGTAAGGTGCACATTATCCTTGATAGGATCAGGGCCAATGTTTCGAGTATAGTTCTAAATTAGCTACCCTCAATTTTATTCAAGGTGCAAACTATCACTAAGGACCAGGGCCAAAATAGCATTTTATTTTTCCCACATAATGTAGCAACTCACACTTAGATATATCAATCAACATTTTCCAACCCTTTTTCTTAACATAGTGCATTAAGGATTTTCATAGGATCAAAAGATTTGGTATCAAATAACGGGTTTTGGCTAATCATGTTGTTTATCAACAAACAAAGCTAAAGGCTCAATGGGGCTCACTAGGGAAAAAATTCAATGGTAGGCATACAAGTAGAGTTAAGAATTTTCTATTTCAAAGAAATGCCTCAATCACATTCCCTAATTTATACAAACTATTCATTCAACACACACAAGTCAAGTTCTAGACATCAAGTTAAGAAAGAACCAATCGATTCTCACCGCACATGGCACTATAACACATATAAGGATATATCAACTAACATGATCATATCAGTTGCATTACGATATTACTGCACAACTAAGCCCATTTTTCTTTTATTTTGAGTCAAACTTAAAAACTCTGCTAGTTACAAGGTCACCAAGCTATTGCATTTTTTCAAGTACAACTGCACATGGCGTTAGGTTAAATTATTAGGACATAGATTCAAAAGACTAAGGTTAGTTTTTCAATCCAACTCTTCTATGTGACTAATTTGCCCTTTAAGACAGTCGTCATCCATCTATCATTGAGAATTATCACTCCTAAGATGACTCTAAGACTCGATAAAGTAATAAACTAATCATATTCGGTTCAAAGGAACAATCCTTAATGAAAGTACCGAAAACAAACTCTGAGGAACCCACAACAAAAAAATTTAAACTAGAAATTAACAACTAGACTCTATAAAGAAGAAAAAAGTTATATACACTGAGAACACTCCACCCCACACCTTAAAGATAAGCATTGTCCTCTATGCATAAGTAAAACAAAGTATAACGTAAGAATACTCCCTAGGGCCTCTACGCCTCATATTCACCTCGGTCAAACACCATTAAGGAATTCTCCTCATCCACAACGGTATCCTTCTCATCATCATCCATCGCCTCATCAGTGAAAGCCTCATCATCATCCAAAGGCTCCAAATAGGTGGGCCCAATTTTGTACATGAAGGTTGCACTATCAGTGAAAGGATAACAATTTTCCAAGGTCTCCATCTCATCGTCGGTAACTTGACGGCCTCCAATTCACGATTGCAACTTATCCAAACCACACATACGTGCCATGACATTGTTATCACGGGCTTGCCTATTGGGGGACGATAAGATAGGTCCATAAGACGTGTCTAGTACCTTTGTTTGAATCAATCTGCCAACTTACCCATCAAATGTGGGTGCCGAGCAATAGTCATGTCTACTTCCTCCTCCTCAATATCGTTACCCCTAATAAAATGGGTAGTCAATCCATCGTAACAGAACCTCCACCTCAGATTATTCTTAAATTTCATCATATTATGTCTCAAAATAGCCCCCACATTAATGGGCCTCCCTTTCATCAACATATAAACTAAAACACCTTGTCCCTAGTCACATCAATCAGATGTTTGGTAGGAAGCAACACGCTACACACAATTTTTAGCCAAACTCTAGCCACCTGATTAAAGTTGGCATAATGGAGGGTATTATTCCTCCCAGTGTCCTTACTCCTCTCCCACCTAGCATTCGATTCAAACCCACCCAAAGTATATCGGATATCCCTATAAAGAGGTTTATAATTTAAGTCATTAAACACATCAGGATCACAATTAGGGGTTCCCAACACCTCATTCAGAATTTAGGCTAAAAACATGACATTTTTCTCCTAGCAGGTACAGTCTTATATTTTGTTTCAGTTAGCCAATTACCATATAATTCTTTCACTAAAGTCAAATTGCAATCTCCTGTATTTTAAAACATAAATCGCAATCCTAACTTATTTACAATTCTATATATAGCAGGAAACTACGACTGTAACCGTACCTCATTCACAAATTCATCACCCATGTATTTCGCCTCTTTTCGACATTCAAACCATTCCCAGCTATACTTTTCACTGCCTTTATACCAAAGTTTTTCATCAGTTCTCGGCCAGTAGAGGACCCTGAAGTTTCATCTTATCTACTCCGCTTTGAACTCGCCACAGTTTTAGCTTTTGGAATCATCTCCACCTGATAAGAGTACACACCAAAAAAACTTGGAAGAAACAAAAAAGAAAGGTTAGAAAAATTGGGGGGAGGGGGTCGTTCGGGCAGTGGGTGAATAGAGGAAGAGAAAGAAGAAAAAAGAACTTTGAGAAAATATATGTAAAATAGGAGAGTTAGGGAAGTAATGGAGAAAGAAAGTAGAGCTTGGGGATGGTGAAGGATTTTGTAGGAGCCGAATAGAGGAAGAAATTTATGAGAGAAGAATGTGGGAAGAAGAAGTATTTTGGGAGAATTAAAGATTCGATCGGTTGAAGTGGAAGAATGGAATATTAAGGGATTTAAGCGGTGGGTCGAGTAAAATCCGGGTTAAAATCCAAAAAAAATCTGGGTGTTAGGGTGATAGTGGGGCAGCGCGCCTAAAAGGCGTCTATGAGGTATTCGCTTTGGTGTAGCGAAGCATCCGTGTAATGCCTGTGAACTCTCTATGAGGTTTTCAGCCTGCCAGTGCGCTTAGATTTCAATTTTTTTATTACAATCTAACTTATGCATAAAAATACCTGTCTAACTAAAATGATTTATTTAAAGTACGTCCTAAATTCGAAAATTGAAACTTTTCTAAAACAAAAATTCAAACTAATACATAACTACCTATTTATTACATATTTTCATGTGTTGCCTCCCATGTAGCGCTTGATTTAATGTCGCAGCACGACATACTTAGAACATTCATAATTAGCTCAATAGCCTTTCGATTATGATCCGAATCTTCACCAAAATAATGCTTCACCCTTTGCCTATTAACCAAGAATGTAAGCCCAGTCTTCTCTTTAGGTTATACAACCCCATGTTACGTCATTCTAACCACCACGAAAAGGACCACTCCACTTCAACCTTAGTTTTCCAGGGAATAACTGTAGTCTAGAGTTAAAAAGTAATATTTTATCTCCTGGATTGAAGGTACAAGCTACTATGTGTCTGTCATGCCACCTATTCGTCTTTTCTTTATATAACTTGGCATGCTCATAAATGTGGAGCCTAAATCCTAAAGTTCATCTATCTGAGTCAATCTCTTTTTACCGGCTAGCTTAGGGTCTGAGTTTAACTTCTTAATTTCCCACTACGCTTGATGCTCCAATTCTGTTAGAAGGTGACATGCTTTCCAAATACAATTTGGTTGGGAAAAGACCATATAGGTGTATTGTACGCAATCCTATACGCCCATAACGTATCATCTAATTTCTCAGAACAATCTTTCCTTTTTACATTCACCATTTTCTGCAAAATCAGTTTAACCTCTCTATTTGACACCTCCATTTCACAACTAGTTTGCGGATGGTAAGTTGTAGCAACCTATGAAGAATACCATACTTAGATAGAAGATTTTTAACAAGATGGTTAATGAAATTCTTACCTTTATCATTATAATTGCCCTTGGGGTGCCAAAGCGAGTGAAGATGTGCTTCTTGATGAACTTTATCACCATCCTTGAGTCATTGGAAGGAAGAGCTACCACCTCAACCATTTTCTCACATAATCTACAGCCACAAGAATGTATTTGTTTCCACTAGATGGTGGAAAGGGACCCATGAAGTCAATACCTCACATATCAAAGATTTCCACCTCCAAAATGTTTCTTAGTGACATCTCATGTCTTCTTGAAATAGTATCCAATCTTTGGCATTATCGCAGCCCTTCACAAAAACAATAGAATCTTTAAATAACGAGGTCAAGAAGAAATCAGATTGTAGTAATTTATTAGCAGTACGCTCTCCCCCATAGTGACCCCATATGGGCTAGCATGACAACTTTCGAGCACTTGGTGAACCTTAGACTCCGAAGTGCACCTTCTTACTACCCAGTCTACACCTTGGTTAAACAAGAATGCTTAATCCTAGACAAAGAACTTGGCATTATGATTTAAATTCTACTTTTGTTGAGTGGTTGAACCCGAAGGATACTCTCCACTCACTATAAAATTCATAATGTCTGCATACCATGACATTTGAGATAAATCTACAGCCATCAATTGTTCAACGAGAAACTCTTCCCAATTTTTTCACCTTCATTCACATAGAAAAAATCATCAACCTAGACAAGTGGTTTGCTATCTAAATTTCAATACATTTTCTATCTTTCATCTCAAGGTAAAATACTTGGAGAAGCAATATCCAATGAATAAGTCTTGGTTTCGCATATTCCTTGTTGAATAAGTACCTAATGGCTACATGCTAAGTAAAAGTAATCACTTTAGTACCTACCAAATACGATCTGAACTTGTCAAAGAAGAATACTAGAGCTAGCATCTCCTTCTCAATCACTATGTAATAATCTTACGTAGAGTCATGGGTCTTGAATGCATAATACATCGAGTTGAACACTTTATTCTTTCATTTTCCCAACAACACACCCATTGTTGCATTGATTGCATCACACATGAGTTCAAATGGTAATTCCCAATCAGGAGCAATTAGAATAGGAGCCTGTATTAAGTTTCTCTTCAGCATCTCAAAACCTCTCATACACATTGCATCAAAGTTAAACTTCACATCCTTCTCCAAAAGACTCCACATAGGTCTCGCAATCTTTAAAAAACCATGATGAATCTCTGGTAGAAACCTGCATGACCAAGAAAACTACGTACACCTTTTAAAGAAATAGGAGAAGGCAATTTCTCAATAACTTCAACCTTGGCCTTGTCAACGTCCAAACCATACTTAGACACCTTGTTCCCCAACACTATACCCTCTTTTACTAAAAAGTGACATTTTTCCTAGTTTAGAACTAAGTTAGTGTATTCACACCTAGCAAGTACTTTATCAAGATTTTGTAGACATAGCTCAAAATACCTCCCAAAGACTGAGAAATCATCCATGAAGAACTCTATAAAATCTTTCACCATATCATGAAAGATGGCCATCATACACCTTTGAAAAGTAGTTGGTGCATTGCACAGCTGAATGACATGCGTTTGAAGGCATATATGTCATGCTCACAAGTGAATATAGTCTTTTCCTAATCCTCATGTGCAATAGAGATTTGTTTGTAACCGGAATATCCATCTAAGAAACAATAGTACTCATGCCCTGCTAGTCGGTCAAGCATCTAATTAGTGAAGCAAATGGGGTAGTGATCTTTCTGCTTGGCATAAGTTAGTTTTCGGTAATTCATACAAATTCTACACCCGGCCACTATTCTAGTAGGAATCAATTCGTCGTTCCTTACCACTCCATTATTGGGAACACATTGTACTGGACTTACTCACTTACTATCAAAGATTGGGTATACAATTTCAGCATCTAGCAACTTTATGACTTCCTTCCTTACCACTTCTTTCATCACATGATTTAGTCAACGTTGATGTTGCGCCCAGGGTTTGTGGTCCTCTTCCATGTAAAACATGTGCATACATAACGCTAGACTAATTCCATGAATACTAGACATCTGTCATCCAGTTACTTTCTTCGTGTGCGTTAAGATCTTCAATGCCGCATCAACTTGTTCATCAGACAATTCTGTTGAAAGTATAACAGGGAAAGTTTCACTAGTAACCAAATAAGAATACCTTAAGAGCCAACAGAGTTTTGATTTCAAACTTATAAGCTTCCTCTATTTATGACTTTTGTGGGGGGCCTAGCTCGTGATCTAATGGCTCCACTTGAGTCCTACGAGTGTCTATTAGTGCTATATTCAAGCATGATGTCATCTTTGCTCCTCGCTGTCTTCATCTATATCATGACCCACTAACACTATTTAAGGGATCATCGGAAAGAACTACTTGTGATTCTAGAATTTTATCAACCACAGTAATAGCTGACAACTCTTCATAAATAGAAGGCAATTTCAAGGCACGATAAATATCAAATACCTCAACCTTGTAATGAGCCCTCATAGTTAGTTTACTAGTTGCTACATCAATTAATGCTCTACCCGTGTCCAAGAAAGGTCATCCCAAAATGAATTGAACTTCAACATCAAGTTCAAAATCTAAGACCACAAAATCGAACAAAAAATCAATGAACCTACTTGCACTAACACATATTCTACCATCCCATCTGGCCTAACAATAGATCAATCAGCAAGTTGGAGAATGACATTGGTTCTTTTGATCTTCCCAACCCAAGATTTTGATACAAAGATAAGGTCATTAAATTTATACTTGCTCCCAAATCATACAACTCCAGGCATGAACCCTTTGCCCAATAGTAATCTGCACAGTAAAACTAGCTGGATCTTTCAACTTTCCTGGCAGTTTGTTTTGAATTCTAGAACTGCACTCCTCAGTGAGTGCTACAATTTCATACTTCGTGAGCCTCCTCTTGATAGACACCATGTCTTTCACGTATTTAGCATACCTCGGGATACCCTGCAAAATGTCAACCAAAGGTAGATCAGTGTGAACCTCTCTTTCAGGAGAGAGAGAAACTTACCAAAGCATTCATCTTCATTATGCTTTTTCAGCCTTCGTGGAAATGGAAGTGGTAATATTTTTGAGGAATGGGTACCTCAACATGGAGCTTTTTACTACCTCTTCCACCTTATTTTCTTTATTATATACTTACCGCATGTGGTTACTTTAGGTTGGGCTCAGTATCACCGGGAATCCCTCCTTGAGGACGCAAGTTCAAAGAATTAGCCACTTCTGCTAATTGTTTCTTTGAACTCAATTGGGATATTTGGATGTTTCTAATGTTCTCGTCATGCTTATCTATTTTAGCATTTATTTTGGTCCCAAATTCAGTCATGAGCTTTTGAAGTAGATCTTCATTAGTCATCCCCCCCCCCCTTTTCGTGCAATAGGATTTGATCCATGGTTAGGATTATAGCGTTGCTGCGTAGCCTCTTGAGGACGGTATTGGCTAACCCCTTGCGCCAAATATTGTATTTGGTTACCATCCCATGAGAAATTGGTATGGTTCCTCCAACTAAGGTTGTAAATATTTCCATAATTTTGTTGAACTCCACCGATTTGTGCATTACCCATATAGTTTACTGAATCCGAGTTTTCCTTACATTGGTTAGTTTCAAGGGTTCAACTACCACATACCTCACACAAATTCATTGTTTGTTGTACAACACTTACCGATTCCTAATTTGGAGTTAGCTATTTAAATTGTAAGGTCATGTTATGTTGCATTACATCTACTTTGGCATTTATAAAGGTAGCTTAGTATTCATCTAAGATCCCTGCTTTAGGTAGTGGTTCTAGACATTTTCCCTCAAACCCTTGGTTCTCTTAAGAAAATTTATCGAGTAGCTCGAAGAACTCTTCATTTGTTATGGATATTTAAATTGTAAGGTCATGTTATGTTACATTACATCTACTTTGGAATTTATAAAGGTAGCTTAGTATTCATCTAAGATCCCTGCTTTAGGTAGTGGTTCTAGACATTTTCTCCTCAAACCCTTGGTTCTCTTAAGAAAGTTTATCGAGTAGCTCGAAGAACTTTTCATTTGTTATGGATAGGGCCTGTCCACCTGCTGCACAGTTGAGAAGAGCATGAGCATTAAATTCTAAACCCTCAAAGAAAGTGTGAGCAAGTTTCTCATTGGTCTGGATGTGATGTGGAAGGTCATGCAACAATTGTTTGAAAATACGCCCCTGGTTGGTATAGTCCTCTCCTTGATTTGGACAAAGTTTATTATTTAACCCCTCAGCTTCGCGGTCTTCTTGGATGAAAAAATCGACTCAAGAATTTATTTTCTAGATCATCCCAAGTGTTAATGGATTTTGGTGGTTCAGAATCTAAACAACGTCTTGAAGCTCCTATCAATTAGTTTGGAAACAATGTAAGCCTCACATAGTCCATTGACACTCTAATTGGGATGTATGTATTGGTAATATCTACGAAATTCCTAAAATGGATTTCAGGATCCTCATTGGGGAGACAAGTGAATTGCCCATTAGAATTGAGGATTTGTACCATGCTCCGTTTTAGTTCAAATCTACCACCCGGTGGAGGTTTCCTAATACTAGACATCAAATAAGTGGTGAGTGGGACTGCCACATCACGTACAGGCCTTGCTTTCATGACAGGAAAATCAGGGGGTACCCTTTGGTTATTCATATTTTCCAGGTTGTTTGGGTTCCTTGGGTTATTCATATTTTCCGAGTTGTATGGATTGTCTTGACTATCAATACCATGATTTCCTGGAAGTTCTAACCCTAATTCCCAGTGTCTTCTTTGATTCATTTTTCTGCACTGATATAGAACTCTTTCAGGTTCGTTGTAAGGTTAGACAAGATCTACTTTCCGAGCTAGACTTGAAAATAAAATACCTGGATAATTTAATTGTAGACTTAAGAAAATTGAATCAAAATCAATATCTAAATCCCCAGCAGCGGCGCCAAAAATATGTTACTCCCAAAATACACACAAGTGAATGTGATCTCTCAAGTAGTATAGATTCTTTTAGAAACGAGTTTTGTTCCCAAAGGACTTATATTCACTTAATTCTACAACTAAAAGTAAACTCTGACCTTTTTAGAATTTTTGGTTTATTAGTAACTAGTACTAACTACTAAATAAAATTAAAAAATTTCGAACAACTTTGATATAATGTTTCAAGCAAGTTTAAAAGCAATTCCACGGCTGCAGCACATAATGAATATCATGTATTATAATATTAGCTTAGAACTACTTTCCGTTGTCAAGTTACTTGTTTATAAGGTTGATGGTATTATTCGGGTTATACGCCTCTCGATGCCTACCCCAATGAGCTATCTAACTACATCGTTGAGCGGGGATAAATGGACTAACTAGTGAGCATATATACTTCGTCCTATTTCATAACTAGGCAAGGTGTTCTTTTGGGCGTCACTCCTGAACACGAATAACCTCAATCTAATGGGAGAACCAAGCTTTCTATATTCCCTGGTCTATCAAACCTCTCACCTCTCGATTTTAAAATTAGACACTAGATTTATTTTATGGTGCACAAGCATAAAATAGTAAATGAATAATATAGAACTAATTTTGTGTTGACAACCAAAAAGAAATTCAAAAAGTTTCAAATATTCAACATTCCATTCATAGCTACAGCCCCAAAACTAGGGCATTTTTCCACTCATGCTCTTTGAAAACCACAAAATATGATAGTTTATGTGATTTCTAGAAAAAAGAAGAGTTAAAGGATAAAAACCTATTACAATCTTAAATTTTTTCTCTTGCACACTAAACAAAAAGTCGAACCCTAAAAATGGAGGCCTAAGGATCTATTTATAATAGTATGGAAAGTTGGAAACAAATCCTACTCAAATTAAACTCCTATCAATGTTTAAAACTTGGAAAAGACAGATTTTAATAGGGTGGCACGCCTCCCATCGCTCCTAACACATGCACTAATTATCTTAGCATTGGCACGCCTCGCAGAACACCAGGGAAGCGCCTCTGAGTTGCATCCCTTGGTGCGTCGCATACTAATTTTGTTTGAAAAATGCCTCTGAGCTTTAGTCCTTGGCGCAGGATGCCTACTGTTACGCCATGCCCAGGTGCTTCCACACTTATTCATTTTCATGCATGTCTTTGGTCGTCCTTTCTTTGTTCCAACTCCTATCTTCTTGAGAGTTCCTGAAAACTTCTAATCATATGTTTTAGTGCAAAATTATTGCAAGAATCACAAAATCAAGCTAAAAAACTAAAGATTTTCCTTTAACATCATCAAATTATGGGCAAACATTGACAACTTAGGCACATAAATATGCCTAAAACCAATATCACCTATGAAGGGGTGATTGGATTTTGTAAGAGGGGTAAGTTGAGTCTGCAATTTCTTGAATGTGTAGGACCATTGGCATATAGATTGGCGCTACCTCTGAACCTATCTGGCATACATCATGCGTTTTATGTGTCTATGTTGAAAAGATATCACGGTGACGGTGTCTAAATCATTAAGTGGGACTCAATAGTGCTAGACAAAGACCTCCAATATGAAGAGGAACCGATTTCTATTCTTGATAGTGAAATTCGTAAGTGAAGGACCAAGAAATTAAGTTCGTGAAGGTTCAATGGAAGCATCGTCCAGTCGAGGAAGCCACGTAGGAAACCATGAAGGACATGTGAGACAAGTATCCTTAATTATTCGTCGAATCAGGTAACACCTTGTTTATTTTAGCCTACTTTCCCTAAGTTGATCACTCAAGGACGGATGATGGGTAAATTGGTATTTATAGTAATGATTGGGTTTCATCGCTATAGAAATTCCAGCAAGGGAAAATCAGTCAATTTTTTTTTTTTGTAGTACTAGGATTTTCTCAATATTGTCCAGATTTTGAACAAATTAGATTTATCAAGGTGTAGGGAAATATGATAGCTATCGGGTGGAGTAAACACAATTTCGATTACATAATATGGCATATAGATCATTAAGGAATCCATATTACTTTACAAAATTAAATTTGGATAACTAAACCTCCTAAAATTGATCCTAGCATTAAGGATATTTTCTGAGCGTATTGGGTTGATGGTGTGTTGTAAAAGAGGGGAGTTGAATTACCTTAGAAAGCTCTTTGTCCTGAAAATGGCCGTTGAAGCGGTATGATGCCGCTGCAGCGCTGCTGCTATAGCAGACAAGATGTGTATTGAAGTCATAAATCTTGATTTTGGTTAGGGAGCTTACTGTCAACTTTGTGCTGCCGCAACGAGATTTGTGCCGCTACAGTGGGATGGGTGCTGCTATAGCGGGACGACGGGAAATTAAGTCGTAAATAAAACCCCTAAACAACCTTATTTGGCCCTTTTGTACTTTTAAAGCTAGATAATGAGCCTTGGGAGATTTCAACTTGTTTTCCACCATTATTGAGGCTAAAAGGTAAGCTTTTCACTCCATGAATTCACTTTTTGATCCGTAGAACATATTATCTTGGGTTCACGTTGATGGGGAAGCGTTTCTTGATGGATTATATAGTATACTTAACTAAATTGACTAGTTGGGGTCATAGGTTTTGCCTAGGGTCATGAAATTGTTAGAATTCTGGAAAATTAGCGATTAATTATTAATTCTTGTATATTGTTGATTGTTTTAGACCACGAACAAGCAAAACGAATCCAGAAAGGGAAAGATCAAGTTTCTTATAGTTTCAAGCTTCTTTCAAGGTAAATGATGGTTGTGATTCTATGATTGTGTGGTATGTACTTGTTCTCTCTTTATTGTGATACTTGTATATGTATGCATGTTGCAATATTTATTATAGATGTTGAAAGTGAAATCAAGACTTAAATGCATGATCATGATGTTGTCACGACCGGGGATCACCCCCTAGAAGTAACACGGCGTCGTCGACCTCTCAAAGGTCTAAGACAAACAACTTAACATTAATTCATCACATAAACATAAAAGTAGCGGAAAATTTAAAAATTTTCATAGCACATCATATGCTAGAATCATCACTTCTATATATATATATATATATATATATATATAGAAGTGATGATTCTAGCATATGATGTGCTATGAAAAGTTGTAAATTTTCCCCTATTTTTATAATTATCATAATACATAGTCAGACTCTAAGTCTCTTTTGCCATTTTAGACTCTACATCAATTTAGTAGAATAGGGACATGACCCTTAACAATATAAAATAATATTAAGCTATTACATAAATTAAATAAGAACTTGACATATGAAATCCTTAAAGCATAAGGATCCCTTCTCCTTGAACTTGGGGGATCTAGCTAAGCTCTTCATTTAGGAGACATCCTCTAGTCATCACCACCTACACTTTGTGTAAAAAGATGAAGAAGAATGGTATTAGTACAAAAAAAGCACTAAGTATGGCAATCATGCAAAAACATGCATTTAAAGAGGAAATTTAGTTAGAAATCATGCATCATGTCTTTTTAGTAAACTTCATGAACATTGGAACCACAACAACAATATATTTCACATACATCATATAGATATGTACACTATTCATAAATACACAAAAAAAGCCACTTGTCACATTTTGAGGAAAATTCATTCCATACAATTCATTACCTCTCTTGTACCTTGACTTCTTTTCCTTAAGCAACCCTCAAGTGTACTTAAAACAACGTGTCACTTTAAGGTCACCTAAGATAGTCTTTCATAGATATGATTCATCAATACAACCACATATATTCATAAAGTCACAAGCACATCATAAGATATAAGTTTCACATAATAACCATCACTTAAGACAACCCCTAACTCAGACTAGTGCAATGTGCTGGTGCCATTTCATACTACTACTTACACCAAGTGTTCCTAAGAAGTCACCCTAGACTAGGAATAACATATTCAACAAGTCATAACACCTTCATATTTCACTAGACATAAGGTCACATACTTCATAACATCATAGAAAGACTCATTCGTTTACTACACTTTAGCCATAACTCATTTAGTTCAGGTAAACCATCCTCACAATCCCTTCACAAGCTTACTTGTGCAATGTACACATGGAGTACCATATCCCCATATACTAAGTAACCTCATTTATAAGTTATAAGAGTAATTAACATGCAAGGTCATAATTCATGTCTTAACATAACAAAGTCAATTAAACATGCATTCATACAAATCATACACAATATAAGTTTTTGTTTCATAAGGGTCTCCAACCCTATCCTTTCTTGAAATCCTCTAGTGAAATGCATGGGTAGGGTCCATATTCCTACCTATACTAAGTAAACTTCTCAAGGAGTTACAATTAGAGTTCATATTCTTATCTTAGTTCATTTCTTAACTATTGGGAGACATAGAGAAAACCGACATAGACCATGTGAGCTACATGGAATCTGGTGTTTAACTCCCACACCAAAAAAAGAGGGTACTACTTGCCAAGGTAGGACATTCATACATAATATCTAATCTAGTGTATCTACTAAGCAAAAATGTATGGGAGCACGTAGTTATGGAACAAGAAGATTTCTACTAGAAACCTTGACTTGCTAATGTGGAGGTTTCAATCTCATGAGACAACATCTATGTTTGGAACTATAACTTGCTAAACATGAAGGTTTTCTTGTGGGAAGCCGGACTTGCGAGACGTGAAGCTCCGCTCTCATTTTTCATGTTCACTCGGTGCTAATCTCAAACTCCCTTTTTTAAATATCACAAGCCTTTAATTATGTAACGACCTGTTTAGTCGTTTTGGAGCAGTAGAGTTTATTCTGGTAAAAACTGTCTTGGTCGACGGATCCCATGACGGACCGTCATGGGCACGACGGACCGTCGAGGGGGTCTCGTTCCAAAACACTTAGAATTTTGAAATTTGGGTACTGAGATCGACTCTCTGAACTTCGTGACGGAATGGCAGGACGGACCGTCGCAGGCACGACGGACCATCACAAATCTTTCCACATAATTAACTCTCTGAACTTTGTGACGGACTTGCAGGACGGACCGTCACAGTCATGATGGACCGTCACAGGCTGCGTAACCCTGACTGGGTCGGATTTCTATTAAAAGTTTTAAGGGGCGTTTTGGACTATTCATGCATATAATTATAAAGTCAGTGGATTAATGTTAATAATTCAATTACTTGGGGGTTAAAGGAGATAACCTTGAAATAAATAGTGGGTTACTTTTATCATCTTTTATACTTAATTATATGACAATTAGGATAAAAGAAAAAGGGTTTTGAATAAGAAAAATAGAAAGAACAAAGAGAGAAAGGGAGAAACGCACGAGCGAGAGAGGAGAAGAAACGCAAGGAAAGCAAAGGTTTTGGGAAGATAGCTTGTTTGATCGCGATTCTTCGGTGGAGGTAGGTTATGGTTTATGCTATTCGTAGCAAACTCTAAATAGCGATTGATATGTATTGGGTGGTATTGTAAAGTCTTCTATATGCTTAATTGTGTTGTTGTATGTTGTGAATATGCAAAGGGTGATGGATTATAGTAATGAAGATAAGGCTGTGAATCTTAAACCTTAAATCCACTTTGTTAATGATGATGCCTTGGTATAAGAGAGGGCTTGATGAACCAAAAGAATGAGAATTAGGGGATCGGGTGTCACGAACCGACACGTAGAATTAGGGGATCGGGTGTCACGAACCGACACGTAGAATTAGGGGATCGGGTGTCACGAACCGACACGTATATTTAGGGGATCGGGTGTCACGAACCGACACGTAGAATTAGGGGATAGGGTGTCACAAACCGACATGTAGAATTAGGGGATCGGAGTGTCACGTTCCGACACCAGGATAATAACTAGAATGAATATTGAGGGGATCAGAGTGTCACGTACCGACACAAGAGGAATAAAGAGAATGTATCTTGAATTATGTTAATATACTCAATTTAAAGAACTAATTCCCAAATGAGTATGATATGGAGGCTTGTGTCCTCATAGATGTGCTGGGTGTTGTGGCCAATGGTTATGGCATTTGTTGTTATCACCTGTTGAGTCTGTGGTTGATTTTATATTATTACTTGATATATATTGCTTTCTATTTTGAGTTGGCCGATGATACCTACTCAGTACTTGTGCCTTGTACTGACCCCTACTTGTGAATTGTTTTCTTTGTTATTTATGGAATGCAGCAAACGTACCATCGTCTTCAACTCATCCGCAACTCTAGCCAGTCTTCATCACACCAGACTTCAGGGTGAGCTATTGCTTCTAGCTTGGACTGGATCTTCTTCTTCATGTCTTGATGCCTTGAAGTTCTGGCATGGACTAGCTTTTTAGATACTCTTAGATTTAGTAATTTGAGGATAGATGTTCTTGTGGTGATGACTTCCAGATTTTGGGAATAATAAGTATTAAATTTTAGAAGTTATTTATTGGTTATATTAATGAGTTTTAAGTCTTCCGCATTATATTCGGTTTATTATGGTTGAAATGTTGGGGTTTAGATTAGTTGGTTCGCTCACATAGTAGGACAAGTGTGGGTGCCACTCGCGGCTCGTTTTGGGTCGTGACAAACTTGGTATCAGAGCATTAGGTTCGTTGGTCTCCTCACACAAGAACGAGTCTAGTAGAGTCTTAAGGAACGGTAGGGGGACGCCTTTACTTTTTTTTGTGAGGCTATAGGACTTCAGGAAAATTCCATTCTTTCTTTCTTTCGTGCTATTACTTGGATCCAATTGGTATCTAGGTGATACAAATTTGTATCTGACCATCTTCACTCTATTTCGCAGATGGTTAGAACTAGAGCAACAACTGCGCCAACACCAACAACGGCAAGACAAGATGCATCTGAGCCATCCACTGGGGCTGTAGCTCGAAGAGGAG
The DNA here is from genome assembly GCA_032847665.1 of Solanum chilense. Lineage (NCBI taxonomy): Eukaryota > Viridiplantae > Streptophyta > Magnoliopsida > Solanales > Solanaceae > Solanum > Solanum chilense. The sequence continues at coordinate 12,603,391 of CM064974.1, forward strand.
CAGTGGCAAGAGGCCGTGGTAGAGGTCGCGGGAGGACGTCCTCTAGAGGAAGAGGACAAGCACCTGGCCCATCTAGTACTAGTGACTCCTTCACCGACTGATGAGGAAGAAAGAGAGGGTGAGGAAGGGGAAAATGAGCAAGTGCAGAATGAGGAATTACCACCCCAACCTACCCCAGAGATGATTAACCAGGTTCTTGCTTATCTTAGCGGGTTATCTGATCAAGGCCAGACACCTCCAGTGTTTTCTGCACCGGCGCCTCAGGTTCCGAGAGTACAACATGCCGCTGCTGAGGCATGGATTCCTCATTGGAAATAGGCACGTTTCCTTGATTGACTACAGGGCCTATAATGACGAGTGATCAGCACGAACTTTTCAGTAAGTTCTTGAAATTGAAACCTCCAGTTTTCAAGGGTGCTGAATCTGAGGATGCCTATGATTTTCTGGTTGATTGTCATGAGTTGCTACATAAGATGGGCATACTAGAATGATCTGGCGTTGAGTTTGTGACCTATCATTTTCAAGGAAATGCCAAAATTTGGTGGCGATCGTATGTTGAGTGTCAACCAGTACAAGCACCACCTATGACTTGGGCATCATTCTCTAGTTTATTTATGGAGAAGTATATGCCCCGGACCTTGAGGGATAGGAGGAGAGATGAGTTCCTAAGCCTAGAGCAAGGCAGGATATCGGTTACTGCTTATGAGGCTAAGTTTCGTGAGCTATCCAGGTATGCCACCCAACTTTGCTTCAGTCCACAAGAGCGGATTCGCCGTTTCGTGAAAGGGTTGAGGTCAGATTTGCAGATTTCAGCCTTACAGGTAGCCGCTACAGCAAAATCTTTTCAGGAAGTAGTTGATTTTGTGATAGAGGTAGAGGGGGTGAAGCCAAGCGACTTCACCACAGCATCGGCATCTAAGAGGTTCCGTAAGGGAGGTGAGTTCAGTGGTCCTACTCCAGAGGGCAGAGTTCAGGAGGTTACCCATCCCGACCCATTCAGTCTTCACTGCAGGCTGTAGCTGGGGGTCCATCGCAGACCAGTCAACATTTCTCTGCGTTTGAAGGTTACCCCCAGAATTCATCATTTTTACAGAGACCTATGCTTGACCCCAGAGAATGTTATGGATGTGGGGAGACTGGACATATTAGGAGGAATTGTCCAAAACAGAGTTACAGACCCCCGATAGTCAGAGGTAGAGGTGGTCATGGAAGAGGCCGTCATTCTGGAGGACGTGGTGGCCGAGGTAATGGTGGTCACCAAAATGGCCGGGGTGACGGGCAAACTGGAGCTACTACAGCACAACATGGTAGGGGCAACGGGCAGACAGGTGATAGGGCCCATTGTTATGCTTTCCCTGGGAGGTCTGAAGCGGAGACATCTGATGCTGTTATCACAGGTAATCTTTTGGTTTGTGATTGCATGGCTTCTGTATTATTTGATCCTGGCTCCACATTTTCATATGTATCTTCCTCATTTGCTACTGGTCTTAATTTACATTGTGAATTGCTTGACATGCCTATTCGTGTTTCTACTCCGGTGGGTGAGTCTGTGATAGTTGAAAAGGTATATAGGTCTTGTCTGGTGACTTTTGTGGGGAGCAATACTCATGTAGACTTGGTTATCTTAGAAATGGTTGATTTCGATGTAATTCTGGGTATGACTTGGCTTTCTCCAAATTTTGCAATCTTAGATTGTAATGCTAAAACTGTAACGTTGGCCAAGCCTGGGACAGATCCGTTAGTGTGGAAGGGTGACTACACTTCCACTCCAGTTCGTATCATCTCCTTTCTTCGTGCTAAGATAATGGTTAGTAAAGGGTGTTTAGCTTTGTTAGCACATCTCAAGGATGATACTACCAAAGTACCTTCAATTGAGTCGGTTTCGATAGTCCGTGAGTTTCTGGATGTATTTCCTGCAGACCTTCCTGGTATGCCATCGGATAGGGATATCGACTTTTGCATTGATCTAGAGCCGGGTACTCGCCCCATTTCCATACCTCCTTATAGGATGGCCCCAGTGGAGTTAAGGGAATTAAAGGCCCAACTGCAAGAGTTGTTAGGTAAAGGCTTCATTAGACCAAGCGCTTCCCCTTGGGGTGCTCCGGTGTTATTTGTGAAGAAGAAGGATGGGAGTTTTCGGATGTGCATAGACTACCGGCAGTTGAACAAGGTAACTATTAAGAACAAGTACCCCATTCCTCGCATTGATGACTTGTTCGATCAGTTACAAGGCGCTTGTGTCTTCTCTAAGATTGACTTGAGATCCGGTTATCATCAATTGAAAATACGGGCAACAGATGTGCCAAAGACTGCTTTTGGAACCAGGTATGGGCATTACGAATTCGTATAATGTCTTTTGGTCTTACGAATTCCCCTGCTGCTTTCATGAGCTTGATGAACGGGATTTTTAAGCCATATCTGGATCTCTTTGTGATCGTATTTATTGATGATATACTGATATACTCCAAGAGTAAGAAGGAACATGAGGAGCATTTGAGAATTGTGCTAGAAGTATTAAGGGAGAAAAGGCTTTATGCCAAATTCTCCAAGTGTGAGTTTTGGCTAGATTCAGTGTCCTTCTTGGGGCACGTGGTTTCTAAGGATGGAGTGATGGTGGATCCTTCTAAGATTGAAACAGTGAGGAATTGGGTAAGACCTACTAATGTGTCAGAAGTAAGGAGCTTTGTTGGTTTAGCCAGCTACTACCGTCGATTTGTCAAGGGATTCTCTTCTATTGCTTCCCAATTGACAAACTTAACTAAGCAGAATGTTTCATTTGTATGGTCGGATGAATGTGAGGAAAGCTTTCAGAAACTCAAGACCTTGTTGACTACTGCACCAATTCTTACCTTGCCAGTGGAAGGCAAGAATTTCATTGTTTATTGTGATACATCCTATTCTGGTTTGGGTGTAGTGCTAATGCAAGAGAAGAACGTAATTGCTTATGCTTCGAGACAATTAAAGGTGCATGAACGTAATTATCCGACCCATGATTTGGAATTGGCTGCAGTTGTGTTTGCATTAAAGCAATGGAGGCATTATCTATATGGGGTCAAGTGTGAAGTCTACACAGATCATCGTAGTCTACAGTATGTCTTTACCCAGAAAGACTTGAATTTGAGGCAGAGGAGGTGGATGGAACTGTTGAAGGACTATGATATTACTATTCTGTATCACCCAGGAAAAACAAATGTGGTGGCTGATGCTTTAAGTAGAAAAGCAGGGAGCATGGGTAGTTTAGCCCACTTACAAGTTTCTAGACGCCCATTGGCTAGAGAAATCCAAAACTTGGCTAACGACTTTATGAGACTGGAAATACTAGAGAAATGAGGAATTTTGGCCTGTGTGGAGGCAAGATCTTCTTTTCTTGACAAGATCAAGGGAAAACAGTTTGATGATGAGAAACTAAGCCAAATTCGAGATATGGTGTTGCGAGAAGAGGCTAAAGAGGCAATAATTGATGAGGAAGGTGTTTTGAGGATTAAGGGAAGGGTATGTGTGCCCCATGTTGATAATTTGATCCACACTATCCTCACAGAGGCGCATAGTTCCGGATATTCTATACATCCTGGTGCAACCAAGATGTACCGTGACCTAAAGCAACATTTTTGGTGGAGTAGAATGAAGCGTGACATTGTTGATTTTGTTGCCAAATGTCCAAACTATCAGCAAGTAAAGTATGAACACCAGAGGCCCGGAGGAACACTTCAGAGAATGCCCATTCCTGAATGGAAGTGGGAGAGAATTGCAATGGACTTCGTGGTTGGTCTTCCAAAGACATTGGGAAAGTTTGATTCTATTTGGGTAATTGTGGACAGATTAACTAAGTCTGCTCACTTCATTCCGGTCAAGGTGACCTACAATGCAGAGAAGTTAGTCAAACTCTATATCTCAAAAATTGTTCGATTGCATGGAGTTCCACTTTCCATCATATCAGATAGAGGTACGCAGTTTACTTCTAAGTTTTGGAGAACATTGCATGCTGAATTAGGTACTAAGTTGGATCTTAGTACCGCATTTCACCCTCAGACCGATGGTCAGTCTGAGCAAACGATTCAGGTATTGGAGGATATGCTTTGTGCATGTGTGATAGAATTTGGTGGTCATTGGATAACTTCCTACCCTTAGCAGAGTTCTCATACAATAATAGCTATCACTCCAGTATTGACATGGCCCCATTCGAAGCATTGTATGGGAGGAGATGTAGGTCTCCCATTGGTTGGTTTGATGCATTTGAGGTTAGACCTTGGGGTACTGATCTTTTGAGGGATTCATTAGAGAAGGTGAAATCTATTCAAGAAAAGCTTTTAGCTGCTCAAAGTAGGCAAAAGGAATATGCAGATCGAAAGGTTAGAGACTTGGAGTTCATGGAGGGTGAACAAGTCTTGCTGAAGGTTTCACCCATGAAAGGGGTGATGCGGTTTGGTAAAAGGGGTAAGCTAAGCCCAAGGTATATTGGACCATTTGAAGTACTTAAGTGAGTAGGGGAGGTGGCTTATGGATTAGCCTTGCCTCCAGGACTCTCAGGAGTGCACCCGGTATTTCATGTGTCTATGCTGAAAAGATACCATGGGGATGGAAACTACATTATTCGTTGGGATTCAGTTCTTCTTGATGAGAATTTGTCGTATGAGGAGGAGCCTGTTGCCATTCTAGATAGAGAAATTCGCAAGATGAGATCAAGGGAGATTGCATCCATCAAAGTTCAATGGTAGAATCGACCAGTTGAAGAGTCCACTTGGGAGAAGGAGGCTGATATGCAAGAAAGATACCCACACCTGTTTACAGATTCAGGTACTCCTTTTCGCCCTTGTTTTTCTCCTTGTGATCGTTCGAGGACGAACGATGGGTAAATTGGTATCTATTGTAACGACCTGTTTTGTCGTTTTGGAGCAGTAGAGTTTATTCTGGTAAAAACTGTCTTGGTCGACGGATCCCACGATGGACCGTCATGGGCACGACGGACCGTCGAGGGGGTCTCGTTCCAAAACACTTAGAATTCTGAAATTTGGGTACTGAGATCGACTCTCTGAACTTCGTGACGGAATGGCAGGACGGACCGTCGCAGGCACGACGGACCGTCACAAATCTTTCCACATAATTAACTCTCTGAACTTTGTGACGGACTTGCAGGACGGACCGTCACAGTCATGACGGACCGTCACAGGCTGCGTAACCCTGACTGGGTCGAATTTCTATTAAAAGTTTTAAGGGGCGTTTTGGAATATTCATGCTTATAATTATAAAGTTAGTGGATTAATGTTAATAATTCAATTACTTGGGGGTTAAAGGAGATAACCTTGAAATAAATAGTGGGTTACTTTTATCATCTTTTATACTTAATTATATGACAATTAGGGTAAAAGAAAAAGGGTTTTGAATAAGAAAAATAGAAAGAACGGAGAGAGAAAGGGAGAAACGCACGAGCGAGAGAAGAGAAGAAACGCAAGGAAAGAAAAGGTTTTGGGAAGATAGCTTGTTTGATCGCGATTCTTCGGTGGAGGTAGGTTATGGTTTATGCTATTCGTAGCAAACTCTAAATAGCGATTGATACGTATTGGGTGGTATTGTAAAGTCTTCTATATGCTTAATTGTGTTGTTGTATGTTGTGAATATGCAAAGGGTGATGGATTTTAGTAATGAAGATAAGGCTGTGAATCTTAAACCTTAAATCCACTTTGTTAATGATGATGCCTTGGTATAAGAGAGGGCTTGATGAACCAAAAGAATGAGAATTAGGGGATCGGGTGTCACGAATCGACATGTAGAATTAGGGGATCGGGTGTCACGAACCGACACGTAGAATTAGGGGATCGGGTGTCACGAACCGACACGTAGATTTAGGGGATCGGGTGTCACGAACCGACACGTAGAAGTAGGGGATCGGGTGTCACGAACCGACACGTAGAATTAGGGGATCGGAGTGTCACGTTCCGACACCAGGATAATAACTAGAATGAATATTGAGGGGATCGGAGTGTCACGTACCGACACAAGAGGAATAAAGAGAATGAATCTTAAAATTATGTTAATATACTCAATTTAAAGAACTAATTCCCAAATGAGTATGATGTGGAGGCTTGTTTCCTCATAGATGTGTTGGGTGTTGTGGCCAATGGTTATGGCATTTGTTGTTATCACCTGTTGAGTATGTGGTTGATTTTATATTATTACTTGATATATATTGCTTTCTATTTTGAGTTGACCGATGATACCTACTCAGTACTTGTGCATTGTACTGACCCCTACTTGTGAATTGTTTTCTTTGTTATTTATGGAATGCAGCAAACGTACCATCGTCATCAACTCGTCCGCAACTCTAACCAGTCTTCATCACACCAGACTTCAGGGTGAGCTATTGCTTCTAGCTTGGACTGGATCTTCTTCTTCATGTCTTGATGCCTTGAAGTTCTGGCATGAACTAGCTTTTTACTTATTTTAGCTTCTTAGATACTCTTAGATTTAGTAATTTGAGGATGGATGTTCTTGTGGTGATGACTTCCAGATTTTGGGAATAATAAGTATTAAATTTTAGAAGTTATTTATTGGTTATATTAATGAGTTTTAAGTCTTCCGCATTATATTCGATTTATTATGGTTGAAATGTTGGGGTTTAGATTAGTTGGTTCGCTCACATAGTAGGATAAGTGTGGGTGCCACTCGCGGCTCGTTTCGGGTCGTGACAAATTAACATTAATTCATTAAGATTAGGGACTTTATCCCTCATATATCACATAGCTTAAAGGTATCTAAGATGAGAATGTCCATTCATAATATAACCTAGTTTATGTGATAACATACTTTCACTTAATTCTAACATTCATACATTCATGTGTTGTGCATACATATGTGAGATCTACCTTCACATGAAAACCTTTAGGCACACATGTTCATAACTTCATTAATCATACACTTATCATGCATATAAATAGGTAATGATGCTTTGTAGAACTATCATTTCCTTAGTCATCATAAATCTATCCTATTCATGGATATGCATGAAGTATGTGTGTGTACATTGGTCAACATGATCACATAATGGTTATAACATAGTATTGAGGAAGTCACCCTCTAAAGATCACAACATATGTACAACATCCTTTAAGTCTTTAGTCAAAACACATCTAGAGTATTGAGGACTATAGAATACACACACTTTGATCATTAGAATAGAAGACTCCTAACATACTTTGATCACACATTCATATAGGGATTTCATAGGTAGAGGTCATTCTACAAGAGTATTCACTATCATGAGCCATATAAACCACACCTAACCATAACATGATCATTACATATACACAACATCATCCATACACCTAAATCATGCAAGTCGTGTGGAAGACTAAACTTCACATAATATCAATTAACTTAGAACATGATACTAGAATCAAGGGTTACACCCATAAACTTCATAATCATGAAATCACTATATCAATTCATCTTGCATCTAATGCCTTTAAGGCCATGATCAAAACGCATAAAGATATGCAAGAATCTACACACCGCTACTATAAGTGGACCATAACAATCAACATAATTATTCATACTATGCTGAATGCCAGGTCATGTCCTAAATTTTTCTTAACTGTTCATTTTGAATCGCAATTGAAAGTTAGATTCAGATATAGAGTCTTGAGTCAGATCTCAAGACTAGATCCCAAATCAAAAAATATTTTTACTCACCAATTAAATTTAAAATTATTTTTAAAAAAATACTTTTCATTTATTAATCAAATATAAAAAATAATTTAAAAATTAACTAAATTTTTTTAAAAAAATATTTTTCCCCGTACTGACGCGTTACATTATTTTACACTTGACAAACCAAAATAGAATGGCCATGAATCGTTTTACTTGAAAGAAGACTTATATCATGCATGTGACAACAAATGGCACTAATTAGTTGCTTGATTGCATCAACCAGGCACATGGCTCAACTCAGTGGAGCTCTAAATTATCCATTCTTTTTTTATCTCTTTTGATGGAAAATATCTGCTTGTTTGCAAACCACTTATATTAAGTTTGTTTACGTGCACTCCTCATTTCCATTTGTTGTCTAATGGATCCATTTTTTAGATAATATTTTTAAAAAAAAATTAGAACCACAATACTATTTTTAGAGCCATTTTGATTACTATTAGGAGCACGGAAGAATCACTTATTTTGAGAAAAAAATATATGTTCTTTACAAAATAGTTAATGAGCAAATTAATAAAATTAATTTTAAATAGAATTAAACTAATTTTTTAATTTAGAAAAAATTAAAAAAAATATATTTTATTTCAAAAGCAAAAGTAGAAGCAGAATTTAAAAAAAAAAATCTAAATCTCTTTTATATATATATATATATATTATTAGTTAATTAACATATCTATCTATATATGTGAGACATTTATATGATAATAGAGTATATAAAAACTGCTTTCATATTGAGTAGTATATAATTTTAAATAACCAAATTGAGGATATATTAAACCATTTTTCTTCTAATGATGGTATTTTATTGTTATTAAACATTGACTTAAATGAAGTAGTAATAAATTTGATAAAACGACTGAGGAGAATATAAATTGTTAACTAAAAATAGATTTGAAATTGAAATAAATTTTATATTAGTGAGAATAATTGTTTATGAAATATAAATGATTTAAAAAGTAACTATATGAATTATAAATTTTATTTACATATGAAATAAATTACTAATATATATGTATAAGTTAAAGGTGTTATTTTCAACATATGGAAAAGGCTCAAATATGCTATTAAACTTTTAGAATAGGCTCATTTATGTTATCAGGTAAAGTTTAGCTCATTTATGTCATTACCGTTAAGAAAAAGACTCATTCATGCCATCACTTTTTAGCAGTGATTTTGTAAAATCATTTTTGACACATGGTCAATTATAATTCGGCTATATCATCAATTTTTTTAATTAAAAAAATTATACTTCTGAAAAAAATTGAATTAATTTTTTTTGATTTTTTATTAAATTAATTAATGACGTGACCGAATTATAATTGGTCAAGTCATCAATTTTTAATTAAGAAAATCAAAATTCTGAATAAAACTTGAATTATTTTTCTTTCTGATTTTTTTAATTAAAAAAGTTGATGACGTAGTCGAATTATAGTTGATCATGTGTTAAAAATGATTTTGGAAAATCATTTTTAAAAAATAATGCCATAAATAAGCATTTAATTATGATATAAATGAGCCAAATTTTTAACTGATGACATAAATGAGTCTTTTCTGAAAGTTCAATTACATATTTAAGCCTTTTGTCTTTAATAAAATATAAATTTGTGTATCAATTTTTATTATTTTTAAAAAATAATTTATAATTTGAAACATACAAATTATGACTTTTAAAGCATTTGAAAATCTAACTTTAACTTCAAATCACGAAGTGAAATCAATATAAAATTATTTATCAAAATAAAATCTCATACTCAAACAATTACTTAGCAAACACAAATGCTTATTCGACAGAGAAATTATAATAAGAAAAAGTGATTGAGAAGTCACAATTGCAGAACACTTTTGTTGACTTATATGAGGAGGACAACAATGAATAAAAAAGACAAATCACAATAATATTCAAAAGAAAATGAGAAGAAAAAAGAATCAAGTAATGCTTGGTTGAATAATTCTTTTGAAAAAATAATGATACATTGGAGATATCAAATTTAAATATAAGTAATTATTTAATTTATTTAAACTTTATGGATAAGGCTAAAGATAATTTGAATTAAATTTAATCTTAACTTATTCAAAATTTAATCTATTTCTAAAGTATTTTCAATTGAACCCAATTTAATTTTTAATTTCAACCGTTATAAATTCTTTACTTGCATATGCGTAATGTTTATTCCTATACCAAATATATGATTTCTATTTATTTTAAATTCTCTGACTTTACCTATTTATTTATAATTTATTTTTGTTATTTTCTTTAATTTAAAATTAAATTACTATTATAAAAATTTAATAATAATATGTTGAAATTATTAAAATTAAGCAGATGAAATTGAACTAAATTATGACATAATTCAATTTTTAGTCAATTAAAGTCCAACTTATTTGAATCCAAAAAATATTTAGGTTAATTATAGTCCTAATCCATTTTATTATCGATAATTTCAATCAAACCACCCATTTGACGACCGAATACAGATGAGAGAAGCACAACAAAATTAAAAGTAAAATTTGAACCAAAAAACACACAAAAGAACAAAGATTCAAAGAAGTTCACAAAAGTCGCCATAAACATACAACCTCCATCCACCCACCCATTTAGTATCATTTTCTTTGAAAAAATATATAACTATACCCTAAATTATCATGAATGTTATGAAATATCTTCAGTCATACATTTGAATAATAATATCTTTACTATCTAAGAATTAGTATGTATATTTCTTTTATATTAATAGACTTACAGGTGTCATAATGTATCCACATATTCAATTTTTAATCTTTGGCTTGAACGATGGACATATATACTTTAAATTTCGGATATCGAGGCAACATTTCAAAAATATGATGGAGAATACCTCAATAGCATTTGTATATTTATCCCTTTTTTCTTTTACATAATTATAACTAGTGTGAAATCACAATCTTGACATTTTACCCAATAGCAATGAATTTAATTGACAAATCAGGAAAATTATTTTTAAATGAAAATAGAAATAAATTTTTTTACTATTGAGAAGAAAATAAAAAATTTAATGCTATTGAAAAATAGAAGTAGAACAAAAAATTATTTTCTCGAGACTAAAATATTCTTTATATATATATATATATATATATATATATATATATATATATATATATATATATATATATATATATATATATATATATATATATATATATATATATATATATATATATATATATATATATATTTCTTATTAATTAATTAGCATATTTCATAAATTTGATTAAATTTCATTATGACAATTTTATTTTCTATTTTTATATAATAAATTTGTAATTTATTTTATGTTTATATTATATATTATTTTACATATTAGTTTGTAGACTTAGAAAAAAATAACAACAATATTCTTACAAAATTATAAAAAGGAAAAAAATAACAATTAAAGATTTTAGCCTCTTAAAAAGATATAATATTGATTAAAATTTAAATTTAATTAATTAATTTTTTTATACAATCTCAAACATATATGATAACAATTAATTTGATACTCTAACTTGAAAAATAAAATAATAAAATATTATAATCTATAGATTTTAATGTTAAAATTTGAAAATTTTAAATTTTGAAAATTATAATTATTACAATTTTAAATAATATGTAAACATTCATTTTACTTAGAAGCAAATTTAAACTTTTGCATGTAGAAAGTTCATTTTTAATGTGTTTGAAATATTTGAAGTTCAATAAATAATATTTTTAAATCTAGGGTCAAATACTACTGGTAAAGTATTTTTTTTAAAAATAAAAATAGAAATGAAAAGAATATTATTTTATCCTTATATTGGACAATGCATAATCGAAACCGTATTTTATCCATTATCCAAATATCTGTTCCTTTTTTTTTTCTGGTCCGGATCTATTTCAAATCTAAAACAATCTGAACCTTTGGATTATGATAAAGCAAATAGTACCTTCTAAAAAGATTATTATATAATTATTCACAAATTTCATCCACCTGTCCCTTTGTCTCTTGCCTTTTTCCCTTTTACTTCTCTTGAAATCTCCATTAACAAGATAAACTAAGAACTGAAAAAAGAAAAGGAGAATAACCCTTTTTCAGATTTCCAGTTTCTTCATCAGGGTCGATCGCAATTTTTTTTTTATGTTGAGGTGTTTGATTGAGAATTTGAGATCATTTGAAAAGGAAAGTCATGACGAAATTGATGAGTAAAGGTTTTATGTTTCCTTCTTCTGATTGTGGTGAAATTTATGATCATCTTCGTCTTAATCTACATGGGATCTGTTCTTTTCCCAATAAATCGGTCAATCTTTCTTGTCTTCCTTCGTTGAAGCTTTCATCTTCTTGTTTGCCAAGAACCGATTTTTATGGTCGTAAATTGGTTATAAATGAAGGCTTATCCAATTTCAACCGAAGAGTTGCTGATATCACTGCTCAGGTTTGTTTTTGACTTTTTTTTTTGTTTTATCTTTGAGGGTTTGTGGTTGAAGATCTTGTATATGAGTAGTTTTGGATCGTATTTGGGGTCAAATCTAACTTTGTTGATTATTGTTCATTTGCTTGATATTGGCCTTAGGTCATTTTGTTGTAATTTTTTTAACTGGTGTTCTGTGTGCTTACAGATGAGTGTTGGAATCAAGAAAGCACAGAAATGGTGGGAGAAAGGGGTTCAACCTAACATGAAAGAAGTGAACAGTGCACAAGAACTTGTTGACTCTCTATTGAGTGCAGGGGATAAATTAGTTGTTGTTGATTTCTTTTCTCCTGGCTGTGGAGGTTGTAAAGCTCTTCACCCCAAGGTTAAAAAAACAGTCCTTTTTCTTTGTTTAAGAATGTTTTTGAATGTCAATGTATGATCTGTAAACTGTTTCTATTAGTTTTGAACTGATTTTGTTGAATTGGTAAATACAGTTGTGTCAGCTGGCAGAGATGAATCCAGATGTGCAGTTTTTACAGGTGAACTATGAGGAACACAAGTCGATGTGTTACTCTCTTAATGTACATGTTCTCCCATTTTTCCGTTTCTATAGAGGAGCTGAAGGCCGTGTTTGCAGCTTTAGCTGTACCAATGCCACGGTTAGTTCTTTATGCACCTATTACCTGCTTTTGCTTTAGCTTTGCCATAGCAATTTATCGTGTTTTTGGATAAGAATGTTAACGATGGATTCCATTAGCTGGCAATGCTTTCTTCGATTTCAGTGGAAGTCATTAGATCTCACTTCTCTTGTTTAGGTCTGTCCTTAAGTTTTATCCACAATCAACACTTTCAATTGATAGATCTTCTTCAAGATACTAGTCTTGGATCAAGTAATGTGACGCAGTGATCTGCAATATACTGAGCTAAATTCGCTGTGAATGTTATAAAACCAATGCTATTATTGGCTTTGCACTTATTTACTTGTATTTTTTATCTTTGTTGAAACTGTAGTCTAATATTAGTGTTGCATACTATGGAACAGATCAAAAAATTCAGAGATGCGTTGGGCAAGTATGGTACAGATCGTTGCACCATTGGGCCACCCAAAGGGCTTGAGGAGAAAGAGCTTCTTGCATTGGCAGCTAACAAGGATCTTTCCTTTAATTACACTCCAAAAACAGAAGAAGAACCCATCCTCGTTACCTCACAAAAGGAAGTTCAGGATAGAACTACTCCAAATATAGAGTCCCCTCTACCACTTCCTCTTCCTCTCCCCATTACGTCAACTAGCTCACAGACGGCCAAACGGGATACAGAGAAAGAAGCATATGCTACTTCTGGTAGATGATTTTAATGTTTGTGGTAAATGATGTTGAAGAGGTTACATTTGTACAGCTATATATTATGCTTTGTTGTGTTATAAGACTATTGCAGTCTGGAGGAACTTAAATATTAGTATAGGGAATGTCAAATATTTACTGGCTACTGCTGGGTATATCTGGTCTTGTACATCTGGTCTTGTACATAGTTTATGTGGAAGCTCTGGTATATATGTGAGCCTGAGCGATAGCTGAGAGTCTACTCTTCCCTTTTACTTGGCTTCTCCTTTTTTTAATTGGAGCAAGTCGAAATGGTTCTCTTGATAATAGTAAGATGTTTGTACTGGTTTTTGATCTCTTTGTTATTGAGTAATGATAATATGATGTCTTTTTTATTCTCCTGTTTCTGACCATGTGGTTTTTCATTCTATGGAGTTGATAAAAAAGGACTCTTAAAGAATCTGAAGTCACAAAGCCAAAACTTAAAGAGTGACTTTGAAAGTATTCTACATATCCCTTTTCTACTAGCCTATCCTTGTATCTTTCCACTTCTCTTTCTGCATTATACTTCCACCTTGAAGGCCCACTTACAGCCAATAACCTTTTTATCAGTAGGCATATCAACCAAACACCAAGTTTTGTTATTGGTGAGAGCTTGAAGTTCCTACTTCGTGGCAGCTAACAGGTGTGTCCTTCATGGCTTCAATATGACATGTAGACTCTTTAATTGCTGAATAATTGTAGATGGAATGCTAATACGATGTAGCTAACGATGCATACAGACCAGGGATATAGACAAGCATTGGATCTAGATTCTATATTAGAAGGTAGAGGTGTATGGACAATCATGCAACCGATTCGGAGGCTTGGGCACTCTTTTGGTACTCCTAGGTTCTGGTGGAGCTACTATAGGAGGTGAACCTGGATGTTGTGGTCCAACTTCCCCTACTATGTCCGCGAGAATAAGTAGTGTTTGAAACTGTGATGCTATGAAAATTTAATACCTGCAAATGAGAGTCAGTAGATGAATCTGAGCCAGACATTGTTTGGAAAGAAAAGACACCTTTTCCTTAAATACAACATATCTATTAACAAACAATTGCTTCCTCTCAATGCCATAAAGAAGGTAACCTTTCGGTGTGCTAGAATAGCCTAAATGAACTGCCTTCTCAGTCCCGAGTCCAAACTTGTCACCAGTATCCTTGGTGATAGTTGCATAACATAAGCTACCTAGAATCTTAGGTATTGTATATTTGACTCTCTTCAATAGAAAACTTCAAAAGGTGATTTGTTTAGCAAGGTCCTGGAAGGTAATCCATTGATGAAATATACTGCATTCTGAACACATAACCCCCAGAATCTCAAGGGTATGTGACCTTGGAATCTAAGAGATCTTTCCACCTCAAGGATTTGTCTATATTTTCTTTCAACCACCCCATTCTGTTGGATTGTGTGAACACATGAGCTCTGTAGAACAACTCCTACAGACTTGAGTAAATCTTCATAGTGTGCATTAAAAAACTTAGTTTTATCATTACTTATGAAAACTTTGAGAAATAGCAAGGTGTTTTTATTAGCAACAAGAACTTTTTTACTACAGTATTAACATCACTCTCGAGTTTCATAAGAACAACCAAGTCATCCTACTATAATCATCTACTATTGTAAGAAAAACTATATTCACATCATATGTGGGAGTTTTTTAAGGACATAAAACATCTCCATGGACTAAGTCAAAAGGATTACTAGCTCTACTGACATTACAGTGAAAGAAAGTCTTGTTTGCCTTGCAAGTGGAAAAATAGAACAAGAGAGGTTCTTATTAAGACTAGTTGATTTTATGAGGGACATTTATTGTAGAAGTTAGGGAAGAATGTCATACAACATCTAAGTTCCCTCGTCAACTTGGAAACAGATAGAAGATTATGTTTAAAATGTCGAACACACAATACATTTTGTAAATCTCCCTATAATAATAGCCTACAAATACCAATGTGTGATGGAAACATTAGTCTCATTAGGCAAGTGTACCTTTTGATGTCGTTGTTCACAAGCAGTACAAAATAGCTAGGCCTGATGCCATGTGTTTACCCCATATCCACTATCCGCTTATTCAACACATCATTAACATTTAAGGCTGTAATGGTACCTGTTGTGTTGGTTGCAGCTGCAGACTGCAGTAGTTCCCTTATTTGCATTCTCCTTGTCGAGCATTTGCAAGATAGAACCAAAGCACTGCAAGTTTCCCAATGTTCATGATGTTCCTCACAAAATGAATCCTTCTTATACGCAACTGTAACAAGCCCTAATTTCCTCTTAGCCTGCTATGCAATTAGCATTGGACTACGCCATTGCCCATAATTCTCAAATCCTTTCAATTGGACTGGGTTTAGTATACCATCTAGTCTGAAGGATGCACATATATGTGATGAGTATGATCTATTCTTTCTGCCGCCATAGCTACCGGATGACGAAAGCACAAACATTTCCACTGAAATCTCTGTTCAATGGCATATGTGTCATCACAGCATTTGTTGTTGCCTTGTCTTTATAAACTTGATCTACCATTACCTTTTCTTTTCGCAGCTGATCACACCGCTCACGAATGATACACTAAGCACTAATGTTTGTTTTATCAGATGTATCATCTGCATCTAATCCACACATACCTACCCCTTGTTCCTGAAGATTTCTATCAAACAATTCACAATCCTTCACAAATACAGTTACACGTAGGGGATACTTTGACAATTCCTGCTATCTTTCTTTAACACACATACACTCTTACACTCATCTCGTTGTGTATTTTCAATGGTGCATTGCTACCTTCATCTTATACTTCAACTTCATACAATTGTATGTCAAATCAACACTAATTTATTTAACAACTTCCTCCAATAAATCTCTAAATGTTGCATACTGTTTCATCATAATAGATGTAGGGTGTGTTTGGTATGAAGGAAAATGTTTTCCATGGAAAATATTTTCCTAGAAAATGTTTTGCTGGAAAACAAGTAGATTTTGGACTTATTTTCTCATGTTTTGTTGGTGAGTAGAAAATATTTTTTGGAAATAATTTTTAGTGTTTGATTTATAAATAAAAAATATTTTTGAGGAACATTTTTTATTTTTACTAGAGTAGAAAATAATTTATGAAATTGAAAATATTTTTTAAAAATAATTTTTTTTGGGGTGGGATGGTGGGGGTGGGGGTAGTGAGGGGAGGCAGGAGGAGGGGGTAGGAAAGAAAAAATAAAAATTTGAAGTTGATAGTATTTTTAAAAAGCAAAAATTAATTTTCTTGGGGGGTTGGGGGTTGGGGTGGGGGGGCTTGTAGGGGTGGGTAGGGGGGCTGGCCGGGGGGGACGGGGGACAGGGGACGGAGGAGTTTAAAAATAAAAATTTGAAGTTGAAAAAATTATTAAAAAGCAAAATTAATTTTTTTGGGGAAGGGGTGGGGTTGGGGGACGGTGGTCAGGGATCGGGTGAAAAAATATAATTTTGAAATTGAAAATATTTTTATTTTTTAAAAAATTGATGTTTTTTCAAAAAAAAAATATAATTTAAAATTGGAGGAAAGCTTTGGAAAATGTTTTCCTTAATTTTTGAAGGGAAGTCATTTTCCTTAATTTTGAGGAAAATGAGTTGATTTGGATAATATTTTCCAAAACTTTTGCCCCAACCAAACATGAGAAAATTGGAAAACATTTTCCAGAAAATGTTTTCCTTCATACCAAACACACTCGTAATTATTTCATCCATCTTCCCAAATGCATGACCAGAAAAAAACTAACGTTGTCCATATCTAAATTGTATTTCAATAAAATTGTATTCTAATCATCCACCAAATATACAAATTTACAATCATAGTAATATTCAAAATTCTATGACAAATACATCGAAAAAATGTATTTTTTATTTGTATTGTACTTCAAAATATAATAATATTCAAGGTTCAATTTGTATCATATGAGCTAAGTTGTATTCTAAATAAATATGTCTTTCAATCATTCAATATACAAAATTCAACAACATTCAATAATTCATTGTATGTATCCCAAACAAATTACATTTTAAGTAAAAATGTATTTTGAAGCTTAATTGTATTCGAAAGTGTATTATGTTGAATATATAATTTGAATCACATCATCTAAATTTTATTCTAAATAAATGTACATTCAATCTTTCAGTTGTTGTATTCAAAACAAATTGAATTATAAAATAAAACTGTCAATTGAATAATTCATATTCTAAACTTATTCATGCTTTGTCATAAGTAAATTCAACAAAAATTTTGACAAAATATATGATCAATTAAAGCTCGAAGATCAAATCTGAATTGTCTGCGAATCATGCGTTTCACTGGGCTTAATTTTCCAATTGAATTGTCATGCTCCAATGATGAATTGCTTCTCTAATTTTGTATTAAAAAACAAATTTCACAGATAGTGACCTTAAAATTTCCAACAAAAATGATGATGAATTGTTGAATTTGAGGAAGAAGGAAGAGAATCACCTATTTTGAGACTCCTGCTCTTTGTAACACAAATAATGAGAAATTTCTGCATTTTAACCTTTTCAAAGATTTTCTTCCCTGATTTTCTCTAATTGATTTTTTATTATTTGTATTTTTTTTAAGATAAACATTTGAGGAGTACATAAACTCGTCTCATAGAAACTAAAATATAGTTATTTTTTTAAAATATTAAAAGTGTGGCTAAGTGGTCCTATTTAGTGCTAAATGTTTGTTGTTTAGAATTGTTTTTCTTTATTATAATACCTATTTTTATTATAAAGAAAAACAATTCTAAACAACAAAAAACATATTTTGTTACGCATCTATTTGTTCCATGCACACACACAGATATCCTATTTTGTTCATTTAGTCATCCTCCCTTTCTGCTCGAATCTATTTGTTCCATATGAACTGCTTCTCTAGGCATGCATTGCGTTATCGAATCACTTATGGTTGTTAGTAACATGCTAAAGTAGCAATACCGATCAAAACTTCAAGAAGCAACAAAAGGTCAAAGGGTATTTCAATGAAAATTTAATTTAATCTTTTAGGGTCTTAAAATGAAGAAGCAGGAAATCATTCTTTCATTAACTCATTGATCACTTAACAAACGTAGTATGAAATACATGCTACAATTGTTCTCACCTTATATTGGTGCGCATGTGTCTCAATGTTTTAACCATTCAAATATCGTACAAATCTTGATTTGGATACCTATATATGTCTAACCCGAGTTTCTGTCTTCAATGATCCTCAAATTCATCTTCCTAGAGAGACTCTTATTTGGCTAACAAAACAAGTCATAATATGGTGGTGAAACTTCTTTCTTCACGTTCTTCAATGTAAGAGGTGATTGCTCATGTGAGAGAATAAATCTCGTAACCTGTTCGACAAACTTTATTTCTAAAATCATTATCACATGCATATGAGATATTGATACAAATTCAAAATAGTCATATATCGGTGATAATATTATAACTATCAAGTTAATTTACAATGCATGAATATTATTATATTCTCCGCAAACCTAGGGCCTTAATATGTTTCTCGAAAAAGTCTCTAGATATCGCTTTCATAAAGAACCAACTATCATTTCACGAGTTCAAATTTATTTCACCACTTGCTACTATGTCTCTTACAAAGTTATACTTGATGTTAATGTGTTTGATTTTGATGTAATACTTAGGGTCCTTCGTGGACGCTTAAGTTGCAATATAGAATCATGGGACCCTTAGAATTATTTGCAATATTCAAATGCTCGAAAAATCTAATTAACCAAACAACTTCTTGTACTGCAAATGCATAAGCTATGAATTCACATTTCATAGTTTGAAGAGTTTCTCAAGTTTGTTTCTTATGTTTCCATGAAATAGCACCACTATTAAGTAAGAAAGCATAACTCGGGTTTGATTATATGTCACACCGGTAACTAGCCCAATCAACATCCATATAACCTCTTTTGAATAAATCATATCCACTATAATATAATGAATGATCTGCAGTTCCCTTCATGTATCAGAATATTGTCTTAATTGTTTTTCAATGATCTCTTCCATGGTTGAATTGACACCTGTTAACCAACTCATGGTATAAAAACATATTTTGGTGAGTACACATCATAGCATACATCCAACTCCCAACAATACTAGAATATGAAACTCGAGACATGTATTTCTTTCATTTTCAGTCTTTGGACACATTTCAAGGATTAAAGTTTCACCCCTTCCTATAGGAGTATTCATGTATTTGATATTATTCATTCAATATTTTCCTTATATAAGTTTCTTGAGATAAACTCAAAAGTTTCTTGGAACTATCTTTTTGGATCTTAACACCCGATATATAGTGTGTTTCACCAATATCATTCATATCAAAAGATTCTAAAAGTCGTGACTTGACAGTGTTTACATACTTCAAATTATTTTCAGCTAATAAAATATTGTTACGGAAAGATAAAATTACAAAATTTTCGTTGGATTTTTTCGCATAAATATAATGGTCTTCATTGGTAATGGTGAAATAAAATGACATCACCTCCTTATGAAATCTCACTGCCTTAAAGATCGTTTAAGACCATAAATTGATCTTTTCAATTTAAAAATTTTCTTTTCTTGACCTTTAACAATGAAACTTGTTGGTTGTTTCATGTAGATTTTCTTATTTAATTCTCCATTGAAAAAAAGGGTCTTCATATTCATTTGGTGTAATTCTAGATCTAAATGTGCTACAATACCTAAAAGTAATCATATGTAGGTAAACTTCACAACTGTTGAAACTTTTTTCTCCTAGTCTATTCCAACTTCTTGAGTAAAACTTTTTTCCACCAATTGTGCTTTATGTATTTCTATTGATCCATTCAATTTGGGTTTAACTTTGAGAATCATTTTATTCTCAAGCTTTATGTTTCTAGGAAGGTCAACTAGATTCCTGAGTTTGTTGGTTTTCATAGACTCTAATTCTTTTTTCATCACTTGTAACCTTCATTCTTTTGTGGTTTAATTAAGTCCCTATTACAGAATTAGGTTCATCCAATTATATAGGAGATACCAAGAAAACATAATCATCAATCTCATAAGATTATTTATGTACACCTTTTTTTTTGTGTAATTGAAGTTTTAATTTCTCCATATGAATTTGGGATTCATAACTTCCACTTGGACTATGAATCATTTCTTGATAATTTGAGCTATCAAGTATGCATTAGGACATTATCTCATCTTCTGAATTTAACATTTTATAGAGAGATCTACCTTCATCTATTTCATTCTTTTTGGAAAAATTATTTTTAAAAAATCTGACATCTCACGATATAATTTCGGTAATACTTTCATCCTCCCAATTCGTGAATAAATAAATATCCTTCGGAGTCTTTTGAGTGTCTTATAAAGACACATTTCTTTTATTTTAGACTTAGTTTATCAAATTCACCAAGACGATATTTAATATATACAGAGCAATCCCAAAGTCGTAAATCATTCAGGTTTATTTTATTTTTAGTTCAAAGTTCATAAGGAGTTGAAGATACTAATTTAGAAAGTAGATTATTCAATATGTAAGCTGCGATCAATAATACATCTCCCTAGAAAGCGATAGACAAATTTGCATGCATCATTATTGAACTAGTAATATCCAATAATGTTCTATTCCTTCTTTTAGCTACACCATTTTGTTGAGGTGTAGAAGAAGTAGTTAACTGTCTGATAATATCCTTTTCAATATGTAATTATTCATTTTTTTGACAAATATTCATGTCCTCAATTGGTTCTTAAAACATTTATACTTTTATCTAATTGATTTTCAACTTCATTCATATGTCTTTTAAATCTCTTAAGTGCTTCAAATTTATGAGAAATAAAATATACATAACTAAAGAGAGTGAAATTACCAATAATAATGAAGTATGTAGCATCAGACCTTGCACTCACATTTATTGGACCACGAATATCACAATGAATTAATTAAAGTGGAAACTAAGCTTTTTTAGACTTCCCAAATTTTATACATGTTATCTTTTCAACAAAATAATTTTTACACGCTGACATATCAATTTCAGCAAAAGAATCTAAATGTTCACTTTGTCAACATATTCATTCGATCTTTCCCTATGCGGCCTAATTGTAGATGCCATGTAATAAAATCAATATTATTGTTACTTGAATAACATGTCATTATAAAACGGTCAACATAATAGTCATAATCTAAAGGATAATAATCTAAAAACATAAAACAATCATAAAGAAATTTAAACCATATAAAATATTATCTAGAGTAGTTCTAACGTCATTATGACAAAAAAATATAATCCAACACCAATGTCTAAAGAACAGACATTAATATTAAGTTTCGTCGAATCTCTGAAGTATATAAAACATCATGCAACATATAGGAACAACTATCATGCAAGTTTACTTTGCAAGTGTCTAAACCCTTTGAATTTCAATTTAGCGTTATTTTCTATGTAGATCTATCTTAATTTAGGTGAAACTCGCAAAATTCCACAAATACTTCTCCATCTCGACTCATGTGGTCAGTGGATCCTGAGTCTACAACCCACAATAGGACAAGATTCAGCTAGTAAAAATGTGTTAGAAATATATGTAAAACTTAGATATGTGCTTAGAAATTCTACCTTTTTTGGATCAATACATTCACGAGCAAAACGCCCCAACACCTGGCAATTGTAGCTCTTCAATTTTCTTACATCTCTCTTCTTGGAAAACTATTTTTCCTTTCTTGAAGTTTGGCTTCTTCTTTTTCTCATAGGGTCTTTCTCTGATCTCTTTGTCTTTCCCATTTTTTTTCAATTCTGCACTTGAAGTCTAAAGATTTTGTACCGCTTGGATCTTCCACAAAAAATTTAGAAGTAACTTTAGCAGCACCAAGCGTTCATCTTCATATTCAACATGGAAGTCAACATCAAAAAACATTTTGATTCTATCATTATAGGTCAAGTTAACCTTCAAATGTTTTCAATTATTGTGAAGAGATCAAATCACTGCCTGAACTTGTTGCTCATCTTAAAGAGCATGACCAACACTCTTGAGTTAAGCTATCATGTTTGACATCACCACAGGGTGTTGTTTAATATTTTGATCATGATACATCTTGTAAGTGTCAAATTTGATAGTTAACTATCAAATTTGATAGTTAACAGTTGGAGGCAGGTTACAGACGTACCCCATACGTTCCTCACAAATGTGCCCACATAGCATAAGCAGTAGAGAATTCCTCACATTCATGTATGAGGTCATCAACTACAAAGTTAATTATTATTCCATGTGCAATGAAATTAGCCTTAGTTCAAGGTTTGTAAGCTTTAAGATTCCTTGTGTGTTGTGCAGTGTTTCCCTCTTCTGGTTGATTCGAAACATGATTTATACTTTTGAGAAAATTTTGTTGTTCCATTGCATAGGATATTTTACAATTTCAAATGTCGTGATCGGTGACTGTCACGATTCAATTTTTCACCTTTGTTTAAGTTAGCAATAATACTTTTTGATGTCATGTCTGTTTTTGAGATATATTAAAGCAATAATTTCTAACCAATTATGCATGTGACATACACATAAAAGCAAATCAATTCTCATAAAAGTTTCATATTTATTGTAAAATAAAAAAGATACCTAAGTATCCAATTATCATATCTACGAACTAAATATTTAACCAAAATTTGAAACTAATTTCTTAATGTTATATTAATAAATTGAAGACTTTAACAAAAGATTTTAAAATATAATAACATATATTGAGAAAAAAAATACTAATATTTTATATATTAGAACAGAAATAATTAATTACAAATTTCATGTCCTTTTAAGACTAAAATCATCCAATAAGTCTTCAGGGCAACAAATATACATCCTAAAAGGCTGAATAGATCAAATCACATGATAACATTAGTCAATCTATAATTTCAAGATTCATGGAGAGCGATATTAGATAAGTTAAGATTTTTCAATTCAAAATTTTCTCATAATCAGCTTTCAGTCCTTTTAACTAAAAAACATGAATAAAATCATCTGTTGAAATATTAGAGGATATCGTCAAAGACTTGAACTCTTTAAAAATCCTTTGCTCTTCTCCTTCGAATAACCATTTGATTCTTAAACAAATTTTGACGATTCATATCATTTTCTCACCCTAAAAAACATTTTCTACAAGGACGTTCTCTTCTACATTCCTTTTGTTCGACTTTGAGAATTCTCATGTGAACTAATTCAAACTTGTTCATGTCCATTCGTGTTTGAAATAGAAACAAAGAAACAATAAGAATGGTTGTAACACTAATTGTGACAACATATGTGACTATTATTTGTAGAAGACAAAAATTATTTAAGAAACTTAAAGGCTAAACAAATTTATCAAGACCAAATAAATTTTTTATCTAAACCATAATATATATACTCAAATATCAACGTATGGTTATGAAAAAAATTGTAATGTCTACAATTCAGACCAGATTAATAAATATTAATTATATAAATGTCACATGTCTTGAATGAGAAAAACTTTTAAATTTCAATCTTTTGTGCAAGTACAATATTACTCTTTCAAGTAAATAGGAATGAATATCACATAAGATGAGAAATAAAATATTTTAATCACTTAATATCTAGTAATGAAAAAGTAAATCACATTTTTCATAAAAGTTTAAGGCTCTCATAGTAGTATAATAAATACATATGTAGAATATTGAATTTAAAGTCTTCAATTTTTTTTTGACATTTTCCCATAAAGTAAGTACAAGAACCCAACTTTATAAAATAAATAAATTAAAATGTACAAGGTCATTTAATATACATGACAATCATTTTCACTTCACAACTTACTTTTAATTCAATTTTTTCATTTTATTTTTAGATTAAAAAACTTTTCCAAAAGAATGAGAGGAAAAACGTCACTATGCGAAGAGAAGAATGATGCAAAAAAATCAACATTCTTTTCTATCCAAAACGGTTCAAAAAATTAATTTTTTATCACCTTTTCTTTTCCAACACAAAAAATAAAGGCATTGAAAATGGTCTAATAGACCCTGTACTTGTGTGACTTTGTATTTTGAACCTTTCTACTAAACACTTTATCAATTGAACCCTTAAACTTAATGAAATATAATTTATCAAATCCCTTTGACCATTGACTAGGCTTATGTTGCATTAAAATGGTTGAGTTGACAAATATGTGTGAATACACTCTTCTTAAGGAGAGTGACAATCCTCTTTAAATAAAAAAATATTTAAAACATAAAACGATCCACCTCCTATTTTTAGCAATCTCCATCATCCATTTTTCTTTTTTCTTCACCTTCTTGTCATCTTCTTTAGAAAATCTTGACATGGGACCTTCTTAAATCAACTGATTCGCCAGCGGAGGGAGAGAGCGGTTGTAGTTGTGCTCGCCGGAGACAACCAATTCACAATGGAGTGAGAGAAAAACAATGCAGATCAGCGAAAGAAGAACGAGGCGGGTGAGAGTGTTATATGTCACGACATCGAAGAGTTCTTCGGTCAGATCTGGGGAGACGACGCCAGAGAGATTTTTCGGTCAGATCTGGTTGTCAGTGTGCAATGAAGATGAAGACGGGTGAGGGAGAGTACATGTGGTCACCGACAAAAGCTGCGACTATGAATGAGATGAAGATGGCGGCGAATGTTTTAGATTTTGACGATCATTTCCTTCCCGAGTACGTTCACCACTCCGCCAAATACGGATACACCCCCGTGAGCTTTAGCAATATTGTTAATCAATTCCATAATGGGGAATGGAGAGATGAATATGGAGTTTCAAACTTTAATAAATTAAAAAAAATTATTATTTCATATTTTACTATGTAATTTTGGTTAATATTTAAAAAAAACAGTTCATACAAAAATTATGACATGTTATTAATTTAGGTGACGTGGTTTTGATATATCATTAATTTAATGGCAAATGAACTACAAACATGATAAGAGGGTTTACAAATCTTTTTTTGATTGAGTGTAAAGATTTAATTGATAAATGGTTAAATAGAAGGGTCAATAATAGAAATGTGTTCAAGTATAAGGGTCTTTTAGATCATTTAGCCATAAATAAATATTTCATTGATAGAAACATAAAACTGAAAAATCGAAGGTATGTTTTTAATTCTATAATCAAATTCAAATTTTTCTTCAAATATGTTTGTTCGAATTAACCATAAATTTATAGAGAAACACAAAAGATTTCTTATAACAGATAATAAGTACATAAATTCATAAAATGTCATATAATCATCAAGTAATTAATGATGACTCTGATACCATTAATTCATTAAATGTTTTGAATTTCATGAAAATTGATAGTACTATCTTCAACGCAAAATATAATTACAATAAAATCTCTCTAAATTAATATTATATTAATAAAATTTAAACTATTATTGTTTTGTAGGTATTTATTGATCAATAAAATAATAAATATTAATTCACAGAATGTTTTTGAAATTTAATGAATATAGCTTATTTTTTTCTTAAAAACAATATTAATATACTTGCCCATGAGATTAAATTTATGAACAAAAATAAAGAGATGTTGAAAAAGAAGAAGATAGAAGAATAAAAAACAATGAAAAATCAAAAAATAGAAAGAAAGAGAATGAATAGAGTTGAAATGATTATAAATTATGTGTTTTTTGCAATATTTTTATTTGAAAGGAAATAATTATTGGGTAGTGTAATTTCTTGAAATCATCTAATGGTTTGAGACTTTAATTAGTGGTTTAACTTTAGAGGGCATTTTGGGTGCAAAAGAAATGAATTTACAACAACACAACTGTTAGACAATCTTATTACGAAAATAACCCCAAAAATAGAGTCGTATCGAATTTGTGTCAAATATATTTATTGTAAAGCAAGAGATACCATTAATAATCCAAGTACTATTCACTAAATAGTACACTGACATAACTTTATTTTTCATGAACTTAGTGAAATTAGTATTTTAAAATAGTATTACAACTTTTAAAATAGTACTATCACACACCAATATGACTATTATAATTTTGTTTCAAAATAGTAGTACAATTAAAGATGATTCTGATACCACTATTAGAATTTTATGACAAGTATAAGGTTGTGTACCTATTAATAACAGTGGAATGCGGCAGAATGATAATTGAATCTTGTAAAAGAGTTACTCCAAGTCCTACTTTGAGTCTCAAGAAATGAAAGTTATGTTTTACAAATTAAGCGTCACTTTTGTGTTTGTTGATATCAGTAAAAAAGATTAAAAAAATTTAAAAGGTGACACCCAAGATAAACATTTATTCCTCTTTCATGTTAATAACATCAAACTATTGCTTTCATCGTCTTCCAACTAATAATTATTTATCACAATTACAAAATATAATGACAAATTTATAACAAAATAAATCAATTCATATTTTGTTCATCAGAATAAATAAAGCTTCATCAGAATATTTGAGACTTATAAAAATCAGAATTTTTTTTTGGAGAGAATGAGACAAAAAGAATAGTTCGGAGTCTGAGGGAAAAAAAAAGAATTTCCAAAAATTTCAAAAGGACACATCAATTTTTTCCAGCAAAAGGGTCAAATCGCTCTTGACGAAGCGATTTCTTGCAGACAAATAATTGACGTCATTACTCCGTTAAAAAATAAAATTTTGTCCAATTTTTTTTCTCTTTTTTTCATTAACATTGTTTTTACAGAAGGATTTTAAGTCCATTTATTTGATAAAAAGATTAAAATCATTGTTATGACAACGTTTTTATAAACAAATAAAAAAAAAAGTGCTGCTATTACAAGAAATGAAAATTCATTTTAATAAGTTTTTTAAAAAATCACTGTCTTGGCAACGATTTTATTAAAAAATTCTTTAAAATTGCCGCCTCTATTTTTTTTTCTTATAAGGCAACAATTTCTCTAATTTATTTTTTTAAAAAAAACAGTTCTCTTGTATTTAAAACTTTCTATAAATTGATTGAATTATAGTAAACTCTTCCTTCAAACTTCTTTCTTATAAATTGATGAAAGTATAATTTTCAGTACATAACTCTCTCTTCAAACTTTTTGAAAATTTTCAAAAGTCTTTCATATATAAGATAAGTTTTAATTTATTTTATTTTAATATAAAAATTAATTTTTTCTAACTTTTATATGGTATTTTGAATATATTCGTCTTTAAATATTATATTAACATTAACATTATTTTTATTTTGTATGTAAATGTGCATTCTTCAAATATGTATGTACATCCTGGTCTAGTAGAGCATGATATACTATAAATTCTTTGAACATAGTTCTGAATTTTTTTTGAATGGTAGCTTAAGAGAAGAGAAAACTTGCTTATATACATGTCGCTGTGATGTTGAATTTTGACAACATATAAAATATCATTCATTATATCCTCGTATTCATCAGTATTATGAAAATTATAGGTTTAAAGGAATTATTGATGTAGGATGTGTGCCGTATGACTCCAGATTAAATTCTACTTTAATTGAAAGGTGGCGTCCAGAAATGCATATCTTTCACATGTGAACTGGCGAGACTAACATAACTTTACAAGATGTAAAAAAATTTGTTCGAAATGGTGATAGATGTTAGTCCTATAATTTTAAATGGAATTGATACTTCAGGAGTTTTAGGTAGACAAGAAATGATGTTTGAATTTACGGGATGGTGACCCGATAATGATTATTTTTCTGGTGTTAGTAGACTGTTAGCATATAAATTAATTGAGCATATTGAGGTCTTAGATGATATTATTGATCTTCATTCCACTTCCAATTAAATGTGTTACGAGTCAACTAAGCATGAGATGTAACAAATGTTTAGATTATATTTATTATGATTATGTTGTGGGTCAATATTTTCAAATAAATCTAATAATAAACTTAATTTTGACCTTTTGATTGACATGAAAAATTTAAACGTTAAGTCAACACAAGTATGGGAGTAGCTGTATTATCATATTTGTATAATTGCGTATGTCGTGCATCAATGAAAAATCAAATGATGTTTGTGGATTTCTCTCTTTAATGTAGGCATACATTTTTAATTATTTTTTATATTTTAGTAATACACACTTTTAAATTTAATTATACTTTAAAAAATATTAAATTTTATCTACTATAGATTTGGGCATGTGAACATATTATTCCCCTAATCATTGTCGTTTACTCTAAGGGCCAATCAACTTGACGCTCCAACTGTGCTTGCACGTAAATGGACACGACGTAAAAATCATCAAAATGAGGCACAAACTGTAATCTGTAATTGATGTGATTAGGAATCTACTAGATAACCTAATTGATGATCATGTATTTAAATATTATTAGTATTTTTTACTATTCACATTTGTATCTCATTTTATTTAAATTTTTAACTGTTCATATTTACGTTCACTATCCAAGAAAATCATGTAAATATAAGGACAAATACATAAATTTTTGGTAGGTCCTTAAAATAAAATATTATATGACATAATAGAAAAAAAAGATGTTTTGTAAGATTGTTTTAATTAATGTACATATTTATTTTTATTTTTTTATTACAATATTTAATAATTGTCTTGCTTATATTTTTATACTTTATTTGGTAACCTTATTCAAAAGATGTTATTAATGGATTGCCTGAGTAGAGTCGATTAGGATAATCTGGATGGATGGTGATACGCTCAAACTTACTACTCAAATAAGAAGTAAAGCGGTCGTATCAAGTAAAGAGCCCAACTAATGAGGTTGGGATCGTTCCCACGAGGAAAATAGTTCAGACTTAACTTCAATATATTATTACTACTATTTAGTCAATTATTTCCTTGGAAAGCAAAGACAATAAAAAGAGGGGTTTATTACTTCTAACTGAATGAAAATAACTAGCTAAATCAAAGGCGACAACTAACAACTTCAAATGTTGGAGTTTAATCAATTAATCAAAGTAACTAGGATTTACGTGTTCCCTACAGGTTCATAACTTGATAATTCTAACTATAACAATTCTTTCCTAGTATCTTTCATGCAAAGTGATTAGTTATTTATTTCTAAATCCTTGGTTCCGCATCTAGAAAATTTCACTCCGCACCTTGGTCCGACTATGTGTGTTGCTATACTAACCCTTACCTTTACCTCATATTTTGATATTTGACTAAGTTATTACCTCGTACCAATCAATACTAGCCTATTAGATAGTATACACTAAATCTATGTTGACAATTTTTTTCCTATTATCTACCTCCTTTGTCCGACAAGTAGCATTAAGGCGAGTTCTAACGTTGGCCATCCGTTAAAAAGACTTCTAAGCGAAAGAATTATCAATACATGCAAGACACTATTCTAGAATTGTTATTTTAGTTAGGTTGTACCTCATTATTCGCCTATGGTTCCCACAACCCTAGTTATGGAGTTTAGTTACACATAGTCATAATCAAAAATACTCAAATATATGATATAAGAATTCATGCACTTACTTCAATGAGAAAGAATAAAATCCAAAAGTTCACATGATTAATCAACAAAAATCACCAACAAACAATTACCACAATTAATTGAAGACTAAAGATTCTTCAAAAGTGTAATAATAATAACCAAGTTTAATCCACAAAAGAAGCTCAAATAACCAAGAGTCTAACCCCAAAACCGAGGTTGTTTGAACTATTTATAAAAAAAAATAAAAACCTAATTAAATAAGGACTCTATTTGCTGGAAATCTGTCAAAACGCGGTTGGGTC
Source organism: Solanum chilense (assembly GCA_032847665.1). Taxonomy (NCBI): domain Eukaryota; kingdom Viridiplantae; phylum Streptophyta; class Magnoliopsida; order Solanales; family Solanaceae; genus Solanum; species Solanum chilense. The sequence goes on from CM064974.1 coordinate 12,633,536, forward strand.
GACGAACCTCGCGACGGATCGTCCTGATCACGACGGACCGTCATGGATTTCGTCATCCCATACTTGTGCAATTTCTTCTGCTGCTCTCTTTATTACCCTCGACGGTAGGTATGACGGATCGTCACTGGAACAACGGTCCGTTGAGGGTCTCCGTTCCAAAACACTTGAACTCTTGGAATTTGGGTACTGGGACTACTTCTCTAATCTTCATGACGAACCAGCAGGACGGATCGTCATGGCTACGACGATCCGTCACGCACTCGTAAACCCACACTTGGTCGAAATTCCCCATCTTCTTTCAGTAGATGTACTACGATGCCACCTACGGACCGTCACGAGCACGACGAACCGTCACAAGCTCCGTAGGTGTATTTCTTGCTCAAAAACCTCCGCATTAATCTTTTAGACAGATTTCCTGCAAATAAAGAGAAACTTACATAAAAATTAGTACAAAAAGGCGTTTGGACACACTAAACTTAAGGAAAAAGTATTAAAAATACTGTAAAACCACAGTATATCAAATGACACATGTGCCACTCATTTGTGGACATGATTGATCATGGTGTGAGACAGTTTGATTATTTAAAATATCTTTTTGACTCGTGTATACAATTTTCCGAGCATTATTTTAAGTATGTTAAACGATCCAAAATAATAATAAGAGGTTATAGATACATTTAACTACACACAATATTTATGAGAGCAACAACATATTGTATATTTTGACCTTCATTTGTAAGTGATCAAGTAGATTAGTTTCGTTGGTACATGAGGCATTCTCGCATGTTCATTAAGAATCCACAACATGTTGTACAAAGAGGGTATCAACAACACATGATAGAAAGACACGATGCTTTAGTATGTATATTATGAAAAATTTAAATTATTATATTGAACTTTAAAAAAATTATTATTATTAATTTATAAATAGGCTAGGGGTCATGAAATGTCGTCCTCGAATGTTGAAAATCTAATGAAATGAGATGATATTCAGAGGAAGTCACTCGTATTTCAATGGTGTCAATGAATACGGTCTCGTAGAAAACGCAATAGAGCTTTGTGTTGATTACAATTTTTCCACTCAATACGAGGAACCCTGCCTATACAAGTATCCCGCCGATCATGAAAAACAACACCTAGAGATGGTGCATGTCGAGGTAGAAGGAACGCTGGTGAAGGTCGTGATCGAAATCTTATGGAGCATCATTTGATTGATGAAGATAATTTGGTTGATAATAATACACATTTGGTGGCTACTCCCGAGCAATATTATCACATTTGATTTTTCTGTAGGCCCCTCTAACACTAATGCTAATTTTTCAAGTCAGGAAATAGTTAATTTTGTAACTTCACATGTTTCAATATCTGATATTGTCCAGTTCAGTGGATCTCGGCATGATATTTAACATGGTATGCGTGAATTTCCTATACATAATTCTCCATTTGGTGGGATGTTGAATTTTTCAAATGTAAGTATGATAATTTTGATTGAAATTTTATAATTTTTTCTTAATTTTTTGTGCATATTTATCTGATTATATTATATTATAATGTATTATAGGCAACCATTTCTCATTATCCAATGTTTAATGTTGAAGCTTCATAACATTTAATTTTTGACAGAGAAAATCTACCTCAATAACATTCAGGCTACAAAAATCAATAGATGTGGAACATGCAGTCACTGTTAAAATGAGAAAGATTCGGATGATTCCAAATATGAAGACATAGAAAATTTTAAAAAACTTAGAAGAATAATTTTATGTATTTTTATTCGAAAATTAAAGAGTTTTATGCAGTAAAATTTTTGTATGCGTTGTGATTTGTTGTTTTGTGCAATTTTAATAAAGAATTTGAAATTTGTTATTTTGTGCCGTAAAATTCTCCACTCTTTTTGTAAATATTATATTCTTTTATTTTTATTTTCAACATTTGCAATCTGTTTCTTTCCAGTTAGGTCAAATCACTACTTTTTAAGTTACATCAAATCGTTACTTTTAAATTTACGTCAAATCAATTATTTTTAATATAGTGATAATATAAATACAGTGCAATTACAAAATACTAAATTATTTTTTTTACTTTTTAACTCACTTGAAAGGTCAATTTAATCAATATATTCAAAATGCAACAAGATAGATAAATGCATATCAATACTTCTTAAAAACGATGTATTATTGTATTAATAACAAAACAGAAAATTACATTCATCTTAAAACATAGATAATATTTATAAAATAGATCAGGAAATTGTGTCTTTTATGTGATCTGATTCCTTACAAACACTATATTTTCTGGTCATGCAAACTGGGACTATATAGAATCTTACTTGCACACCAAATGTCTTAAAATATTCAGTATTTGCAATTAAAGAAAATGGAGTTGGCGGTTAATACATTTCATCACCTACTGGGGTAAATGCCTAGTTTATATGTTTGTTCGTAATATTTTGTACTGTAGAATTTACTTATATATGACTTTGACTCAATTTCGCGAAATCCACAAAATTTTATTTTATGCGAGTAAGGCATATGATAATTTCTCCATTTTCGACAAGAACATTTCTTACCCTTAGAAGTAACTTTGTGGACATTTCCATCTTTACCATAATGAACAAAAGTTAACTTTCAAATACTACATTACAGTGTTGTAAGTCATCATATCAATGTGCCCTTGAGATCTTTGATATAATCATTAAAAAATTTTATCTATTCCAAGAGGCCATGACATATTACTTTGAGTAATACAATAGCAAGGTTGTTTATTTTGATAAAGCGATCAACAAGAGCCTTCAACGTCATTCAAACCATGACAGTCACAGAAAGTCCCCGAGCTTTTTTCAATAAATTATTATATGACTTGGACACATTTGTCTTCATGACACCCCATCCTTATACATTTTTCATTTTTCCAAAGGAAATTTACTTGACCATTCCTTTTGATTTGTTGCATCTGTTGCACGAATTTTTTGTTTTGGTGCTCTGTAGCAGCCAACCATATAATTTCTCGAGTTCATTATTGATAATTTTTTAATTAAAATTTGTAAGTGTCGAACACAAAATCTATGGTATGTGTTGAGTGGACTCAACCAATAATAAGATTAAATACATTGCAAGATTTCTTGATGACGGTCAGACCAATTCCTTGTCACTCACAAACAACATGTGTCCATAATAACTTGAGAAACCATGACCAAGACTCAAAACTCTCATGTGCAACTAAAGTACTTCATGAAACATTAATAATAAACATACAAGACAATATTATCATAATAAGGAAAGTTTCCAACATGACCATCATATGAATATTCTGACTCTTAGTCATCTATACCATAATGGAACTATTCTCAAGTAACCTCAAAAGCATACATGTGCAAAGCATGAATAGCATCCCACAATACCAGCCATGTCAAGTATGCCCTTTTGGTCATCTTAATCATAGTCGAGATATATATGTGCTCAAGTCTTAAGCCTTTGTACCATAAGGTCATCATACTTCTAAGAAACCTCAAAGCACACTTATGTAATGTATGAAAGGCATCCCATACTATCCTTCACAATGAGCATAAACTTGAAGTCCTCACTGTCATATTTACCTTACTTTGGTCTCTTTATTAGCTTACTTCATATAGACAAGGGAACTATCACCTTTAGTCAATTATATCATGTCAAGGAAGGAAACTATAGACAATTCTATCTAAGCATACATCATATAAGAGAAATACATCATGAGTTACCTTAAGGCAAGCTTGTGTCATGTATGAACAAGACCCCATAATCCTATTCATGTTAAGCTACACACTTTAGGTTCATCATTTATGTTTATCATCTCTTAACATCATAAAGACAAGGGTAATCAACTCTTAGTCATGCATGTATTGGCGAGTTATCTAGAATTACAATCCAAAGTAGTCATGGACATGTTCACAAGGGCAAGGGGAACCACCTCAAGGCATACATTTTTAGTTCACCATGAAGAAGAAGGAGAATCACCTCAAGCCATATATATCATGGAATCATACAAATAAGGATAATCACCTCTAGCCACACTTACTAATAAATCATAAAGACAAGGGGAGTCTCCACAAGTCATATAAGTTAATGGATCATAGGTATTCGTCTCCATGTCCATTTTAAGGTAATATGGGTATTCACTGTCATATCATTTTTAATGTGTAATTTAGGTATTCGCCTTCACATTATCACATAAGAATCATATGTAATCGCCTTCATAATCAAACTAAAGGATAATGGGTATCCACCACTTGCCTTGGGAGTCACACATATATAAAGGGCAGTCACCTCACACTCTCCTTGGCTAACTAATTAGGAATAAGGAAACCCACCACACATTCCTATCATGTAAATGTCATTTAGGGGAATCACCACACGCCTTATCACATTTTATAGTCCTACGACTTAAATTCATTTTAGGTGAGAAACTCTTTCAACCTAGAATTATTCTATGTGAGAGAACCTTTGATGTCATGCTATATTCATGCATAATACCATATCATGCTATATTCATGCATAATACCATATCTAGAATTCTACATTAGACATTGGTATCCTCATGATTCAAGTGAATCTATTACTTCACATTAGCATTTATTAGGGAGATTAGGTAGGAAAAGATCTTCTACCATAACTCTATACTTTAAGCTTATATTTTCATTTAGTCTTTAACCTCAAAGATTTAGTGCATCTAGATCATCACATTGGCTTTACTCTTAAAACCTAGTGATCATCATTCATAACTACAAGCTTTATACACAAAGCTTTACTTCTTTAGTTTCATTATACCTAAATTCCAAGGTATATATTCTATTCACATCCTTCATTACTCAATCATATTCAATAAATTCTAGTTCAATTCATGACTATATGTTCCTAGCCTTGAACAATTACTATGCATACATTGATTTAAGAAGATAACCTATGAACCTACAATTTCACCTCTAATGGCATAAACCCACAAAATATCACATTCATCAAATAGATTAGGATTTACCATGGAAATCACTTGAATTCACTATAATATCATAATTCAATGCTAATACAATCATAATTAGATATTATCCAATAGATTGGAATCATACCTAAGCCCTACCCACAATGTAGAAGAAACCTTAGCCAGATTGAGTTTTTAACTTCACAATTGGGGGAAACCTAGGGATTTTATGGGTGGAAGAACCCATAGATTAATAAGCTAGTATACCTCAATTTAAAGTCCTGATAAAAGTTGAAACCATAGAGGAAATATGCCCCTCTTCTTTCTCCTCTTTTTCTTCTTCACTTCTGGAGAGAGAATTATTTGGATAGAATTCGGGGTTCTTTGATGAATGAATTAATGACTTATTTTAGGTGCCTATTAGCTTATATATGTGGTTAAAAAACTAAAAAAAAAAACCTCTCTTAACCCCTAATTAGTTATTAATTAATTCCCAAACCCCCCACTTAAAACTAAAACTTAAAATTGTCTATGACCTACGACTCACCCATCCACATATCGTGGATGGGTCTACTACCCGTACTGGCAAGTCGTAAGTGAGATAGTGAGGCTAGGAAAGACAGGCCAACTCAGTCCTTGATCCACGACTCCAACTCACGGGGCGTGGATCCACTCACGGCCAGTAGGTGGCAATCGTTAGGGCTGGCAAATTTGACAATTTTTGGGCTGTCTTAAGGGTCCTTCTCATGGACTCTTAGGTGGACCTTGGGGAGTCGTACCTTGAGGTTGTAACCCTAAACTAGTTGTTCTAAGTATGGGAAACATTCTATGAGTTTAAATCCTTCTACCACCCTTCAAAACTCTTTTGAAAAGCTTTAGAACTCTCTAGTTTAACTTACTAGTTTTCGGGGTGTTACAAAAGAAGACTACATTCTTTTTATATTTTTACTAATTTTTTAATTATTAATTTAGATGTTTAAATTAGAGAGAAAAAAGATATTACTTCCTCTACCTGAATTCATGCGACACATTTCAGATTTTGATATTGAAACAAGTTTATTTATGACTGTGAATTTTTCATATACCCTTTTAAATCAATTAGTGTGACTTATAATACTTTTTTACGTAGTTTACAACTATATAAATTCAATTTTAAAAAATTGAAAAATGGATGATCAAATTCTCGATGAAACTTAAATTGCTTGACTATCGCAAAATAATATGTCACATAAATGGGGACAAATGGAGTACTATTTCTAAGAGAAAAGGGTCTGAAACATACTCAACTTTGGCAGAAATTGTTGTTTGTCCACGTGGTTGCATATACATCTTTAAAATACACTATTAAATAGGGCATGGGGTAAAAGATCCTCCATAAAATTTTGTATCCTTACAATAATTTCAATCAAAATTTAGATATATTTCAGATTTTTCCCCCTATTTCTAAATATTTTATGCGCTTATAGAGGGTGAACACATTTTTTCTCATTTGAGCATTCTATGTCCAATATGAATGACTTTTGAACAAGATGTTCAATAGGTACAACTTACAAAGATACGTTAAAATATCTAAATAAAATATACGGACAACTTTAAATGATCATCCATAGCTTAAGCTTTTTTATGTATTCTTATTTATAAATTCTAAAATCTGTTTCGTTAATTCTCTTAACCTTTTTTTAAACGCAAAACATATACAGAGAATTTCTATTACTTTTGCGCACCATTTTTTTTTTAATTTCCCACTCAGTGTTTGAAGCCCACATTATAACTCTGACTAAATTCATATCGTGCTATGTGGGGATGGCGCTCCCAGTACCAGTGCACCACAATCCATATTGATATTTTCTACTCTATTTAACATTGCTTTTAACACGTTAAGGACATACGCATGAATGCAATACAAAAATTTAGCTCACACTCTTAAGCATGTAAAGTGGGTCAAACCCGTCCTCCATTCAACCCATTTTTTACCTGTATTAATATGGGCAAATTGCAACCCAACCGATTTTTATTGGACAACTTTCACATATAGCAAATAAAAAATTCATATTTGTATGCTATAGCAAGTTTGCATAATTGCGCTCCATAGCAAACATAGAAACTGTATAATTCGCTATACATATACAGTTGAAGTAAATTGTATAAAATGGAGTGTATAAAACAAGAAAGAGAAAGACACTTGAGCAAAGAACTGTATAATAACGAAGTGTATAAAATGAATTGTATTATTATAAATGTATAAAACGATTATATACAATTTGAATTTGTATAAAATGAGAAATAGAGAAAGACAAAAGAGACTTGACAAGGAATATACAATTGAATCTAATTGTATAAAACGAGAAAGAGAGAAATTAGATACAATTTGAAAATTGTATAAAACGAGATAAGAGAGAAAGACAAAAGAAACTGGGCAGGGGAGTATTTTTATTGTATAATTATAAGTGTGTAGGACGAAAATATATGTACTTGCATGTGTATATACAATTTTCTCACGCTTTATACAAACAAAAACACAATTTATACATTTCGCTTCAGTTTGTATAAGTGAGAAAGGCTAGGGTGACGAGCGAGATTTGGGAGAGTGGTGAGCGAGATCTGGAAGAGAGGAGAGAGGGAAACAAAAATATATGTATTTATACAATTTTTTCTACTTCATACAATTAGAAACAGTTTTTATACACTTGTGTTTGTATAAAAAGTGAGGAAGATAGTGAGAGATTGAAGGAGAGTGGCGAGCGAAATATTGAGAGAGAGGCGCATGACAATTTTTTGCAAACGTTTGCTAAGGAGCATAATTAAATCAAACCTTAACTATTCCATTTATTTTAGGTTATTAGTTTGCTATTATATATAATTTTTCCATTTTTATTCAACCCACTCGCTATTTGAAAAAAAAAACCATAACAATGAAGAAACCATATACAAATATATTTTTTTTAAAAAAGAAAGAATAGCAATAACAAATAGTACGATAAATGAAGTAGGAGAAAACAACATAGAATAAAATAGTAGCACTATTAATAATACTGATAAGGAAAAACTCGACAACTTTCAACTACCCACCAAACTGCTACCTTAATCAAGCCGTTAATAAGTTACAGGTCTGTCATATCTTGTCGAATCAACTTGCCACACCTATGACACCACATCAAACCTCATATCTCAAACTAGGAGGTTTGTTCATCTCTTCCCATTTCCGAATCATCTTATCCTCACCTCCCATACATTCACATTCTCATTTCTGATACTTTCATCTTCAGAGCACAACATCGTAAGGTTGAATTACAATAATCAGAGATAGAGGAAGAGTAATATGCTCTCTACCGACACGCTCAATGCAAAAAGAAAAAAACAAGTACAATCACTAGTAGAGAAAAAAAGGCACATAAGGAAAGCAGAAACTAAAACCACAAATCAGTGAAAGCACATTACATAGCTGCAATTATTGTGTTATACAATGGCATTGACTTGTTACCAATCCAATCACAGAAGACTTCTCAGATGCTCTGTAACTGAGAAAACGAAATCCGGATGGTTGAGCTACCAAGAGATGTAGCATTTTTGCATACGAGTGCCTCAGTTGCCTGCTCCTCCTTTTCAAAAAGAACAAGAGCCTGCTGTTTACCGTTCATCTCAAAAAGCTTACTATTGACTATGGGACCATGCTCCTCCAAATGTGCGATAATCTCTGCCTCCGTTACATCCTGGGGTAAGGAGGATAGGTGGATCATCTTGGTAGGGGAGCAGCAGTACCTATAGTTTTTAGCAGCATTACGGTTAAAGCGGTTTAGGTTTGAATTTGAGTAGTCATGTGTGTCCGGTCCTGTAGTAATATTGGGATACTTTGAGAAGTTGACTTCCAGACGCTTTTCAAATAAAACGGCACCCTGTATCCAAATCCAAGGGAAAAAAATTGATAGAAGCTTCAGTATAATGCATAATCATAGAGACTAAAAGGAAGCAAAGATAAGGGCTATTGTTAAGTGAGGCAATTGAAAATAGTTAACCATGAACATTATTCAGATGTTCATGCAAAGGAAAAGTGGCAGCAGAGAGGTTATTGGATGCTTCAAAAGGTTTCTAGATAGCTGATACCAGGTGGAACAAATCAAAATAACCTCCCAAGTCCAAACAAAACAGATCCTGAAGAGAATATCAACCAGACCTTCAAAAAGTGAACAGCCAGCTCCGCCTGGAACCCATCACCCAGCTGAACTAATGCATGATCTGGTTTATTGCGCAGAATCTTAATGCTGACAATATTTCCATAAAGAGAGCACAGATTAAAAAGTTTGTCCTCATTTATTCTCTGCGATTAGGAAAAAAAATCAGAAGAAACTGTCAAGATACTAGAATGACTTTTAGAAGTAATAAATTATAGACAACAATCTTATGGTACTCATACTAGGATAAAGAACAGGAGCTTACATCTGAATTTAAATTAGAAACAAGAATAGTGCATCTGTCATTTGTCCCGCTAATTCCAGGTGGCAGACCACCAGCAAACGCAGCTGCAATTGCTTCTGCATTTCCCATCTACTTGAACAATGTGAAACAAACTTAGAAGTGCTTCATAGCTTATACCAAGGAAATTACCAAATATCAGAGAGTTAAGAGAGAAGTTAAGAAGGTTAGCATAGCGCAACGAGAAGCCCTCACGGCTTGTACCTAAAGCTAGGGATGCCAGAAGGGAAAAAAAGACCCGTACAAATTAGCGCACCTAAGAAAGAAGAGCAAGAACTTAAGCAAGATGAAGTGTCTTAAAGAGATATGAGATCAAGGAGGCATCAAAGGCTATTTTGATCAGTTCTTCAAAACTTGAATCACAAGGATGACTTCAAATATCTACATCTATGCTTGATAGAAACTTAAGCTATAACATAGAATTAGAAGTAAAGTATGCCAAGAAAAGTATTGAGGATTAGAAAAGTTTGTGGACAAGATGGTATCTTGATAGAGGTTTTGAATCATCTTGGAGATGTATAAGTATGATTTACCAAAATATCTGAGGATATGTTGTGCTGGAAATTTGGAAGTGTAGATTTGCAATGGAGATTGTTTTCTAGCTAAGCAAATTAATGAAAATATATAGCAAGACTAAGGTTTACAACAGTGTTCGTTGACCTAGTGAAAGCACATGAATTATGATAGTGCCATAAGAAGTCCTTTAGTGGTGCTCTAGAAGAAAAGAAATTCTCATATTAAACATATATATTACATAAATGCATGAATAAGCTGTCGACAATGGTAGGAGATATAAATAAGTTTCTTACAATCGTATATTTACACCAGAGATTGACACTTCATTTACCCTAGTTAATAGACAAGTTTTTCAATAGTAATAAAGGATGAGGTCCAATAGTAGATGCCATTTATTGTATTATAATTGACTAAACTAGCTATTTATTGCATTATAATTGAATATACCGGTAAGGGAATCAACCAAAAGCTTGAACTATTAAGAGTTACTCTAAAGAGTAAGGATTTAAGATTAGCAAAGGAAATAACAAATATATATATTGCAAATTTAGACAACATAAGAAGAATGACTAGACGTGAAATTTGATAGGATTGCGGTGTACGAACAAATTTAATTCAGATATCTAGGCTCAATGTTCCGGTAGAATGGTAAGTTAATAAAGTTATTACACATTAAATCAAAATATTGATATAAATGTTACTAGAGTGTTACATGACAAGGGAATACCTAATGGAGAGAAATGTAAATAGAACGGTTGTAAAGATCAACAATTTAATATGAGATACTGTTTGACTCCAAAATCCAACATATACAAAAATATGAATGTAAAGAATAGATGTGTGGCCATGCAAGATTTAGCAAGACTAAAAACTATCACATTTGACAGAAGATGCAAGTAGCACATATGATGGAAAAGGCAGGAGAAAGTTTCTAAAGATGATTCCCCACGTTTTCTGTTGATCTCCAGATGCACAGATAATTAAATATGAACCATGGTCATTGATGATGTTAAACTATGATAAGGTAGACCATGCAAACTGTCTCAGTAGACCTATGATCTCCTGGAATCTATGTAGACTTAGCAAAAAATAGAGGACAATAGAAGAAACAAAGTCATATAGGCAAGACTAATTAGTTGGATTGAACTTTAATAATGTGAGTATGTTTACAAATGTTTGTTAGGAGTCTTGTACTCTTGTGAGAGATGTAAAGCCAGTAGAAAATTGTTGGTGCAAGAGAATCCAAAATATCTACACATAAACATGATAGGATTCAAATGGAACAACATGATAATCACGTACATCAACCCAAAATGAACTAGAATTTTTAAATACTTTAAAGATGATAAAATAGATGTGAACCTGAGGAAATCCACCTGGAAAACAAAGAAGAAAAATTACAGTAAGCAAACTAGAATGATATTTGGCATTGACTACAATATGATAATGCGATAAGCAGTAAGCACCTGGATGAACTCCAGAACCTTGGAAGGAATACATGTCTCCATATCCTTGCTGTCACACAAATGAAAAATATGAAGTCAAACTGATGTTGGGAACACACTTCCCTAGTAATAATAGGACAAGATAAACTACTTGAGAGGATTTGCCCTTCTGTTCTGATGGTAGATTTGGGTTAGTGAAGTCCCTTGAACGTTCATTATTGTAGTTCACTTGCAATTCATCTAGGCTGAAACATATACAAGTTTATGGTTAAGACATCCATCACAGTAAATGAGTGAAAATATGGAAATATTTGCATGCAGAGATGAGAGTACTATAACTTTCATATTGAGCTGAAACCTACTTAGAGAACTGTATGTCAAGCTGACAGCAGCCATCATATATATTACGCCCCTACAAGAAAATTGTATGCACTAAAGCTTATTTTATCTCAAATGATAAAACAATCTGAAAGGGTCCATATAAATCAAGTGATCTAAATATATCATAAACACACCTGAAGTGAGTTCCTTGCAGAAACAGAACTCTGTTGTACTTGATACTGGATCAAAGCTTGAAAACCTACGTTTAGAAATATCATAAGAAACAAGAGTTACGTGAGATATGGCCAAGAATGCAAACAATGATTATTACAAGCTCAAATATCCTCCATGAAACATTAAAATAAGAACCAAAAACAAATGATTTAAATCCATAAATTGAACTCCTATGATACAAGAAAGAGATCCTTTTTCCTCTCTTGATCCATTCGTTCCATATCTTCCAGATAGTCTTAATCCAAAACAAGAAACAAATCATGAACAGAACATAGAGAGATAGAGAGAGAGAGAGAGAGAGAGAGAAACTTGAAGGTGCTGACCAGCCGACTTCTGAAATGTGACAATCTTCTCTACAAATCCATGTGGAGAAAACACTTGATGCAGCACATCCACGGTTATAGGGTATAGCATGTGATGTATTGTGACTAAGAGAATTCGATTAGGCTGAGAATCCAGAGAGAGCCGAACAGCAAAGCAGCATAGAGAGAAGAGAAGAAATGAATAGAGAGAAATAGATGACAGAAAGGAGAAAAGAACACAAAAGAAATGCTTCATCTTGGTTCAGCACTAAAGAAATGCATAAAGACAGATCACGAAGCAAGAGATAATGACAAAAGAGCAAAGACAGTTAGCAAGAGAATACAGAAAGTTATAAGTATTTGACTTTAAGATGTTAGCCGAGTGCATGATCCTTTTCATCAGTGTCATGTCTCCTAATTATTTCATACAAAGTGACACTTCCTGAAAATCTTTTGAGCATTACTGGGAAAGTTTTGCATCACGTAAACTGAAAGAAACAAGCAAATTATTTTTAGAAGAGCAATGCTGATTCTTCCTGCTTTTGGATATGTTCAGTCAGATTACTATGATGATTGTAGAGAATACTGGGAAGTATGAAAACTGGTGCCTACGGTGGGCTATCACATGCTTTAATAGAGCAGTCATGTGATTTAATAGAGCAGAGTCATCTGATCCTTCCCTTACCCCTTCTGATTACAGTTACCTTATGGATAACATGTACAAGTCATCAAGAGGTATATACATTGCCTGTAGGAAGCCTAAAGTTTTTAAAGACCTATACTGAAGTTCTGCACTGAACAGTTTTTGGCAACAGTGTACTGCAGGCAATACCCACCCCAAAAAAACAAAGATTCGGCACAATGCAAGTAACAAGCCATTCCACTATTATGCCTGTCTGCCTAATTGGCAAAACTTGAACACCTTTATCCTCGTTGCATAATTTCTATTAAAAGACATTTGCAAGAGAAGAACCACTCAAGCAGCTTAATGTAGTGAAATGTGGCAAGTCAAAGCTAATTAGTCTATCAAATTAGTGTAATCATTAAATCTCGATTATTTTTCCATTGATTTCTGTAACTTGTGTTAGCCATCACATAATTCTAGTTTTCTTTCGTAAAAATTGTTGAGTATGCTACTTAAGATTTGGGTATGTTTTCATTATAGTCAACGCATGCACAGAGATAGTCATTTCTCATCCCAATGAACTTCATTAATTATTTGTCAAGTTACAAAATTAGCGTTAAATTCTCAAATACCACAGGCATGGTCGCATAGAGTGAACTTCTACTCGGATCTTTTGTAGAATGAGCAAATCATAGTAGAAACTATTCTTATCAAAAACAAAAAAAAAAACTAATTCAATTTACCATGAAGCTGATAAATGCACATCGGGATTAACAAAGAATAATAATGCAAATACAGTTAGCTCAAATTCTAGTCTTACGGAGGACAGAAGAAATTGTCAACATATCACCCAGTCCTTTATAGGACCGAGTTCAATATCAGTGATCCAAGAATCAACATACAAAAAGGAAGATCCCTTACCTCATCTCCACGGCCTTGTGCATTTTGATCCATAGTTGTCAATTCTTGGTGAGATGAGAATTGAACGTAAACATTCCTCCCCCTATAGGACAAGAAAATGAGTCACAAATCAAGGTCCTACAGAAGATTCTGATAAGAATTGTGCAGCTTAAAGCTTGGAAAATACAAGATTCAAAAAGTTTCACATAGAGTTCTCCAAACAGAAAACTAGTTTCTCTCTTACAAGGTACCTTATGCTGGGTTGAACATTTGAGTAGAACTGCAATGCCTTTACAGCTGAAGGGACATCTTGCATTTGCAAGAGGGCCTAGTACAAGTTATTAAAAAAATTAGAACCAGTAAATTAATAAATTTATGAGTGTCATTCAGTGCGCAAGTATGAAAAAAGCACCTGATTTTTCGCCCTGAGCATTACAAGTTTTGTAATGACGCCAAATGGTTGGAATAGTTGAAGCAAGTCATTCTGGAAAAGAACCAAAAACCAAATTACTGTACAAATCAATTATTTTCCATCATATCAGTAGTTTCTGGGTATATGGACTTGGAGGAAGATTTAATTGATCCCAAATTAATGAACAGAAAGGAAGTAATGCTCTCCATTTTCAGATCTAATGTTTACTATAACTAAAGCAAAAAGAGTGCCGCTCTTTCAGAAGAAATGAATAATTAATATCACTAGACGGATCACTCCAAACTGATTCTCTTTCAAACTCGCTCTACACCATAAACTAAGAGGTGAGAGGTAAAAAGATAGCAATAACTTGATCTTCAAGAGATCTATAGACACTTCAACTTCCCACCCCACTCACACACACACACACACACACCCGGACACGCCCCACAAAATATATTTTGACTTATTCACCTTTTCAAGAAGTTCAGAGAGGGGTATGAAACATACAGACTGAATTGCAACAATGGACAAAGCGACTTTCTTTCTGCATCTGTTTCACTGTATTAAGTTTTTTTTTTTCGAACATCATTACAAAAGATATCTTGCTTTTTGATTAGAGAATGTACATCCCTTATCAAAAAAAAAAAATAGAAAATATTTTCATTTATACTAATAATACATAGGAACTTAAGCTTACAATGATGTAAAGAAAAAGATGTCAAACACTAAAAATACTCAATTCTTAATAATAAAGGCATTAAGCAACAAAATAAACAACTAACTTATGAAAAATTGGAGTTCACTGATCACACATCAAAATATCAAAGAATAATAAGGGGCACAACTAATCAGTAATAAAGATCCTACAAATCTACCTCCGAGATCTCATGCCCCACATTGCGAACATGAACGACCTTTGAAGGATCAGACATTTATACCTGAATCACAACAAAACAATTAAAAAAGAATTGAAATATATAAAATACTAAAACATATCACAGAGTGTGCTGATAAATTATTAAGCACATACAAGATACAAATACTGTGGATAAAAAGGCTTCAAGAAAAAGAAAAAACCCAGAACTTGCAGCAAACAACCAAACTTTTGTATCTTATTTTGTTAGTAATGGCATGTCAAAGAGGCATCATATATATGAAATTCCAACTACGAAAACAACAAAAAAGACATTTCATATCAACATTATGAAATTAAGTGTAGACATGACTACTCTCCTCTTACTCCTAATTCCTTTAGCAAAAAGGCTAATTTGTTTATAGTAGTTCTCTCAATTTTTTTCACATCTAAAGAATCAAATGTAGTTGCAACATGAATTCACACTTAAAAAAAGTAAAATAAAAGACAAAGCTTTCTAGCAAGAAAAAACAAAAACAAGATTCAATTTTTAAGGTGTTACTAGCCAAACTATATTGATCAAATTCGCTACCCAGGAAAAAAGATTAATAATTTAAACACACATCAAGAACTTCACTGGCACTTTAATAGACAGTTAGAAAAGGCAGTGTAACTGAATTAACAGTAGAATACAAGTGCATAAACAGAAAACTAAAGCTTAGATCTAACCTTCAGAAATGGAGGAAAGGGTGAGAGGGACTAGGGTTTGGTGTACGATGATGGGGATTTTTCCTTTTTAGTTTTATCCGAAGCCTCCAACAGATAATATGTTTTATTACACAAGAAAAGTTTTTTGTTTGGTAACAACAAAAATGTTTTTCTAGATTTTTAATTTATTTTCTTATATATGATTACTGAGTAACAAATATTTTCTGGAAAAAAAAAAGTTTAATGTCTGATTTATGAATAGAAACTATTTTTCAGAAATATCTCTTTTTTTACTGAAGAGTAAAAAATAATTTTTGAATCAATTGAAAATATTTTTTAAAAATATTTTTTTTTTGTAGGGGTGAGATGGAGTAAAAAAACAATAAATATTTGAAATAAAAAGTATTTCTTGAACGCAACTTTTTTTTAGGGGAGGGGGGGGAGGTAGTGGTGATTGGAGTGAAAAAATAAAAATTGAAAATTAAAATATTTCTCAAAAACAAATTTTAATTAAATTTTTTGGAGGGTGTGGTGGGGTGGGGTGGTATGGGGTGGGTATAGTGGTGCAGGCTGGGGTAGTTGGGGGATAAGGTAGGGATGGGGTTAGGGTGAAAAACAAAAATTTGAAATTGAAAGTATTTTTTAGAAAAAAAAAGATTTGAAATATATTCGAATTTTGATCGAAATTATTGTTACGATACCAAATTTTGGAAAGGGCCTTTCCTCATGCACTATTTAATAGTGTATTTTAAAGATATATAAGTGTCCACATGATCATAAAATATATTGCATAATTATAAATAGTAACGTGTCCATGTGGGCACATATATACCTTTAAAATACAATATTAAATAGTTTAGGTAAAAAGTCCTCCATAAAATTTGCTATCGTAATAGCAATTTCAGCTAAAGTTAAAGTATTTTTCTGAACTTTTTCCCTATTTCTTTTATGAAACAAACTTTAAATTTATTATTATTTGGGGGGGGGGGGGATTAGGGGGCGAAGGTAAGGGGGGGGGGGTGAAATAAAATTTTAAAATTGAAAATATTTTTTAAGAATAAGCATTATTTAATTATTATTATTTTTTTTTTGGGGGGGGAGGGGGGGTTAGGGGTTGGCAGGAGAGGTATGGGTGAGGGTGGGTAAAAAAATAAAAAAATAAAGTTGAAAAATGTTTTTTTAGAAAAGATTATGGTAACAACTTACAATGTAGAAGAACATGATGGTTGAATAATTTTTATAATACTAAACCATATGTTAAGTAATTTTTAATAGTCATGTGTTTAGTGCTACATGAAAAGTGACATCTCAAAGTACATACCATATTTTAAATAGATTTGGACATTCAAACACTTGATTACATATTTCTATGATTGATTATGAGAAAAATGTATTTAGTAAGTACCAGTTGAATGAAGAACAAAATTATTTCAAGTGTAATTAATAATATAAGTCTATTTTTGTTACATAATCCAACTTTAACACAAATTTTGCAATCTACACTCATAAGATTCATAACATATTTGAGAAAAAGTTTTTCAAAGGATCTAGGACATGTTTTAATGTTCTATTGAGACGCAAGAATATTGTGCTAGTCAAGTATCTAATATGGAACAAAAATGCATAATTTACGGATGATCTTATTTGATGAGTTAAATCCTGTAATTAAGGGTGTACAAAGTCAAATCGAAAATCGAACCAAACCGTCAATCGAGTCAAATTGAAAAAAAAACGACTAGTGATTTGGTGTTGGAAAAAAACACGACTATATGTGGACTAGTTTGATTTTAACTAAAACAAATAACCCGAGACCAACCCAACCCAACATTATATATGTAATTTTAAAATTTTATTTTACATAAAAACATTTACTTTGGTATCATTTAAAAATATTTCTTATACTATTTCTTTAGTTTTACATTGGTTTACACAATTAAAATACATAATTAATTTTAATTTTCCTTAAATATTTAGTAATGTAACTAATACTTATTAAACTTATTTTAGCATGATTTAATATTTTGAATTATGATTATTTTAGTTATGACTTTACAATATTTATTTTATATGATGATTTCATTATTATTTTTTATTGAATATATTTGTGTCATCAATACTCATCTTATATTTTGTGTTATTTTTTAAGAAACACCTTAGATAATTGTATTTTGGTTGGACTAAACAAATATTTGAAGCATAAGTTAGTTATATGTTTGTATCCGAACTTTATCCGAAAAATCCAAAAATCTAGAAAAATTCGAAGTTTATTAGTTTGGTTTGATTTATAAATTTAAAAATTCGACAATGGTGTGGTTTGGTAGTTGAAAAACCCCGAACAATCCGAGGTTGAAAAATCCAAAAAAATCTGAATTTTATTAGTTTAGTTTGGTTTTTAAATTTGAAGAATATACATGAATGGTTTGGTTTGATATTTGAAAAACTTGAACCAACCCGATTATGTACAACCCTACCTGTAATATTACAAGTGACATGCAGTTACAAAAATAGTATGAATATATGGATAATGCATGTGCACATTATCTACTTATTTTTTCTTCCAATATATATGAAGTATGTGAAATAATTGAGGAATACATATTTGATTAAGAGATGAACCAAAAATGTTTGAAAAAAAAATATGCCAAGTATGAGTTGCGTTATCGATGAAATCAGAATATAAGATTGTTTATACTAATAGTATAATGCAAACATGTTAATGTCTTAATCATCTTAGCAAATAAAATATAGAGTATCGTGAATATTTTTTTAAAAAATATTGGAAATGATATATTTGAGTTAGACGGCTTAGAAAAATTGCATAATATCATACTTCAACAAAATGATAGAAAAATATAGAAGACAAGATGTTGAACCATCTTCATGTAACAACTCCAATTGTTTGCAGAGAATGTCACGCCTCGAGTCTACCCCCTGGATGTAAACACGGGACATAGAAATCACGAGTGACCCTAAGCTAACCCTGAAATGACATATCATAAGCATACTAGAAGATTACTAAATAAGATGTATTATGCGCAAGCTTTAAACAATGATAACTAAGAGTGGGGGATACACAATATTGATATGAATATATAAAAGACTATGAGTTTAATAACAATTGGAAGATCAAACTCAAAACTAAAACTTAATCTAGTACTTTGTCTGAAAAGGCCTCTAAATGACTAAAATTTGTTGGGACATGCCACCAGTTAACTCTAGCAATTTTGAAAACTGAATAAAAAGACTATAGTGTAAAGCATGTCTATTATCCTCGAAGTATGAAGACTCACCACTGAAGCTGCTGAACTGGTGATCGAAAATCAGCCTTTGTGACATCTGGATCCTGAGTACCTGAACCTACATCATGAAAGGATGTAGAGCAGAGTACGCGTTAGTACTTGAATGTACTGAGCATGCAAGATATAGAGTATAGCTGAGTAAATACATAAATGAATAAAACATACTAAGAAATAACATAATCTGACCTGAATGTAAATGTTGGAATATACTGAAGACTGAAATAAATGCAATAACCAAGTATTCTGAACATGACATACTAAGATAAATGATGAAATATAATTGGAAACCTGGTCAAATACACAGAAGTCTTTCTGTGGGAGTTACTAATAACCAACGTAAAATCACGTGAGCTAAATGTGGAGTCCGACGTATAAGCCCCATAGAGAGGGCATAATATATCTTGCTAGGGGTATAAAGGCATGACTTTTTGATGTATACGCCCCATCGAGAGGACCCAGTATAACTTGTCAGAGGTATAAAGACATGAGCCTGATCACTAAATTGATGCACAACAGAGGGAACTGATAAATCTATGGTGGTACGTAGTTCTAGGACCATGAGGGTACGCCTAATCCAACTCGCTCTAAGCCTACTCCCACATGGAATGTATATGACACAACAAAATTGAAATACTAGATAGCTTAATGTTCTAAAATGCAAATATGAGAATGCAACATTTAAATATTGATAATGAAACATTCTTATGTATATCTCTTTGAACTGACTTAGCAAGTGTAATTCATGAACTAAAGGAATCTACACAACTAAGGTTCTGAAATTCATGCAAAGACTAAGCAACTATTTCACGAATACATGATAATATGATTAGGAATACTAAAACAGGTAATTCACAACAATTCTACAATGTTTGAGAAACTCTAGGTCTAAACATGATATAGAGAATCAAGAATCTGACTAAATTCTAGAGACTTAGTGGATAAAAGAAAGCCACTAGTGAAATCTCACATACCTGGTGACCAAATTTATGGAGAAATCCTTTATTTTGGGGATGGAACTGAATAAAACTTGTTGCATTTTTGGAAGGGTTTGGGTCACCTCTTTTCTCCTTCTTTGCTCTAAGTTTGATGAATTTTGGTAAATGAATCACTCTGGTTAAGTTTTGAATAAGTCACTAGGCTTAAACTAACTAAAACTACATAGTTTAGGCATAAAACGACGAAGTTTAATTGCCCAGCGCATGAGAAAAATACCTAAATGACCCTAACTTAAAAGTTGTCGAAGGCCACCCATGGATAGAACTACTAGCCGTAGGTCGACCTACAAACCATAGGTGGGGTAGTCGGTCAAGTCTGTCCAACATAGCTTCACTAAAATGAGCATAACTTTTACTCGAAGATGGGATTTTAACAAACTCAATGGCATAAGAAAGAAGATTTAATTATCCATCATTTGATAGGTCATGGGCCACCTAATTCCTTTTGGGTTAAGGGTTATGACCATTTTAAGTTGACCCAACAATAATTCCCTTTAACTAACTGAGACCCTCGCCTATGGTTCATAGGTTCAACCACGGATTGTACTGGTATATCGTGGGTGGAATCAGAGACTATATATATTTGAGCCTTAACGATGGAACCCTTCCTACGGTCCGCGGGTGGTTCTGTTGCTACTAGCACCAGTTTTCTGAAAATTAGGATTTTTCTTCATTTTGAGATCCAAGGTGTTACATTATCTCCCCCTTGGGAAAATTCGTCCTCGAATGAAATCTTAACTAGCTTAGTATGGAGGGAAGGAGATGCAATCTCTACCACTAAGTACTAGAACCTAATTTCTAACTAAACTGGTTCCAAGAACATGCAACTATGTTGAAAGTGCAAGAACAACAGAAGAAACGTGGTATTAAAACTGAATTTACGCATGAGTAAACCAGAAATTGGATGGAAAGATATAAGGATACTTGACCTTCATGGTTGCTTTAACTACTCATCCACCTTAGGAACACATAAGCGACCATCTCCCCCTTTGGAGAAAACCTCTACTTTCTGTTGATGAACTGCACCTTCCCACTTGAATAATATTGGATCACAGTTTTTTTCCTTAACCTCCACTACCAATGAAGGTAATGATTTATTCTGGACTATCACATCACTCAATCTGATGTGTCTGTAAGACTAACTCCTAAGTGAGCAAGCCATCCACCTTAGGAACACATAAGCGACCATCTCCCCTTTGGATAAAACCTCTACTTTCTGCTGATGAACTGCACTCTCCCACTCGAATAATATTGGATCACGGGTTTTTTCCTTAACCCCCACTACCAATGAAGGTTATGATTTATTTTGGACTATCACATCACTCAATCTGATGTGTCTGTAAGACTAACTCCTAAATGAGCAAGCTGATGAACATCTTTTACTAATGCCTTCCCTTTTTTCCTCAACGTGTGCTACACCACCCTCTAGCTCACCTTTTCTAGCCTTAAGGTAAGATATTATTCAACTTATAGGCACTGAGTTACTACCTTTCCATTCTAATACTAGCTTGTTGGAAATTGAAACCGAAAGATCCTAGTTCTATAATAGACTAAGGTATAATAGTAATGTAACCAAAATCTGCCTAGAATGATATCAAAATCTACCATTTCTAACTCTACAAGATCTTTAGAGGTGACTAATTAAGAGACTGTGATAGCATAATTTTTGTGTACCTCTCTAGCTATAGCTGGATCACCAATTGAAGTAGAGACTAAGAATAGTCTTGAAAGAGTTTCTGGATTGACACATAAGATTACTGCTATAAATATAGTAACAAATGTAAGAGTAGCTCCTAGATTTAACAATGCATAAACATCTAAGGAAAAACTCGAAACATAGTAGTGACCACATCAGGAGAATCTTCATAATCCTGGCGAGTCTGGAGAGCATTGAACCTGCCTTGGCCCTGACTTACACTAGTACCAGATGACACACCCTGCTGATTTGGTGACCTCCTGGTGTTGTTGGAGCTGTAGAATGAGCTCTACCATTGTTACCTCCTTGCCCCTGCCTGACAGTAGGGCAATCCTTCACCGTATGACCAGATGACCACATCTAAAGCATCCTTCACTCGCCCGAATGGTTCTTACCACATATCAGACAAGTTAGGTAGGTCATATTTCCTGAAACACTTCCGTGAGACTTAGATCCTGGTGCCCTACTATTATGATCTTCTCAGAATTATTAGGGATTTCTACTACCCAATTTCTGGTGAGAGTACTGATAGTAGTCCATTCTAGCTTTCTTGTTGGCCTTTGTTATTTTCCTAAGCTCCTCATCCCACTGAGCATGGGTCATGAGCCTAGACATATTCATATCCTCTTACAACATAACATTCCTGCACTCTGTCTTCACTAAGTTGGATACCCCAAAGAAACTTATTCATTTGTGTCATTGGATTGACAACTATATGGGGATTATACCTTGAGAGTTAGGTGAACTTAAGTCCGTATTCTTGGAATGACATGGTACCGTGCCTCAAATTCATGAACTCCTGAGCTTTAGTCTTTCTTTAACTCCCGAGGGAAGAACCTATCCATAATAGCTATAAAAAACACTCCAAAGTCATAGCAACTACGTCAGTATCCCTGTTTTCTTTCCACCGAGTAAAAAAAATGTGAGCTACATCCTTAAGCTGATAGGATTTCAACTCTACCCAATCATTACCCATTACTTGCATCACTCCAACAATTTTCTTAACCTCATTGATGAAAATCTGTAGGTCTTACCAACTTGCAACCCTAGAAACTCAGTCAGATTCATCCTAATAAAATCTCAAACTCTAGCTACCACTGATCCACTATTTTTATTAGTAGGAACTGGAACCTGGTGACTATTATGGTCAGTTATACTTTCAGCCAACTTGAATCACATTTCAAAACTTTGCATTCGAAATATCATGGTCTAGAACTGGATGGACTATGTTAGCATTGCGTGTGTTAGCATTCCGTGGGTAAGCTCTATGAGAAACATGATTAGAAACACATATTGATGGATTAGAAATGAGATCATACCCACGTATGATTAGAATAACAAGAACATGAAGTTTTTTCCTAAAACACTTCGTAGAATCCCTCTCATTAGATGTGGTGCACTTCATACCTTTGAGAAGGACTCTACTTAGTGTGACTTTTCAGACATCCCATGACTCTTGAACCTAATGCTTTGATACCAAGTTTTTCAAGCTCCAAGGCTACCCCTAAATGTACATGCATGGGACCTAGGACCACAAGTGATACCAAGTTAACCATGAGTTGACATATCATAAGCATAGTTGAGTATTATTGAATAAACTATACCATACGAAAGCTTTAAACAATGATAACTAAAAGTGGGGAATACCTAATATTAATCTAAATATATAAAAAGAAACTATAAGTTTTATAACAACTGGAAGATCAAACTCAAAACTAAAACTTAATCTACTACTATTCCTGAAAAAAAAAACCTAATTGACTAAAGTTGTTGGGATATGCCCCCAGCTAACTCTAGCAAAATTGGAAACTGAATAAAATGACTAAAGTATAAAACATATATGTTGTTCTTAAAGTATGAGGACTCACCATTGAAGCTGCCGAACTGGAGATCGGGAACCAATCTATGCATCATCTGGATGCTGAGTACCTGAATCTACATCATGAAAGGATGTAACACAAAGTATGCTTCAATACTTGGAATGTACTAAAAATACAAGATATAGCTTATAACTGAATAAATACATAACAAAATAAAGCATAGTAAGCAATAACAAGAACTCAATGTAAATGTTGTAATATAATGCAGATTGAACTAAATGCAATGACTAAGTACTAACTCTAAACATGACATATTGAGACTGAATGTTGAAATATAACTAAAAACCTTGTTAAATAGACTGAAGTCTGACTGTGAGAGCTACTAATAACTGACATACAGCCACGTGAGCATAACGTGGAGTCCTATGTATACGCACCATCAAAAGGACCCAATATACCTTGTAAAGGGTATAAAAGTATGACTATTCGATGTATACGCCCCATCGAGATGACACAATATACCTTTTTAGAAGTATATATAAAGGTATGACTAGCGTTATCACTAAAGTTGATGCCCAACATAGGAGACCAATATTCTTACTAGGACACGTAGTTCTAGGACTATGAGGGTACGCCGAACCCTAGTCCAACTCGGTCTAAGCCTACGCCTTTTTGGAATGTGCATGACACAACAAAATTAAAATACTAGGTAACCCAATGTTCTGACATGAAACTGTAAGAATGAAACATTTAAATACTAACAATGAAACATTCTTAACTGGAGAATGTATATCTGTTGAAACTGACCTAGCAAGTGTAATTCATGAACTAAGAGAATCTACACCACTAGAGTTTAGAAATTCATGCAAAGTACTAAGCAACGGTTTAAAAAATACATGATAATAAGATTAGGAGTACTATAACAACTAATTAACAACAATTCCACAAGGTTTGAGAAATCCTAGGTCTAAACATGATATCGAGAATCAAGAATCCCACTGAATTCTAGACCAGGGGCCTAATGGATGAAAAGAACCGTTTAGTGAAATCCCACATACCTATTTATGAAATAAATGGAGAAATCCTTCAATTTTAGGGCTGGACTTGAAGAAAATTTGTTGCGTTCCTGAAGGGTTTGGATCACCTCTTTTCTCTTTTTTTTTGTTTTAAGTTTGATGAATTTTGGTGAATTAATATCTTTGGATAAGTTATGGTAAATTTAGTAGGCTTAAACTGACTAACACTGTGTAGTTTAGGCATAAACGACGATGTTTAAGTGCCCAACGCATGGAAAAAACCTAAATGACCCTAACTTAAAAAATTTACGAAGTCCACCAACGGAGGGACCTACTGTCCTTAGACCAATCGTAGGTGGGGTCGTCGGTCAAGTCTCTCCGACATGGCTTCACTAAAATGAGCATAATTGCTTACTCAGGATTGGAGTTTAGAAAACTCGGTGGCATTGGAAAGTGGATTAAATTATCTATCATTCGGTAGGTCATGGAATACCTAATTCCTTTTGTGGTGAGGGTTATGACCATTTAAAGTGGCCCAACAACAATTATTCTCTAAGTGGATGCTGACCCTCACCTACGGTCAGTAGGTCTAACCACGGACCTTAATGGAGATCATGGGTGGGATCGGAGACTATAAGGAGTTGGGCCTTAACGACAGAAACTCACCTACGTTCTGTGGCCCCACTACGGTTCGTGGGTGGTTTCGTTGCTACTCGCACCTGTTTCTAAAAACTAGGATTTTCTTCATTTTGAGATATGAGGTTTTATAAAGAAAGTATCAAAATATATTGGGACAAACAAAAAAAATAGACTGTGTAAATAATTTTACACGATCACATTGCTTATAATGTTATAATAAGTTATTCATTGTAATGAACATTTACCACTAAACTTAAAAAATCTTCATTAATGCATAGAACTTAACCAATCAACCTCCTTTTTACATTGAGTATTTATAACATCTATATATAAAAGGAATCAAATCGAGATCATCTTATGGAGAAAAGTGCAATCACTATAGATAGATGGTGTAAAATTATTTTACATGATCACATTACTTATGATGTGATAATAAAATGATCACATTGCTTATAATATGATAATAAATAATTCTCTATAATAAACATTTATCGGTAACCTTACAAATTATATAATAACATGTTATAATAATTCAATTAAAAAAAATTAATAGGTGACATGTAATTTGCACAAGCTACCCTTTTAATTTAAGGTTCATAGACTCGAAGACTCACCTTAAATAAAAGTAAACAAACAATGAAAGAGAACATCAGTAATCAAAATTATGAGCTAAATGTCAATATTGTCATGCAAAAGGAAATTAACACTATGTATACATACTCTCTCTAGAAATTAAATGAATAAACTAAAGGTTTAATACACCAACGATAGATGCTTAAAAAGTGTTTCTATTAGATATTTCTATTTAAGAGTTTGAAATTTGTTTTACGTGTTCTCAAGCACCCATTATAAATTCACATAAAATCTGTCATATAATTTAATCATACACATCAATATTAATTGAAATGTGCATGTTGTTTAAGGTTTATTAAGAGTAATATATATTGTGTATATTTAAATGAGAGAGTGAACTTTAAAGTATGTGCATAAGCCTTTTTAAATTTTGTTAGAAATGGTTATAAGAATAATTTTTTATGTGCTCAATTGTAATATATTATTGTTTGAACTATAATACACCCTGGCTGTGGAGACTTAGGAACTTTGATGTGACCACCATGCCTATGTTTGGGGAAATACCTATTGTAATTTCTTATAATATATTTATTTGAATTTTCTCCCTCTCTAACTCTCTATATATATATATATATATATATATATATATATTCTTTTACGTTTGGTTAATAATTATTAAATCTATATACATGCAATTACTTTACCATTAATTGTATAGTAGAAAATTCATTCAACATGATAAATAAACTAAATTTAACTAATGAACTAATTCAAAATTACTTAGAAGAAATAGGTGATAAACTTTTTTTGTTTTGGTAATGACAAATATTTTCTCAGGTGATAATAACTTTCGACTAAAACATCTTTTCGATTCACTATTTTATAATACAAACTTTAAGTAAAAATTAGAGATCAATGTGCAACACATGTGCATGTGTGTGCGGGCGCATGCGTGCGTGTGCATTTGTTTATGTGTTCTTTGTATACAGATCCATCCAAATGTCACAACATATATTATATTAATTGATCACATAATTGTAAATACAATGAGCAAAAACCCAAAAAATTTAAAGATCAAACTCATCAAATTTGAATTTTTGATCTGCCTCTACTTGTAGTGTCAAACTATGTTAGGTCTCAAATTGGATTACTGTCACACCCCGAACCTACGCCTTGGATATGGCCGACACTCGAAGACCATTTTTGGCCCCAAGCGAATCCTTGAACTGACTTTCTTAACTCAGTGGAAGATTCAAACACTAGAGATATAACTCAAAGACAATAACTTTAAATAATGCTTAGACAAAATGGCAACTTAAGTCTTATCGTTTACAAGAGATATGAAAAGACTAAAGAAACTAACTCTATCTGTCTATAAGGTCTCTAATTTAAGGATGAATGTTGGGATAGGACCCCAATCATCCTAACAACTGAAAACTGAGAGAAATTAACCGAATGGTAAAAATGTCCTTCGGAATGAAAAGAGGCTCACCAACTAACTCTGATCTGCTCACTGGATCAACGGTGCGCCAAATGTCGATCCTGGTTTCCTGCGTCTGCATCATGTTACGATGCAGGACAACTGGCATCACTACATTGAAAGTACGATTATGTGAGTTGGAATGCTAAACAACAACTTAAGCTTGAAAAGGAGCAAAAGGGAACGCTTACCTTGGCTCTACTCAACTCATGAATAACTAACTCATTTCATTATATAATAGTTTAAAAACATGAGCAATACAAAGAAAAGTTGTTTAAAACATGGTTTTCAACTCTGTGTATGCAAAAAATACAATTGGCTCTGAGATATATGTAAAAATACAAAATAATCTAATTTAAACTCATAATTTTAATAATAAAGAAAACATATCATGCTTCCTCTCAAAGTCTACTCGTGCAATGCATGGATTGTAACAACCTAAAAAATGAATAGAATAAATACTTAAGGTGTCAAGAATGCTTGCGATTAGACCAAGGTTCACACGGATTGATACACGTAGAACCAGACCTCAGAACCCTTACTACGACCAAGTCAACTATCTTAGGGAATTAGTTGATTATGGAAAGGTTGGAACCAACCATGTGAGGCTCTCGAAAATATAGATTTAATCGAAAGAGTTTTTACCGGACTTAAAAGAAGAAATTTTAAGTTTTGAGGGTCCAGGGGTAAAGTGGTTTTTTCTAGGCCAAGGGTAATATTGTAATTATCCTGATGAATTAATAAATTAATTAATTACTTAATTAAAAGATTAATTCGGGTTGGGGCGACTCAAAGTGACCCTTTGGCAAATAGGGTGCCACTCGGGTTCGAGCCCCACTAGAAGCAATGAATTGATGATTTAATCATCAATTAAAATCTGATTCATTAAGGGTAAAATGATCCTTTCACGTATTAGTTGAAATAAATCAGATTTGTATTAATCTAATTAAATCCTATTTTGACTAAGTTTTGAATTAAGACTCATAAACCTATGCTAACACTCTCCTAATCACGTTTATCACCTCTCCACATTCCAAAAATAAAAAAAACTCTCTTGTTCTCTCTGCCAATTAACGTGAAGAAATAGAAAATTTGAAAAAAAAAATCTTCACACTTGAAGAACTCACTAAAAAGTCTACGAAAGCAAGTTAATCAAAGGGAGTTTTCCGTCGAGTTGGTGGTGGAACTTTAGGTGAATTGGGCGTGGTTTTGGAGACAATTTTGGGAAGCAACTTCAAGCTTGAACAATGTCAAAAGGTATGGGTTTATTCTCTCCTGGTCCCTTTCCCAAGAGGCCCCTTACGATTCAAACTATTCACTTCGAAACTAAGGTTGTCCCCCTTGTATGTCCTTGTCCCTAGCTCCTAAAAGAATTCATAGGATGGGTATGTTGTGCTGGTAGATTTAGGCATGAATTATGTGATTATATTTAATGTGAATATGTTTATGTGAGGGAAATTACAAAGATGATAATCAAAGTGTGATAAAAAAAAGTGTGTGTGTGTGTATGCACGTTGGAAGTGTGCTTGGCCACTGTTTTAGGGTCGTTTAAGACATGTATTTCTTGAGTATTTTAAGTGTGAAATGTGTATACAATGTGATGCTCATTTTAATGAAATATGGTTGGTTGAACAACAATCTTTTAACCAAATAAACATATGAAAGATGTGACTAAAGATGAGTTGAAGAATGACAAAAATTTTCCAGATTTGTGCACTCTACAATGAGGCTAAAATCTGGGTTTTAAAGGGGAAAATAAAATAAGTGAGGTAAATTGGAATTGAACCCAAGACCTCACATGTTCAGAAGGCTGAAAAAGAAAGAAAAAGACGTGAAGGGGCCAAGGGGAATCGAACCCCTTAGCTACTGGTTTCGCGAGCCTGGGGGAAATTGAATTCGCGAACTGGGGGAAGAAGGAGGAGAAAAATAAATCAAACAAATAAGTGAGAGGCGTGGGATTCGAACTCACGACCTCCAGGTAGCGAGTGAAGGCAAAAAAATTAAAGAAAAGGCAATGGGAGGCGTGTGAATCTAACCCATGACCTCAAGCCTGAAAAGAAGAGAAGAAATTAAGTAAGAAAAAAATAAGGAGGATGTGGGGGTTCGATCCCACAACTTCACTTCCACACGCCCAACTTAATTAAAATAAAGTTATAGAGGCTATGGGGGTTCAAACCCACCACCTCACAGCCTCTGCGAAATTAAAATTTAAATAAGGAGGTTGTGGGGGTTTGAACCCACAACCTCCCTATGCAAGCAAAATTAATGCAAAAATACAAGAGGCTGTGGGGGTTTGATCCCACAACCTCTTGGTTTAGACGAGAATGGGCAACATGAGGCTCATGAAAATTAAAAAGGGGTTGTGGGGGTTCGAAACCACAACCCTTCGGCCAACCTAAGAGCAAACTTAAGTAGACAATTAATCCTTCGATGTTAATGTTGCGATTTAATTTAGAGTTATAATGTTATGAATATTAGAAAAAAAATCAATGAAAAATATAAATGATATCCAAGTGACTCAAACTTGGATTTCCTTGCCCAATCTTCCGTATTGATACATAAGTCATACATGAATAAAATATCCAAGAATAATGCTACCTACTTAGATCAAAATCAAGATCTTGGCATATATACAAGATACCTAAGTCTTGTACTACATAATCTTAGGAAAGTAAGAATCACTTAACGAACTATGAATGAAGCCCCATGGGTTGTATGTATAGACACATAACTCTAATATACGTTCAGAAGTAAGTGAACATAAGATGTATGTAATGAAATGATGAACCCTATGAGGGTTAAGTATGAGTGTAAGATACACTAAGTGGCCAAGTGCATTGGAATATGATGAGATGAACTATGAAATGATGTAATGAACATTCACGTAATAAAAGGTGAGTAACAATGAAAAGTAAAGGTGCTAATGATAAAGAATGTGGTGACAACATGACATGAGGCTAATGTAAATGATGAGAGTAGTCTCAAATGAGCCTAAGTAAATATCACCAATACGTACTCACCAATGAGAGTATAAAATAATGAAGAGACCAGTCTCTATGAACACGGTAAAGAAAGTATTTAACACACTTAATACTAATGATGAGATGAGAAATCATCTAATGAGCTATGATGTCCTCATACTAGAAGCTAGCTTCCATGACGTATGAGATGAATGTAATGGAACTTTATATTGAGCAATAATAGTCTAGCTATGAGCAGTGATGCCTTCTTTCGAGAAGGGCGGAGGTTCACGTAACTCTCATTAGATGAGACTGTCCGGCATGTCGGGTATGGGTTTCCTTATAATCCTAGTCTTCAAACCTATACTGCCAATATAGGGATCTAGCGAGGTTCAATTCCCATGTACGCTATCATGTTTTGGATCACTTTGTCCGGTGATTCCACCTCTTTTCGTGTGGGGGAGACACTGGATTTCATGATGCTCACATGATCTATGTCGGTTAAAGTCAAAGTTCCTAATGAATGAATGAGGCCAGCCTCAAATGAAGCACATAATGAGGTGAATGATACCAACAGTGTTAGGATTGGATAATCAAGAGGTGAGCTAGACTGAGGTAATGACATTAGGTTATTCCTGATCATTGCACAACAAACCTGATGAAAGTCTTAAACTACACCATAGGTATAGCTGGTGTTCACACTGGCCTATGAATGAAATGAAATGAAGTACGTATGAATGAATGAAGCAGACTCTATGTTTGCTAATGAAGACTCCCTAGTTGAGGTCCCATATATTGAGCCCTCATTTTGGAAAGTTATAATGTCAAGTGCATGATTCCAAGGTCTCATGGAATATGAATGAATGATATGAAAGAAGCTATGTGTTATATGTTATGTGCTATGGTATGTACTATATGAAGATGTTACTAGCTGTGTGCCATATGATATTTATGATGATGCATGTTACTCTCATGCATGACCTTCCTAATCCAATTTGGAAAGTTTACTAACTTTCCTAATCTCGATTTGGCAAGTCTACTGACTTGACCTCCAAAAATCATGTCACTAGGAAAGAGCTATCCTTTCTCATGCATGTCCTTGGTGTGTGCTTGCATATACCCATACTTAGTACAAGTGTGTACTAACCCTATACATCTATACTATTTTAGGTGTAGGCACAGGTGGGCAATAGAGCTACAAGATCATTGTTGCAGCTATCCGGACGTCAACATTCATCCAGAGTTTCGTAGGTCCTCATGCTTTCGAGGATGCTACTATTTTACATTCCAACTTATTTTAGAGTTGAGCTAGTGGAGCATGTTCCACTAGCGTTTCTTTCCTATTTGATTTAGATTTTGTATTGGTGCCATTTTGGCAATTATACAATTAATACTTATGAACTATTTCTCTAAGTTGTTTATCTCTTAATGTTAGATGGTTGATGATGAACGATTATGAAATATTAAGAATTTTTAGCAAGTATGTTAAAGAATAAAAAGTTCTTAATTTTCCGCTAAAATTAACGTAGGTGAAGTATGAATAACGCATGTAGGCTTGTCTGCGACCTATGAGAGGTTAATGATGCCGGTCTCGTATGGGGTCTACACTTCGGTCCTGACATGGATAAAGTCCTATACCCCCATTCATACTAAGCAGAATCTCTTAAGGAAACATGCAATTACTGTTGTGGGAGTTTCTCTAACCGACAACCATCACTTAATTGTTATAGTGATGATACAAAATTTTACCTCACACCGCCAAGGACCATCCTAAACCTGCTGGAGTATAGGAACCGAACTTCCTAATGGATCCAGTAGTAAACTATGAAAATGATTCATCTAAAAAGTATGACTTCTACATGGTTTTCATTGAGACTGAGTTGAAGTGAAACTCGCATCCCTACATCAGTGCTCAATACTACTTATGTTTTTAAAACATACTGATTTTGTGGTTTGAGATGAGTGCTCAAAGCTTAACATTAAAAGCTATCTTAGAAATCATAGTTCCCCTGCTTGCTTCATTTTATAAAGCTATAACTCTTCTATGAAAACTAGACCGAAGTATCTTTGGAAAACTTAGCTTCCTTGTTTAAATGTTAAAGCATTTCAAAATCTATTTAGGGGATACTTAGTCCCTCTATACTTTTGAAGAAAAGAACTTCAACTTAACTCTTTACTCTTTACTTATCTTGAAACTTGAGTTTTGAAACGACTCTTCGGAAAATACTTAGTTCCCTTATATTTCTTTAAGGATGAACTTCAACTCTTTAATCTTTACTTAACTTGAAACTTAACTCTTACAGAATACTTAGTTCCCTAATAACTTGTGAGAAATGAACTCAACTCTTTACTTTTTTCTCAACTTGTGGCTTCAGCCTTTAAACAAAGTTAGAATGTTTGTTTAAGACTCTTGAAGACTTTAAGAACTAACTTTGACTTGGTTCTTAACTTTGTAGACTTGACTCTTAACTTCTTTGACTTTGATCTTAACTTTCCTTGAATTGGATTATGGATTCAAGGTTCATGATATCATGTTTATGGATGATTTCATGATGTTTAGACGTACCTTAGAGTGCTGAAATCAACTAGGAAATGTGGGTACATCACTTAGGAACTAGTACGAAAAGATGGGGAATGAATGGGGTGAACTAGCATCCTTGGCGCTCTGAGAGGTGTGGGAATCCGGGCCCCAAATTTCAGAGGCCAAGTTGAGGCGATCTGGCTGGCGCGCCGCCACAAGGCCGTACGGACAGAGACTGTCCTATGGGGCTATGACAGGCGCGGCGCCCTAAGGCCTTACAGACGGGTGTTTATACTTTTCTTCTTTGTTTTCACCTCTAAGCCTTCTAAACTTCCATTAATATCAACCAATTACTAATAAACTGAATACCCAATATATTAGACTGAAAAGAACAACCCACAAACACGAATCCAATCAAGTAGAACATGCTACAACTCAACCAACAAGAATTCAATGATTGTTCATCAACAACTTAAATATTCGTCAACCAATCTATTAAAACTCACTTAATTAAACATGTTCGTGTGTGAGTGAAACCAAACACAGAAAGATCTCACATACCTTTTTAGGGATCAACCCTAACAAATTCCACAAGCCGAACTTCGACGATCTTAAACGTTCTTATTTTCTTTTCTCCTTTCTCCTCTTCTTTTCTCTTCTCTCTAAAAACCCTAACTTGCTTTCTAATAGCCTGACCTGAATCAGTTTAAACCCCAAATATTGGGTAAGGAAAAGACAACTTTGCCCTTCCCAAATCCGCATTGGACTATCCTTATTCCAACAACCCAACTTCTAAAAGATATATCTCACTCATACGAAATCAAAATCGCGCAAATTCGGCGATGCTGGAAAGATCTCTCCAAGGTATTTTCAACCATATTAAGAACTACCTCTAACTCATCATGAGCTAGAAGTTATGACCGTTTAAAGTTTACCAAAAACTCACTTTTTCCTAACTTAAGAAAATTTTCAGATTTTAATTCTTCGCAAAACTTACTATTTCAACTTCTAAACTTATTCCTGGCTATCTCAATTTGCGAGATGTTACAATCAGCAAGTCCAGTCATAGGATTTAATAAAAGAAACATCTTCAGTTTTCTATTTGGATTAATTAGTCCAATGGATCGGCTTACTACCGCCAAAGGATGAAAACATAATTATGTAAATATTCTATATTCTCCCTAACACTTTAAGATTATAGATGAAATGACCACTCACAGAAGTCTGTATTTGAGTTTCATTGCTAGTAATATAGAAAATCACGTTCTTGACGCATAAAAAAAGAATTAGTACTCCACACATGTGGGACATATTCAAAATGTAATAAAGTGAATAAAATTGTATGCTCTCTATGTATGATATGCGTACATGTGAATTGTAATTGAGAATTTAGGAGTTAGATTGTTTAAAATGTGAAGGTCTTGTAATACATCATATCAAGTTCTTTTAATTTTCCAAGATAACAAAGTCAAGCTTTATTGTTTATGATTATTATTTTACTATTGATGAAGAGTTAAAGAGAAACTAATCAAAATCCCCCAATCTATGGTCGGATTTTCATCTACACACTCATACTTCACAAGGGTCCTATTATCCCCCAAAACTATTTTATAACGAAATAAATTTAACCATGAAATGACATATTCACTCATGTGTATTGTGGTGTAACACACACATGTCATGTCAACACCATGTCAATGCCCCCTAATAAATATAGTAAATGAATTATTTTTCCTACTTTATTTATATTCCCCATTAGAAACCTCCATTATCATTAAGAACATCATCATTATAAAACCCACTTAATATTCATTGACATTTCGGCAAGAGAAAAGACGGTAATTATTTTTCTAGACGAGTAAAAGTTTTTATGACCAATATCTTCATCCTATTCATCACAATTTCATTCAAAGTTCATTGCTTCACATTACTCATGTTAGGGCTTATGAAGGGATTTACCAAAGTAGTATATTAGCATGTCATAATTTTTTAGTTCAATTTCTTTCTTTTCTTAACGTTGGTGAAAGTAGCAAACTAAATTAAAACATTGAAAGCAATCTAACAAAAAAATTATGACCCAATTGATTTTTTTATGCCTCAATTAAAGAATACCCCGATTCTTGGTTACATTCAAGAATGTGAAATTAGATTATTGTTTGAGCGAAGAGTTTGTGAACGTGTTGGACATTGAATTTTGTGTTTTCTTGAATTGGGTTCCGATAAATATTTTTTGATTTTTTAAGCTCTTTATTTTATTACTTTGAAATGGGAGTAATAAATAAATCTATTTAAAGGTTGTTTGATTATGATAAGGAACGGTTAATATGTAGAATTTCTGAAGAAATTTGTGATGAAAAATAAAAATAAAGGAAAAGTGTGAAGATGAAGAAGAAGAAGTGTAGGGTGAGTGTGAAGAAGAATTGTGGGGTGGAGTGGGAGAGATTATTTTAATTTAGTTAGAATGAGAGAAAGAAAAATAAAAATATGAAATAAACATAAAAGCATCCCTATTTACTCTCTTTTCATCTTTCTCAGCCAACTCAACATCAATGATTTATTTATTCCCCGTGAAGCTTAAGCGTGTAATTGAAAATATGGTAATAGATTGAAGGGGCATTTGATCATTTTCTCGAGAATTAAATTTAGTTTATAAAAGGCATATTTGTTAGCAAAATTTGGTATTTTATTCATGTCTTTGGAGAAAAGAAAAAACAAGTTACACCTCCACGGGCAAATCCGAAACCTAACTAGCCCATTACTAAAAAACATAACAAATAATAAAAAAGGAAAGAAATATACCAAGGCCTGACCCAAACCAGATAGTGAAGTATATATATTCTACAGTTGGGTTTCATAATGAGATCCCCTTCATAAATCCTATCCCTTCTCCACTTTCTCCTCTCTTCCTTTGATTTCATTTCTTCACATGCGAATGTTGCCTCCTTGGAATCCATCTCTCTGCTTTCTCTTGCTATGGAATATCAACATGATGCTGATGTTCTTCCTAATTGTTGAAGAACTAACTACAAGAGTAAGTATCGTGGTTCCTGAGTATGTCCTCCTTGCTTGCTACTAACTTCATAGTTTTTTTCCAATTGCATTCTCAAGTACCATAGGTTGTGCTTGTTATTTTTTCCACTGTCAGATCTTGTCTAAAGTAGGAAATCATCTTCACTTGGTAAGTCTTCTCACTTATTTTCCTCCATATCCTTTTCCTCTGGTGTCCTCTCACTATCTTTCTGCAGGTGGTCATATGAAAAATTGCATGCGAAGCTCTACTCTGCCGCCCTTTACTAGTGTTGATGGCTTCCTCCAGGTTCAATTGTTTTCTTATTACAGATACCCTATTTTGTTGAGTCCTTTTTGCTGGCTTAAATAATATATGCTAGATATCATTTCCCTTATTTTGTTGCCTCCATGACCTTTGAAAAAATTCTTCTTCTAAAAAACTTTATGTTGTATCCTATCCTTGCCTCCTATCCTCTTAAAGGTGATACTCTTAAGTAAGGGCATCGTAGTTTGTCGTTGTTATTGATTCTCCTCATGTTAGTCTCCATGTTATTAAAACTTGTGAATTTGCAACTTCCTTTGTCAATAGTTATGTTTGCCATATGATCTGCTAATTTATTTCCTTCTCTGAGAATGTGTTGAAAAATAAACTGTTTCTCCTATAAACATGCTTGTATTTCCGTTACTATTGATCCAATTATACATGGACATGCTCACTTCCATTCTAGATAGTAACTTGTACATTAGCATTGAGTCAGTCTATGATAATTTTTCTATGTTGTGAAATATTTTCAATGCTTGCATACCTCTAGTATGGCTTTAGTTTCTGCAACTGTATTAGTAGTATTCTCTATTCTTGCTCCTTCCACATATTTAGTATCTCCCTTATCATTCCTTAAGCAAAAAACATAAGAATTGATACCCGAATTTCCTCGAGATGCTTCATCTGTATTATATTTCGCCCACCCATACGGTGGGGATTCCCATAAGACTCTCTTCACCTTCATTTTATTTCTGTAACTTGTCTATTCTATTAGCATATCAGACCAATTAATAAGACAAGACCTATGAGGCTGCCTTAGTCTTACCAAAATATACATGTTCCTAGTGACATTGCAAACGATTTGTGTTAATGATGTCTTATTCCTTTCATGCTTTATTTTGTTCTTTTTATCCATAATTCTCATATTAAAAAGTTTGGTAGAGCTTCGTAAAAATGTCTCATATTCTTCCAACATATGTCCCCCACCACTACATTATAATTTCTCTTAATTGAAGTCCATCAATGTTTAGACTTGCAAAAGAGCCCAAGTTGGACCAAGTCCAGTTAGCTAAATCAGATTTTAGAAACACATGAGCTAGTGTATTCTCTTGTTGAGGTCTTTCACAACACCAACATTTGGATGGGCCCTCTACACCTCACCTTCTCACTCTATTATCAACATGTATTTCAAAAGATACACCCTTTGTCCACATCATTTGTAAATGTTTATTTCATCTTCCTTGTGTCTGATATAGTGCCAAGCAAATTTAATTAAGAAGCTTCCCCTTGTGCTCTTTATCATCCAACAAGTTTAATCGGCCACTACTTCATTCCTTGGGGATGAATATTTTCTAGAATATGATTCACCAACTTTTTTGGAAGTATCTCTTCTAGTACCTCTGTATCCCGTTCCCCTAGTCTGGTTAGTTCAATAACCGTTTAGTCAATCACATTTCCACTGCCGATTGAAATAATTTTGTCCTTCCAAGTAGCACAAGTTAAAACATCATTTTCGTATTCAAAGGGAAACGTGGATTCTACTTGTTATCAATTATTCTATATTATACAACTTCACAATAGAAACATAGCATCAATATGAGAAACTTAAGACCCTAGAAAGAGTAGCATAAAGGAACAATGACTGTTCTGGGTGTTCCTGTGTTTCACCACAAGCTTCTTGCTCCAAGAGCACCACCATCACCCCACCAAATATAAAAAGATCCACACACAGTTTTTCGACTCCGACAAATGATTGGACATAATGCATTGGCTTAAAAGACTTTACACATCATTTGAAGGTAAGTCTGACTCCAAGGTAGCTAACCATAATACATCATTATGACTAGGAAGATTGACTAAGCGGGAATAGCCAGCCAAGTTAGATGGGCTTTCACAATTCTTTATCAATATGAGATCTAAGAAATATGTATAGGGGAAAATTTTGCTATATTTTGGGCAACAATTATGGAGAAAGCTGGTGATATTTTATATCCATATGGAATATGTTCTTATAGCGCGCCTATAACTCATGATATTTATAATAATCTAAAACTACGATGCTCGATCTATCATCCGAAAAGAGGAAAATTGGAATACCTTGTCTAAAAGGGAAGATGTATAGTTCAGGCAAATGGTATCAACAGATTCAAAAGCATTCATGTTGTCAAAAATCTCAAAGAGCCGCAATTTTCCTTCAATTTTATGTCCCACGACGTAGAAACAAAAAAACAAACTGACAAATATATTCACAAATTATTTTTTACAGTAGCATATCACCTCCCAATCTTTGACATTCTCTTAAACCTCAAATCTTGAAATTAGTGGTTGAAGAAGCCATCGACAAATGTG
>CM064974.1:12671993-12748756 GCA_032847665.1 Solanum chilense
CAACCTAATAAACTTAATTCCCAAATGAGTATGGTATCGAGGCTTGAGCCCTCATGAATGAACTTGATGGTACTTGTTGATGATTATAGTACTTGTTGTTGCTACATGTTGAGTTTATAGTTGATTTATAATATTACTTGATATATATTATCTTCTATTTTGAGTTGGCCGATGATATCTATTCAGTACTTGTGGTTGTACTGACCCCCTACTTTTATGTTTTCTTCTTTGTTATTTGTGGAGTGCAGCAAACGTCCCGTCATCTTCAACTCAGCAGTGAATCTAGCCAGTCTCCGTCACACCGGATCTTCAGGGTGAGCTAATGCTTCTAGCTTGGACTGGATCTCCTTCTTCAAGTCTTGATGCCTTGAACTTCCGGCATGGACTAGCTTTTTACTTGTTTAACTTTTAGAATACTCTTAGTTTAGTATTTTGATTATAGTTGTTCTTGTGGTGATGACTTCCAGATTTTGGGGAAACAGTAGATGTTGAATTTTAGTAGTTATTGAATTGGTTTTTATTAATAAGTTAAGTCTTCCGCTTTATTTTCTATTGTTATACATTGAAATGTTAAGGTTTAGATTGGTTGGTTCGCTCACATAGGAGGGTAAATGTGGGTGCCAGTCGCGGCCCGGATTTGGGTCGTGACAATTAAGTCCCGAAGGTACTTTTGGTGAAGAGACCCTATGCTTATGTTGCAATTACGGTGTAATCTAGGACTTTTGATACTATCAAAGATGTCAAATATAGGATTGGGATCAATGAAGGAGTAAAGTCAAAGCAATTTTCTCTTATTCATGACGGGAATTTTCAAGAGGATGACAAAACTTATTTACAAAATCCTTTGTGGATCAACACTTCATATGGTTTCCAATCCGAAAGACAAGTTGCTAATTTCACGTGGTAATTCTAACAGAGAGAATCGTTAAAATAGAAGTCAAGGATGCATTATATCTTCGAGACATTAAAACAATCATAGAAACCAGAGTTGGCTACTCTATAAATTCTATGGATTTGTTTCTTCGGGAACAAAAATTTCTATATAAGAAGATTTTATATCAGTGTGATATCGATGAAGAGTCCGTCTTAAAAGTGAAGAGTAGAACAATGCAGATCTTAATTTAAACGTGTGATGGAATTATTACAGTAGACATGAACATGCAAGAGTTAGTCAAGATAAACATACCAGTTCATCTGCAAAAACCTGTGTTTAAGGGAAAAGTCTAGCTGATAATCGAGATTTAGCGAGATACAGTATTTGAATGCACTCAATTTTTTTTATTTTCATACTTCCTTTTCTATTATAATTATCTGATATTATGAGTTACCGACAAACAAATTTATGCAGTAAAGATGTGGTTTCCATATTTCATATCATTGTTATATGTTATTTCTTTACCAGAGTAAGAATTTTTTTACATTAATTTATGTCTGTATTTTTCATTTATTCGTTACAAGAAAAGTTTGAATCACATAAGTATTTTCTGGGGATTAGTATGACAATTTACAGGAAACTTATTTTCTCAGAAATTTTCATACTAATTCCAGGAAAATCTCCGTGTAATTTACATTTTTCTTGTAGTAATTCTTCGTTTTTCCTCAAAATGATTTCTTGTTACTATGAAAAAGGAATAACTTCAAGTCTAGAAGATGTAAAAAATAGGAAATCACAGCTTTAAATTGCTACATGAAATCTGAAAGTGACTAACAAGGCTTAAGTTTTCTTGAGTTAAATTATTTTTTCTCACGTGATGTTTCATTACATATGGTGTATTTATAGATAAAGTGTGAGAATCACAACCACATAATAAGCAAAATATCTCACACCAAACTATGTACCTATGAGACTCACTAACCACCCCTCATTTTAAATCAAGACTAACATATCTAATACTAAATATCTCCAACCTGGGAGTTTCTAGAAAATTTATACTTCTCTAACATATCTACTACAAAATATCTCCAATCTAGGAGTTGCTAGACTAATCTTAATTTTCTAAGATTTCTTCATTATTACGTTTCCTCTCCAAACCTGGAGATTCTTTTGAAAAGAATCTTTCTACCTTCATAAGTTTGAGTGAAGGTCCTCCGCGTATTGTTTCTCCTTTATATCCATGGTTTTCAGGCTAGTTTGCATGAACCTCTACTAACTTCACAAAATACATTTCACAAATTTAGGTATAGGTTCGGATAAATATATGACCAAAGCTCTACATCCACATTTGGTAGATATTAGGATTTAAGCTTATGAGTTGGAGTTTGGAATTCTATCATGGTCCTTTTAATTTACTCACGCGAAGGTTTTGATTGAAAGCTACTACAGTTCAATCGAAATCCTTTGAACATACAAATATGTCTCTCTACAAAGTATACTTTTGGAAAAGATATGGGTTATGTTTAATTATTTCTGCTTTCAGTATCTCTGAGACCCCTCCTCAATATTAATGTTGAATCTGACCAAATGGAGTCCGAGTGGAAATCTAATTCGAGATTTTTTCCTCAAGAGATCCTCCATTTCTAGCTTTAAATATAAATAATTTCAAATTTTTGTTATCGTGAAATTGTCCATCAAGAAGCGTCACACATACACGATCAAGCCTCTCTTGTTTATTGTTGTTGTATTAATGTTTTCCTCAGCTTTAACATCATCACCATCTATCTTGTGTAGAAAATGAACAACTTTTTATTCCTTTCGTGTTTAAAGTATCAATTGTGTTTAGGTTTTTACAGGTCATACTACTTTGTGTTCTCCTTTTGTTTTTTTTTTATTTGTATCGCTCTTTTGCTGTTGTCGGTGAATCGACAATACATGCGAGCTAGTTAGATGTGTGCGGTGTTGTTTTAGAGTTGATTTTAAGTTTTGATGATTTTACAAACATAAGGATCTATCAAAGGACCAGATCCTTGTATTTGGGTCTAACAACAAGGGAAATGAATGAATAAACAGCGTGAGAAATGTTTGTGTGTCATCATCAAAAAGGGGAAAATATTGTATTCTAGGTGTTTTGATGATCCAATAAATGCAGGGACCTAAACCTTAGCAGAGTGCTCTCGTCTATATTCAAAATCCTGTATAGTGTTAAAGTTGTATGTAAGGTTGGTTGGTGAAAAGTTCAACATACTTCACCAATATGAAGCATACGAGGTTGTTTGTTTCAGTGGTCAAAACCCTTGTTGTTGAATGATATACATAACAATTAAAAAAAACATCATTCATCAAAAATGAGAGAGAGCTAGCAAGTCCTTTCAAGAACTCACAAAGAAAATACTGCAAGGGCACTAGTCCTAGAAAGACTGCATAATTGAAAAGGTGAAAAGACAACTATCTAAAAGCTGTCACATCTGACATGGTTGGTGTACTACTTTTCAGAAAAGCAGGGCTCTCAGCTCATGTTGTTATCCTAAGAGTTTTGTGTCCATTTGATATAGTCTCTTCTCACATGACACAAATTCAAGATTTGGCAAACAAAGATTTGAATTTCTGAACTTCATAAGCTTACAAAGAGAAAGCCTTCTTCAACATGAACACATACAACAAGGGACCTCATAAATTGAAGAAGTGGTATCTGTGTGTGATGTTGTTCTTGAATGCTTGTAATATTCTAAACTTTTAGGATTCATTTCACTCTTTTAAGAAATATTTCAAACTCTTGTCTGTGCTGAGGGTAAGAACACTGTTAGAGTTAACTTTGTGCCTTACAGTTTGAAGTCTATATTAATTAGTGATAGTTAGTATACTGGGAAATTGATGCAGTGCATTGGCTCAGTAAGTGATAGTAGTATTACTTAGTGTGGGACTAATAGTTTAGTTTCACTGTTGTGGTTGTAATCTATATTCACTTTTTCTTTAGATAATTGAAAAAAATTGAAAATCCTATGTGACAAGTCATGATTTTAATCCCTTGAGCAAGGATTTTTCCACGTGAACTCTTGTTACTGATTTATATTTTGATATTTGTTTTCCTCACTTTAATATTGTCAAGGGATATGCTCCTGCGATTACTGGTGAACGCATACATTCTAACATGGGGGTAGAGGGACTCACAGTATCTCCTTTGATTGATCTAGCCTTTCCTTCGCTTTAGTATTGAATCACCTACTAAAGAGGAAGGTTTTGAGACTTACTAAGGCAAGCCGTGGACTCTTTTAATAGCTAGGAGAAGAAGGGGCCTAAGCATGACAAATGTTGTACAGTTGAGTGGCAAAGGATTTTAAACTTTCTTAGGGAAGATACAATTGCATTGTTTACAACATG
This sequence comes from Solanum chilense, assembly GCA_032847665.1. NCBI lineage: Eukaryota > Viridiplantae > Streptophyta > Magnoliopsida > Solanales > Solanaceae > Solanum > Solanum chilense. The sequence continues at coordinate 12,676,249 of CM064974.1, forward strand.
CATTGAACCTTAAAAATTCTCATTCTCTGACCTTTTAGTTAAACCTCCAAAAAATCCTCTTTACATTTTACAGAACAAAAGCTTCTCGATTTATGGCGTCATCGAAAACTCCATCCTTCAGGCTTTGATTTGTGGATTGGCTCAAACTACTTCAAGTTAAGCAAAAAATCTCTGGAGTTTAGTCACCTCCCACTCTTGGATATGGTCTTAAAACTCAAATCCAAAAGGTTCGTTCCATGCCTCGTGCACCAATCTTTCCCATCCAAGTCTCCTCTAAGCTACATTTCTCTTATTGCGCACCCTAGTTACATCCTATGTACTTCAAACTAGTGCTGGATGTATCCATCAACAATGTGTTCATCCGGCCTACATATATTAATGTGTTTTGTGTACGAGTCCATCAAAATTTCAAAAAAATAAATAAAATGAATACATAATTTTGAAGTGTATCGAGTTCAACTCTAAGAAATTTAAAGATCAAACTCATCAAACTTAAATTCTAGATTTGTCCGTGCTTATTGTTTCTGACAATGCTAGTTTGCAAATTTGATTAGTACGATCCCAATCATAAGCTTTAATAATAGAAAGTTTTCTTCCGTTGCCTATTAGATTTAATTAATTAGTCTCGCGGATTGGAATTCCAGTTCAGAATGTGTAAAACATAATTAAGTAAATAATTGTACATTTTCTCTAACTAATTAAATTCATAGATGATGACATGATCACAAATATTCAAATTTCACCACCAATAATATATCAGAAGAAAATTCACATGCTTGAAACAGAATAAAATATATAATTGAGTAAATTAAAGTATACACTCTTAATATGATATATGTACAAGTGATTGAGAATTTAGGAGTTAAACCATGCTAAATGTGAACATCTTGAAATACATCATAATAGTTTCTTTTAATATTTCAAGATATGAAAGTTAAACCTTAATGTTTATGATCATTTTTTACCATTAATGAAGAATTAAATTTAGATTTTACGAGGCATAAAATTATAACATTATGAGATTATTGTTTGTGTTTTAAAAGGTGTGAATGGAAAATGAAAGGTTGTGACTATTTTGAAGAGTTGTGACTTTTCTAGAAGAAAATGTGTTAAAATATAGTTTCTAATCCAAAAAGTTAAAACTAGTAAAGAAAATATAAAGTGCAACAAACGAGGAAAAATATTGAAAAGAAGAAACTCTAGTCTTTTGAATGCACAATGCATCATCGTTAAGAAAAAAAATTCCTCATGAAATATATTCTCTCAGTATAAAATAATCTTACTCCCCGGTATATTTGTACCTTAAATCACAGTGTCAGTGAATCACTCAACAGGAGTAAAGTATACTAAAACTAATTGTTTACGCAGAATAAAAAGAGGTTCTCAAAATTCATTATGCAAAAAAATGAGAGGAAACCCTCTATTTATAGATATCAAAGGGTAGTGTGAATATGTGGGTATAGTGCCTTACTAGAAAGTTCACAATCCTTTGATACAATCACAACTTGTCTAAAGGTCACAATCCTTCGAAAATGTCACAAGCTCTTAGAAAACTCGCAATTCTTCGAAAAAATCACAACTCTTCAAAAAATGTTACAATTTTTTAAAAAATACACTATATTTCATTTTTCATTCCACCTTTTACAATTCAAAAGTAGATCACAATGTATACTTTTATTCATCTTAAAAACTAAATTTAGTTCTTATTAATGGAAAAAAAATATTATAAGCCAGACTTTGATATCTTGAAATGGTGAAAAAACTAATCTTGATGGATTTCAAGATTTTCACATGTTCCATGGTTTAACTCGTAATTCTCAATCACATGTACATATATCATACTTAGAGAGCGTCTAACTGAATTTACTCAAGTATATCCTTTTTTTGTGTCGTGAAATTTTGTTCTAATACATCTCGTGCTGAAATTTTAATGCATGACCTTTGCATATGATCATCTCATCTTAAAGCTTAATGCATTAGAGAGAATGCAAAATTATTTACTTAATTATATGTTCAATAATTGGTGATGGAAATCCAATCCACCGGACTAATTAAATTGTCACGACCCGCAAGTAGACCCTAGAAGTTAGGGCATCCTTGTGTCATCACATGGAAAATGAGACTTCAAGAAGTCTCATCTAAGCCTCTCGTATCATTCATTGCATAATAAACATACCAAAATGGGTAAGAATTTAAAACTTTCTTCACACACCAAGAACTCTTTCATAAACATTACACAAGCGGAATACTTTAATTTAAAACATTAAATCTTTACAACATCTACTTGAACCATCTAAACTTTAGAGTTAACAACACTAAGAATTAAGCACATACAAGACATAAAGGAACATGTGGATATTGTCCTCGAATCGATGAGGACTCACCAATACATCATCTTCAAAGCCTTAGAAACCTATCCATCCTCCATGGCACATTAAGATTCCATTTCCCTACACTTTAGTCAAAAATTAAAACGAGCGGTTAGCACATTAGATGTACTAAGTATGGAAGACATGGAAAAACCATGAAAAAAGGACATTTAGTAAATAGCATGCTTTTCATAATTTTCGATTAAAACATCATAATATAAGCATAAGAATAACATTTGACAACTTAGAAACACATAAGAAATCACTGAAGCAAATTATCACATTTTTATAAACCTTACAGTGAATTCACATCAGTGTACAGTGAAGTTCCTTCACTTCACTCTAAACACCCTTTAGCATGTAATCTTCCCACTCAAAGCTATCTTAAGACTCACTTAAGTCACACAAAGAGATACCGCATATACACCCTCTCTAGATATTCCTAAACGACCCTCAAGATTACTTATAATGAGTCATATACACACTTAACAGACATTAACATAAGAACATGAGATTCTCCTACCAAAGGTGATTCTAAGTCTCACTTGAGTGAGTTGTGAAGCGACCGCCCATACAGTCCCTTACACACACACACTTAAGAGATCCTATAGACTACTTAAGATAGAATCATTCTTATTTAACACATTAGCATATATGTGGTATGAGATTCTCTTTCCAAAGTCTATCAAAAGACTTACTTAAATAAATCAAGAAGATAACGTCCATGATGACCTATTCAAGATAACCTAAATAATCCTTAAGATTACCTAATGCTTAGATCATGTCCACATAATCAACCAACTTCCCTATGTAGATTCATTCTTAAGACTTATCTAGGTAATATAAGAAGTGACCATTCCTATGCCCCTTCACACCTTAACTAGACAACCCTTAATTACTCTAGATAAGTACTACTTTATTTTAACATACTTTCTTAACTTAAGTCATTATATTCACTAGTTCATTCAGAGACATTAAACACATAAATCACATTCAAGGAATGTTCTTGAACAAGACTTAGGGACTCTAACTAACACCTTCAAAGCCTATTGTGCAATGTCTAGATAGCGTTCCATACCACCACCTAAACTTCATAGAACTTCTCAAAAGCTAATAGGTATCCCACATGATGAGAATAGGCATTAAATGACATAGACTATGTTCGCAAAGCATGGAATCCAGAGTTCTAACCTAGTCCGATAAGAGTGTTTTACTTGCCAAAGCTAGAACTAGGACACATCCCATGCAGGCACATGATTGAGGAATATGAAGGGCGTGATTTGTATTCTAGTCTTATACTTAACTAGAAATACTTCCCTTACCATACTCAATCGGTGATAGCATTCGTTCTTATAGAATAATTCACATTAAAGTTTCACATAAAAGGGTACCATAACAAGTTCACAACCCAATCACATTTACACTACCAAAGAGGACCTCTTAGGGCTAACTTTCAATGGCGACAAGAAGCTCATGATGACTTTCCTAAGGGTTAATATGATGCCATTACATCCAATTAACCTTAAGTCCATCATTCCTTTACTTGAAGGATACCATTACGAATTTCGACTTCAACATACATAACCTTACCACTAGGTTCAAGGTTTCACGTAAAAGACCCTCTTAACATCATTCAAGGTCACATATCAATTATACATTTAATACTTAGAGACTTAATCATCCTAAGTCAAGACATCACATATTCATACTCATACAAGCATCAAGTAAAGGACAAAAGTCAACCAAGACAAAACACCAGATACATCACCTTAACACATATTAGTAATCATTCTACAAGCACATAGGAATAACCATTATCATCTCTAAGTCATCCTACACACTACCATATAATTATAATTATAACCATTATGGAATCATATATTCAAGTAGGAACAACCATGCATCAACCCTAAGACTACACATAGAAGCACACAATCATAGTTTACATGATTTCCTAACATACATAACAAGAACACATACTTTCATATTCCTTCACATATAGATTGATATACTCATACTTCACATAAAAAAACTATTCAAAATATTATAGTACTTCAAGTAGTGCCGTTAAGGCCATGGTCATCATATTGAATAAAGTAGCGCCAACAAGGCCACATCAATTCACATAGCACCGCCACCATAAGTGGACCATACCAATCACAACATAATTGAAGTATAATTAACATAAATTAAAATGTATTAGGTCTTAATTACCCCACTCCATCTTACCACTTCGATTCCAAAGCTAGTTCCTTCAATTTGATACCATAAGACCCTTACCCATGACCATGAACATCAATTAAATACATAAACTATTATACTCAATGAAATCTAAGTCAATTCATTATAGATTTATCAATATAAAACCAATTAGATATCAATTGAATAAAATTCTTACATCATTAAAAAGCCCATATAAATGTACACTAGAATCTTTAAGCATTAAGTCAATATCAATTCAATAAGCTTAATATGCAATAGAGTTAAGAGTATTTATTATATAATTAATCAAATTGATCAGCCTATAAACCAATTAACCATAATCTATACATGAATCAAAAGCCCATAATAATCTACACATGAATTCATGAATTTCAAAGCATAATCAGTTCACCCATATTTTATTGAAATTTAGAGATTTGAGAAGATCAAGGGTTCATGGATAATTTCATTGGTAAACATCAATTATATATAAATTTCATCATATATAAACATATGGAAACCATTTATGTAAGAACCCATGACTTAGAGTAGAAATTTGACTTTTTCATCTTTTTGAAATCTTTTAAAATCATTTTTTAAATTTGCTCTAAGGTGATAGCAAGCCTTAGATGAATAAATCCCATACATTATTTGAAGAATTCAAATTTAATTGAATAAGAAACTCCATTTAAGACCCATCTTAAAGCTCCCTCTTCACTTTGAACTCACATGGAGGTTTTTGGAGGATGTTTAGGAGAGAATATATTTTTATTTGGAAGAATGAAATCTTCTATGTATTAATCACTTATATACACATTTAAAATATCCAATATACTCCTAATAAACAGAAAATACATCCATTTAGAAGTGGGGTGAATTTACAAGTTCACCCCTAGACTTGGCAGTGAACTGCACGCAGAAACAGGCCAATCGACAGACTGCCCATCGACGGGGCGTAAGCCCAATTACGGGTTGTGCTGGCAACTGTCGATGTATTCAGAGGCTTGGAACAGGTTTATTCTCAACCTAGGCTAAGTACATACCCACGCCCACCACCTACGGGGCGTCGACCAGGCTACTGGCCGTCGATTGCCTTCCTTAGGTGGACTGCCTTTTGGCAGTTTTGGCCACCAACCTGGGTCCTTCCTCAAGGACCCTTTAATGGTCCTTGGGGATTATTTCCTGGATGATTCCAACCCAAATACACTCGTATATGAGTTTAACACCTCTCACATAAATTTTATCCAAAAAAAACATGTGATACTAGACGAAACATGCCTAGACACACAAGGTCATTTCAAGGCACATCTTTTGAACTTCATGGACGTTCTTGGACGTTTGACCTCCAAATTCCACAAAACTCGACAAAATTCATATACATGCTATAATAACTCATTTATAGACCTTAAAATTTCATGAATCACATAATAGAAAATAAAACAACATGTGAGGAACATAGGTGACTTACTCGTCGAATGTGTTAGTCGTCCCCTGACGTTTGACTTCCAATACACCTAATAATTTAGCTACTGCCTCTATACCATATAGTAGACCTAATTAGGAACTTAGACCATCAAGCCAAACCTGTTAGGCTCTAGTTCACCTAAGTCATTTTTGGGGTCTTATTAATAAATGATAAAAGGATAGATTTACCCCTGAACTTTGACAAATGGTACATATATGCCCTTCGTTATACTTTGTGTTCACCTAAGTGACTCCCGTCCAATTATAGGTACATACATACCTTTATAACTAACGACCCCCTCATATTGTACACATGTCTTAATCCTAATCAACTACCTGTTTGACCTTTATTTTTAACCCATAAACTAACAACCCGCCCCATACACCATGTTATTTGTAGCTTTAATGATTTGAAAAACCCAAGGACCTTGTGAAGGGACCTGGTCAATGGTGCAGTATATTTTCTCTACTGCCAAGCTGGAAAAGGTACAAGTTGCTTTGGCAGAGTCTCCAACTAATGACTTGACAAACCTAGGTACCTTGTAAAGGGACCTGGTCCTTGGTGCGACATACTCCTTTTTGATAGGCTAGAAAAGTACAGTTGGTTGATGCACAATCTCAAACTGTGGTAAATAGTAGAGAGACCACGACGAATGGCGTCATCTCGAAGGTTGTGACTATTCTTCGTTAACCTTATGTCCAATAGTCACAACCTTAGTTCTTTGCAACTTGAAAAATATCTCCAGAACTCTTACAAAGGTAATCAAAAAGTGAAGATTCATCATCAAGATCAAACTCGAACAAGATAGAGTTGCAAGCTTACTAGTCTTGGGATTTATTCTTTTGAACATATATTATAAATGTGATCCTAAATCAAAAGAGGACTCATATAGTTGTTTCGTACTACATTCTAAATTAGTGAGAGGTAACTTATTTAGTGGGCAGTGTTGTATTTGTCTAGGTAAATTCTTAATCATATAGAGTTAGGTGTTTTAGTTGGCAGTGTTGTATTTGCTAAGTAAAATTCTAAGTTATCTAGCTAATTTAAAACCAAGAGAGATACACATGTCAAATAATGGCTGCTCAGTTTAACCTAGAAGAGGGACAATCATCAACACGACAACCACGTTTCAATGGGAAGTTCTATATCCGATGGAAAACAAGGATGCACAATTATAATGGATGAACAAAATGAACTATGGGACATAATGTTGGATGGACCCTTTATTCCAACTATTGAAGTGAAAGATGTTGAAATAATAGAAGTTGTTCCGAAGACTTTGAAACATTAAGACGAAGCGGACACAAAGAAGATTGAGAAAAGCTACAAAGTAAAGAATCTTATAATGTATGGGATTGTTGCTGAACAATAAAACTTGGTTTCTGCATGTGAATTAGCAAAAGGAATCTGGACTGCCTTAGGACTGCACATGAGGGCACAGAGGTGGTGAAGGAATAAAAGGTGGACATGTTGACCACCCAATATGAGAATTTCACAATGAAATAAAGAGAAACTATTTATGATATGCATACAAAACTCTCCTCCATAACCAATGAGCTACAAAATTTGGGTGAACCTATAAATGCCAACAAGGTGGTGAGGAAAGTGCTTCGAATCCTTCCAAATTCTTAGGCAAGCAAAGTGGATGCTATTATTGAGGCTTAGGATCTAAAGTATTGACAATGGATACTCTTGTTTCAAATCTTAAAACCCATGAAATGAACAAAAATTAAGACTTCTCAAAGAAAGAAGCCAAAAAGGACAAGTCTCTGATCCTCAAAATTTCATTTGGTGAAGCCTCTACTGAACAGGATAACAGGTCCTATCTTACCAGGAGATTTCATAAAATTTTGAGAAACATCGAGGGTTCAGGAAAGGGGGAAATCTTTCTCGAACTACAACGGAAAGGTTAGGCACTTTATGACAGACTGTCCGGTGGCTAAAATTGAAAACAAAGAGTTTCATAAACCTGGACGCGAAAAGGAAATAAAGAGTGACCTAGTACTTGATAAAATCGCAAGAAAATCTCTAGCTAATCAAGTCGTGAAGAAAGATCTTGCTGTATGGGGGGGACACATCAAGTGAATCAGGAGAATAAGAATGCCCAGATGATGTATCCATGGTAGTTGCTCAAGATGATGCAAACGTGTTTGATGGGATGTTTGCCTTCATGGTTCAATCACACAATGAGGACAATGAAGAAATGGTAACCCTCTTTGACATCAAGTAAAACTTAAATAATTCCTCTATGCAAAGGTTGAGAAACCTAGAAAATGTCTTGATCGACTAAAAAGGACTATATGAACAATAGTCTTGATAGTCTAACTGAATATAAGGGGGGTGATGGTGATTCAGATATCAGTTTTTGAGGAACGCGTGATTGTTCTAGAATTTGAAAAACTAGAACTTATGTAGCAACTAGATCTAATGATTGAGAAATATAGAAAAAAATGGGGAAGCTACTAATATGCAAGCAGAGTTAGAAAGCAATTTGAATATTGTTGACACCAGACTTTCCCTAGCCTTGTAAAGGAATGATCAAATGGAAAGGGACCTGTTCAGTCTTAAGAATGAACTTCAAATTTCTCTAAAATGGACCAGCTCTACTAAAATGCTCTCAAACATCACCAGTCAAAGCAACTATAATAGAAATGGGTTGGCAGTCTGAACATTACTCCTCCCTACAACCTCCACAACAAATACGTATGTGTTTGACATAATTTATTATGTCTTCATTGTGGTCGAAATTACCATCTAAAAGGGAATTGTCCTGCTTGTAAGGCCTCACAAGAGAAATTCTTAGTCTGTGCTAGACAGAGAAGGGCTCAACAAGGGACCTGATCCAACTGTTAAATCCCAGATAGAAGACCGCTAAAAAAGAGGGGACCTGGTCATGTTTGTAAAGCCTTATATATATATATATATATATATATATATATATATATATATATATATATATATATATATATATATATATATATATATATATATATATATATATATAGAAAAAACAAATATGTCTCATTGGGCAAAAAATACCTTTATTACTCCTATGCCAGTTTACTGGGAACTCAAATTAAAGTAGGTTCCCAAGTCTAACAAATAATTTCTGTTGCAGGTGAGTAAAGGAACTAGCAGCAAGTTCTAGTATATGGATAGTGGCTGCTCAAAGCATGTGACTGGAAATACCAAAGACTCTTTTCACTCAAGTCACTTTAAAAAGATGTGCCCTTTTTGGCGATGGAAAGGAAGGGTATATTCTCAAAGTTTGTAAGAGTTGGAAAATCTCTTGAAGTTTCGATTGAAAATTTAAACTATGATAGTGGGTTAAATTACAGTCTCTTTAGTGTTTCCTTGATATGTGATAAGGGAAATGAAGTTACGTTTTTGACTGACAAATGCATTATCACCTGTTTGTCCAAAAAGGGTGATTCTGATGGTTAGAAGGAGGAAAAACATGTATGTGGCAGAATTAGAAACAACTCAAGGAGACGATCAGACATGCCTAAGTGCTCAAAGTAAAAGTCTTGACTTGTGGCATTGGAGGCTAGGTCACGTGAACTCTTCTATACTGAACAAACTAGTTTCTAGGGACTTGGTTCGTGGTATGAAAAAGTTGAAGTTTAGTGACCGTAAAGTGTGCGCTGCATGTGTTAAAAGGAAAAGATCTAGATCATCATTCAAATCAAAGAAGCAAGTCAGTTCTTAAAGGGTCCTTGACTTAATACATATGGATTTTTGTGGACCTTTGAGAAAATAGATTCGAAGTGAAAAGCAGTAAATCCTGGTAGTCGTGGATGACTACCCAGGATTCACGTGGACTATGTTTCTCAAGTTTATGTCTGAGACTGTTGATGTGCTAATGATCTTTTTCAAAATGATTCAAACAAAGCTCAACTACTTGATTGCGGAGATCAGGTGTGACAACAGAATTGAGTTTGAAAAGTGAAGCTTGATGTCTTCTGTGCAGAAAATGGTATCAACCACAACTTTTGATCGCCCAGAACACCTCAACAAAATGTCCTTGTGGAAAGGAAAAATAAAACACTGGTAGTATTTCCAGAACCATGTTTGTTGAGTAAGATCTCCCTCAAAACTTTTTGGTTGAGGCAGTCAACACTGCTTGCTATGTGACCAACATATACTTTATTCGGTCTCTCCGAAATAAAACACCATGTGGGCTACTCAAGGACAAGAAACCAAAGCTAAGTCACCTAAGGCCTTTTGGGTTCAAGTTCTTTATGCTAAACAATGGCAAGGATGATCTAGGTAAGTTTGATCCCAAAAGCGATGAAGGTATTTTTGTGGGGTAATTATCTTCAATCAAGGCGTATAGAGTTTTCAACTACAGAACACTATGTATTGAGGAAAGTGTTCATATGGTGTTTGATGAAAGTGGTGATTTGAAGAACATTGATATGAAGGATGATGATGATATGGTGGAATGATTTAATTTACAGAGCAATGAAGTTAATGGGACCGACGCAAAGGTGAATCTAGACTCTGATGTTGCTAATCTAGTCCATATGAGAAGGTGAAGGAGGATGACAAGCCTACTATGGGACCTGGTCCTTCAAATGATGCAGGTCAAGAGAAAACTCATACTCATGTGAATGATGATTCTCAAGATGAAGAAGAAAAAATTGACCAACCACAATCCTTGGGTTCCAGATTCGTATGGAAGCATAATTCATCTCACCCCCTTGAAATCTCGTTTCTCCACTGAATTGTGGAATGCAAACCAGGTAAAAAAAAAGGAATTTGGTTGCATTCTCAGCCTTCATTTCTACTATTGAGCATAAAAATGTGAAAGAAGCCCTGATGGATGGTGACTTGGTAAACACTATGCAATATAAACCTCATCAGTTTTAGCGAAGCAATGTGTGGTACCTGGTCCCAAGGCCTACTGACAAAATCATCATATGGACCTGGTGGGTGATTAGAATTAAGCTTGATGAGAGTAGGTTATCACTAGAAACAAATCCAAGCTGGTTGTTCAAGGGTATAATCACGAAAAATGCATCAACTATGATGAGACATTTGCCCCTGTTGCTAGAATGGAGGCTATTAGAATCCTCATAGAATTTGCAGCATTTATGGGTTACAAGTTGTTACAAGTGGAACTCAAAAGTGCCTTTTAGAATAGGGATTCGAAGGAAGAAGTATATGTTCAACAACCACTTGGATTTGAGGACGTTAATCTCTAAATTATGTGTTCAAACTCAAGAAAGTCTTGTATGGACTGAACCAGGCACCTAGAGCCTAGTAAGAAAGGTTGTCAGAATTTCTACTAAAGAACGGTTTCAAGAGGGGAAAAATTGACAAGCCCTTTTCTTTTAGGAAAAGAGAGCAAGAACTACTCATTATCCAAGTATATATGGATGATATCATCTTTGGATCTGCATATGAATATATGTGTGAAGAATTTTCCACTCTCATGGAAAATGAATTTGAAATGAGCATGGTGGGAGATTTCAACTTCTTCTTGGGTTTGCAGATCAAGCAAACCTCAAGAGGCACCTTAATTTGTCAGGAGAAGTACACAAAAAGCTAGTAAGAAGTTTCATATGGTGGATTCTAAGCCTATTGATACCCTAATAGGTATAAACTAAAAAATAGGAGAAGATATAAACTAAAAAATAGGAGAAGATAATGCTAACATTGGATCTCTATTGTAATTGACCACAAGCAGGCCAAACATTGTTTTCAGCGTAGGAATGTGTGCACATTTCCAAGCATGTAACATCTAGGAAGCTAAGAGGATCCTGAGGTAGCTGAAGAAAACAGAGAAGTTGGTCCTATTTTATCGTGCAAGTGATCTTTTGAACAGGTAGGATATGCAAATGCTACTTTTGCAGGGTATCAAGTGGACAGAAAGAGCACATCCAAAATGGCACATTTCTTTGGAACATCAATCATCTCGTGGGGAACATAGAAGAAAATCTTAGCAGCTCTCTCAACGTCTGAGACTTAATATGTAGTTGTCACCTCTTGTTTTGCCCAACATCTTTGGATCAAGCAACAACTAATGGATTTTGGAGTCCATAGCACCACTATTCCTCTCACGTGTGATAATACTAGTGCAGTCAAAATGGGAAATAATCCAATATTAACACAAAAGAACAAAGAACATTGATGTCAAACATCACTCTCTGAGAGATAATATTTAGAAAGGGAACATCATCATGAAATACTGCAGGACGGAAGATCAGATTATGTATATCTTTACCAAAGCTCTCAACAAGGATCAATTTGAGAGAAAGAGGCTAAAGTTGGGAATGATGAACATGCACTAACCTAATCTCAGCAAGAGGCCTCCAATCCTTGTTTTGGCTATGATTTGGAGGATATGTATCCTCATAATTTGAAACACATTGTTTAAGTGCGATCATCTATGTAGCTGTTGCAGGTATACACCCATGGAAAGTGCAGGAGCAGAGAACGGCCAGAACCATTTAGTAATCATGTATCATTTGTAGTTGAGGAAATGGTCCCTCCCAAGGTTAATACTCTTTACATTTGTTTTAAACAGTATAATGAGAACCATTGAGATCTCCATGTTTCAGTAATCAGCCCTTCTGGCTGTTGTCCCATCGCTTTAAGTCCAAGAGACTCGTCTATTCAGGGACCTGATACATAATTTCAAGTTCTTTTTATATAGACTTTTCTTCAATCCATCTCCTTACATTTCAAAACCCTTATGTCTAAGTATTCCATCAAAACCCTATTTGTCTCTCTGTCTCATTTTCTCTCTAGTATTTCAGTTTCTTTTCTGAAACAAATTATCTCAATATCCATCTTTTTAAAAGAAATGGTAGACTCTAAACGGGATAGACCTAGTGTTGTTTTACACCTGTTTGACGTGGTGTCTCTGTCAAGAATGTCGACTATTTCTTCAGTCAACAATGGTACTACGAGTTCTTTTAACCGCCTGTCTCCCTTTTACCTCCATAACCGAACACCCTCATACCAACCTAGTCCTTGTTCTGGGGTTCTATCTGACAATTTTTTTGAGGCAGAAATTCCCAAGACTAAGTTATTAAAGTCAAATATTCTTGCTGCTAGTGAGAACTTGGTTATGGAAAGATTATTTTGTATGAGAGAATAAGTGTTGAATGAAGAAGATGACCAGGGTGTGGAAGAGTGTCTAGATGGATCTCAATTGATGTTTGACCAAACTCTTGAGATCGGTGGCTACCCTTCATCCGATTCCACTTACACTAATGAGGATAATCGTCCACTCAAATGGATGATTCAAAGATTAATTATTCCAATATCCGCCAAAGGGAAGGAGAAGGTGATTAAAGACACACCTACAAGGATACCCTCTAGTAGAGTAGTTACTCAAAAACTTATGGGTGATGCTATAAAGTCCAACAAGTAAACCACTGTTGAGAATCCAAGGAAAATAAAATCCGGTCACACAGCTTTAAAGTGCCTGTTTATAATGTAGTGGAAGTCTCTAGAGAAAGTTGTGAAAAAGAGTGTGTGAGAGAAGTTTCTGAAGATAAAAAGAAAAAAATTTCGAAGAAGGCTAGAAAGGCAAAGATCAAAAGAAAATCTAAGACTTCTGTCGAAAAAAGGGTTAATTCAGAGAAGGGAAAGCGAAAGGTCACAAAAGAAAAGAGAGAAATTTCTCCTGATGAACAAAAAATCTCCAAAGCAGACCTGGTCCCAAATGAAATTAGGAGGATCATATAAGAATCATGCAGACCATCATCGACAAGATGCATGTACAAAGTCTTTTGGGTGTCAGTGTATTCGACATGGACATTATCCTGAAACCAGGAATGAACTCCTTGCATGATCTGGTAGAAATTCAGTCTTGGATCGACCTGGTTTAAACCAAATCACCTGTTCTGCATGAGGAAGAAGTTTGATAATTTTATTACAGCATAGAATTTTCAGAGGATGACAACATCACCTCTAGGGTAAGATATGAGCATCTATACTTGGATGAACACCTTCTAGGTAAAATCCTCGATGTACCCAGAGGAGGGATCAAGTCCTTTGTTGGAATACATGCACTAAAGGGTTTGTGAAGGAATGTTCCAATATCCCTAATACTCGTCGTGCTGGGATTCAGAAAAAGCTTATGATAGGAGAGTATCAGTTGTTGTTTGAGTTCGTTAACAAAGTCCTCCTTCCTCGTACAGAAAAAAGGACTATTGCCACTTCAACTTATCTATAACTCATGGAGAAACTTATAAAATTTGAGCCCATAGATCTTCCGGCTCTCATAATGGAGCACTTGTACAAAGCAGTGATTGAACGCAATGACAAGCATGGCATGGGGTATGGAAACTTTCTGATGAAAATGTTTCACCACTTCCACATTCCTGTGGGGACGGGTAAGATTGGTACAACGAAACAAACTTCAACACTGACTACTCTGATCGAATATTAGTGCATTGAAGGAAAACTTGGTCCTCTGAGAAAGATATCTTAGTTAGTTATGGAACAAGAGCCATTGAAGCATAAACTGGGGAGATACCTCTATGTGTATGAGCGACAAAGATTCTAAAATGGATCTTCTAAAAGTAGAATTGCTCAAAGCACAAATAAACGTACATGGTACTGGGTTGTTAAGGAGCTACAAAATCCAAATGATGAGCTCATGGCAAAAGTTTCTACACTTCAAGAGAAGGTGATCAAGTATAATGATGCAACAAACTCTAGTCTTACTCTTGTTAACAATTTCTTCTCTCATCCGTGCCCCTCCTCATAGTCCTTCCTTTGTGTTCTTTTTGTGTGGACAGTGTCCATGGTACTCAGATATCACTTTAATTTATATATATTGAATGTTAACTCTTGTGCTTATGAAATGGATTCCTATTTTTTTGTAATTAATGTTTGTTTCCTCCAGTCTTAATAACTATGTTGGTGTTGTCTTTGATGTGATCTTGCTTATCAATCTTACTTGTTCTATTGGTTTATTATACTACTTTTTTATGATTCCAAAAGGGGTAATCAATTGGCAGGTGTTCAGATGGTGCTTAGGTTGATGACTGCAAACAAGATATGAGCGACAGGGGGAAGGAAACAACAGATGAATATGGAGTGTGTCTACTCTATAAGGGGAAGAAAAATGAAAGCACCATTGTATGGTTGGTAATCATTAAAAAGGGGGAAAATATTATTGGTAGTTTTGATTATTCGACAAACCTAGGGACCTTGTAAAGGGACCTGGTCCATGGTGCGATATATTCTCTCTACTGCAAGGCTGGAAAAGGTACAAGTGGTTGGTGCATATTTTCCAACTGATGACTTGACAAACCCAAGTAAGTTGTCGTTAGTGTGACGTACTCCTCATTTCTAGGCTGGAAAAAGTACAGTTGGTTGGTGTCAGTCTCCAACTATTGCATAAAGGACGGAGACCTTGACAAATGGTGTGGTCTAGAAGGTTGTGACTATTCTTCATTGACCTAGTGTCCAACAGTCACAACCTTAGTTTTTTCAACTTGAAAAATCTCTCAAGAAGTCTTACAAAAGTTGATCGAAAGTGAAGATTCATCCTAAAGATCAAACTCGAACAAGATAGAGCTATAAGCTTAGTGGTCTATGGATTTATTCTTCTGAACATGTATTGCAAAATCTTATCCTAAATCTACAAAAGACTCAGATAGTTTTTTATGGGAAATGTTGTATGGGAAATTCTAAATCATCTATACTTAGGTGTTTTAGTGGGCGGTGTTGTATCCGTTTAGGAAAACTCTAAGTTATCTAGGGGTGATATCTTAGTGGACAATGTTGTATCTGCTGAGGCTCTTCAAGTAATAAGTAGATACTTGATCATGAGATTAATAACTTTTTCTCACATTGGGTGTAACTGGGTTCACTTTTTCTTAAGGAATATTAGTGAAGCAGTTGAAAATCTTGTGCAACAGGACGTGGTTTTACTCCCTTGAAAAAGGAGGTTTCCACATAAACTCCATCTGTTGTTTTATTATTGTTATTTACTTTTCAATATATGTCGGGTTCAGTTAAGGGATCTGGTCCGTTGACTTGTAATGGAAGCACACATTTTATCAAACTCAATACCCACCTGATTCCCTCTAAGATATATCCTAATTTAAAGACCCACATTTCCTTTGGGAAACAACTTCAGTTTGGGCTGTGACAATTTATTGGATGTGTTAAATCAAGGTGTGAATGGGATGATAATTACTGCCGTTTCATGATATAGTTCATGTGAGTGAATTAAATGCGGCACTGTCAGTATGTACTTAATTCACAATCCTTTTGAACTATGCAACAGTCAATCTTGCTTACATAAATACACAAGTTAATATTAACAAAAAGGAAAGGAAACAACAAACAAATAAAAGTGAAATGTTACTGATTTTAAATGGCGAAAACATGTTAAATTCGTAACTGGAATTCATTAGAATTTTATATAAAAAGAATTTCATACCCTATGGAACTATATCCACCAGCTACGGGTATAGTTCCATGGGTTATGAAATTCTTTTTACACAAAATTCTCATGAATTTCAGTTGAAAATTTGAAATGTTTTAGCGATTTACAATCATCAACATTTAGCTTCCATTTATTTATTTGTTGTTTCCTTTCCTTTTTGTTAAGATTAACTTCTGTATTGTCGGTCTACAAGATTGAGTTTTGCATCGATCAAAAGGTTTGTGAATTAAGTACAAACTGAAAGTGCAATATGTAATTTACTCACATGGACTGTATGATGTAACCTAGTATTCATCATCACATTCCCACCGTGATTTAACACACACAACGAATTGTCACATCCCAAATTGAAGTTGTTCTCCAATGAAGATATGGGTCTTTTACTTAGGATAATTTTTAGAGGGAATCAGGTGAGTATTGGGTTTATGGGGTGGGTTGTAAGTTTATGGGTTAAAAAGAAAGGTCAAATGGGTAGTTGATTAGGATTAAGACACATATACAATATGAAGGGGCCGTTAATGAGAGGGGCATGTGTACCTAGAATTGGACGGCAGGGGCTTAGATGGACGCAATGATAACGGAGGGCATTTACATATCATTATCGAAGTTCAGGGGTAAATCCGTCCTTTTACCCTTAAATAGATTAGGAAACTTAAAACAACTTTCGTTTATTATAACCTATTATTGGAATATTATTTATCAAATTTGCAAACAAGCAATAAAAAAACAATGTCATGTAAATTGAAATAAAAGGAGTAGTAATGAATCAATTCAACAAACCAATCAAATTACACATTTTTTTAAAGCGGAAAATGGACAAAAGAAAATCCATTGCATTGGCTTTGACTTTCAAAATCATCCAGCAAACTTCCAAAAAACAACACGGTTCTTTGCAAATATTGCAGCAAACACAAGCTGTTTAACTGATCATCAACTTGAGATAGCTAATCACGAGATAACTTATGCTAAGGACTTGAGAAATAAGTTATCTCGTGATCATCAAATAACTACCAACTCTTTCAATAGGTTCCAACACAATTCCTTATGCTTTCAATAATTTTAAGAGAATACTCTTCTTTTATCTCATACTCATAAAGAATGCTGAATGCCCATCTAACTTGGCTGGCTATTCCCTCTTAGTCAATCTTCCTAGTCTGAGGATATAATGGTGTATCACGGTAAGCTACCTTGGAGTCATACTTAGCTTCAACTGATGTGTTGAAGTCTTTTAAGCCAATGCAATATGTCCGATCATATGCCAGAGTTGCAAAACTATGTAGAGAGGCTTTAGTGTTTGTTGGTGGTGATGGTGGTGTTGTTGGACTCGGAAGCTTGTGTTTAAGTACATGTAGAGCCATAACACTCATTGTTCCTTTGTGCCACTCTTTCTAGTTTCTTACGTTGCTCATGTTGATATAACTCCACAAAAGAAACATAACATCTGCATCAGCAACTTAAGACATTAGAAAGCGTAGCAAAAGGGAGAAATGAGTATTAGACGTGTGCGTGTATTGTACCACTAGCTTTCTGCTCCAAGAGCACCACACCACAAAATACAGAAAGCTCCCATAAGTTTTGCAACTCTAGTATATGATCGGGCAGAATACATGCACTTAAAGGACTTAACACATTATATAAAGATGATTATGACTCTAACTTAGATAACCTATACCATTAAATCCTCTGACTTGAAGATTGAGTCAGTGGGAATAGCCAGCCAAGATGAGCTTTCACTATTCTCTATCAGTATAAGATCAAAGAAGAGTTTTAGCAGGGAACCATTCAACATATTTTGGTGTGGAGGGCACAAAATTTAAAAATTTAAAAATGGATAATATAGTGAAAATATGGGCTGTAAAGGGCACCAAATGTTGGTGTTGTGAATCACCTCACCAAGAGACAGTAGCTCATTTGTTTCTAAAACATCAACTGAACTTGGTCCTACTTTTGCTCTTTTGTAGGTATAAACATTGATGGACTTAAATTAAGAGAAGTTGTAATGTCGTGGTTGAGCACATATGTTTGGAATATATGAGACATTTCTACAGAGCTCTACACAACTTTGTAATATGAGAATTTTTGGGAGAAAAAGAAATAGGATAAAGTATTAAGGCAAGAAGACATCAGTAACATGAATCATTCGCAATGTCACTAGGAACATGTATATGCTGGCAAGACTAAAACAACATCATAGGTATTGTCTTGTTAATTGGTCTAATATGTTGATAACATTGAAAAGTTACGACCTAAAATAAAGGTGAATATAGTCTTATGAGGATTCCCACAATTCAGGTATCAATTTTTATGCATTTTGTTGAAGGAATGATGAGGGAGATATTCAATACATAAAGGGAGCAAGCATAGAGAATACTACCAATACAGTCGCAGAAGATGAAACCATACTAGAGGCATACAAGCATTGCAAACAGTCACGACATAGAAAATTTATCATTTAGACTGACACAATGCTAATGTACAAGGTACTAGGAGGGAAGTGGGCATGTCCATGCATAATTGCAGCAATGGTGACGGAAATACAAGGAAGTTTACATGAGAAGCAATTTATTTTTCAACACATTCTAACAGAAGCAAATCAATTACAAGATCATTTGGAAAACATAACTATTGATAAGGAACTATCACATTCACAAGTTTTAATAGCATGGAGACTAATTAGAGGAGAATCATCAACAACGACAAACTACAATTCCCATACTAAAGAGTATTACCTTTGAGAGGATAGGGTGGGTGTAAGGAGAGGCTACAACATAAATTTTTCCAGAAGAAGAATATTTGAAAATCCCTTGGGAAATTCTATTTAAGACACTAAAAGGACTCGGAAAAATGGGGAACATGGAGTCAAGAATTAAACTATTAAACCTAGAGGAAGCCATCAACACTAGTAAAGGGAGGCAGAGCAAAGCTTTCCATGCTTTTTTTCACACGATAACCTGTAGAAAGATAGATAGAGGACACCAAAGGAAAAATATAAGTAGCAAAATAAGTGAGAAGACTTACCTAGTTAAGTTATTTTCTCCTTTAGACAATAACAATAGTAAAAAATAACAAGCAGAACCCATGGAACCGGAGAACGCAGAAACAAAGAAACTATGATGTTGGTAGTAAGCAAGAAGGAAATATTCAGAAACCACGATACTTACTCTTGTTAGCTGATTCTTTCAAGGAGGAAGCATTCTCAGGTGAAGAAATAAAAACAAAGGAAGAGAGGAGAAAGCGGCAAAGTAACAAAGATTGTGAGTAAAAAACTAATTATGAAACCCTACCCTAGAATAGATACACTTCACTATCCGGTTTGGTTTGGGCCTGGGTTTATTCATTTCCTTTTTTGATATTTTTTTTGTAATGCTTGTTAGGTTTGGGCTTTTCCCATGGAGGTGTAACTTTGTTTTTTGTTGTTTTCTACAAACACATGAATAAAAGCAAAAAATTTCCATCAAATATTCCTTTTATAACTAAATTTAAATCTTTATAAATTGAAAAAATTAATCATAAACAATAAATCTTGACTTGGATATCTTCAAAAGAATAAAGAACTTGATATTATGTATTTCAAGATCTTCACATTTCACACAGTTTAACTCCTAAATTGTCAATTACAATTCAGAAGTCCATATATCATACACAGAGAGTGTACACTTTTATTCACTTAATAACATTTTAAACATGTACCACATATGTGGAGTACCAATTATTTTTCTTGTGTGTGAAGAATAATATTTTTTATATGACCATCAATAAAACTAGAATGCAAACTTTTGTGTTTGAATATCTCATCTAAAAGTTTAAAGTGTTAGAGAGAATATATAACTATATATTTACATAATTATGTTTTCATACATTAGCGCTTCTAATCTAATCCATTGGATTAATTAATCCAACTAATGAAGTTTCTTTTATTAAAGCCTATGATTGGACTTGCTGATCCAATTTAAAACCTAACATAGTTTGACACTACAAGTAGAGACAGATCTAAAGTTCAAATTTGATGTGTTTGATCATTAATTTTTTATGCATTTATGACTACGTGTTCAAATAATATGTGTTGTGAAATTTTGATGGATCTGCATACAATAAAAACATACTCATACACACACATGCACATGCACACATGTCTGCATGCGCGCACACACATGTATTACACATTGATCTCTAATTTTTTCTTAAAGTTTGTATTAGAAAATAGTGAATCGAATATATATTTTAATCAAAAGTTATATCACTTAGAAAATACCTTTCATTACCAAAACAAAGAAAGTTTATCAATTATTTCTTTTAAGTAACTTTGAATTAGTTTCATCAGATAAATTTAATTTATTCATCATTTTGAGTGAATTTTCTACTACACAACTAATGGTAAAGTAATTGCATGAAAATAACTTTAATAATTATCAACCAAACGTGAAAGAATATATATTGATAAAGAGTAAGAGAGTGAGTAAATTTAGATATATATATTATAAGGAATTACAATAGGTATTTCCCCAAAGACAGGCATGGTGTTCCCATCAGAGTTCCTAAGTTTCCACACGTAGGGAATATTGTAGTTCAAACAATAACATATTTCGAGTCAACACTTAAGCATATGATAAATTGTTCTTATAAATAATTTCGAACAAAATCTTAAAAGGTTTACGCACGTAGTTTGAAGGTGTACTCTCTCCTTTAAATATACACAATATATAATACTCTTAATAAACCTTAAAACTGCATATACATTTCAATAACACCATTTTCACATATTAAGTTTTCCTAAATTGAATTAATGTTATAGGTTATTATGTAATTTGTCTGGTTAGCAATCAATGATTATTGTAAATAATTACCTATTATCGCATAATAAGAAATGTGACCATGTAAAATAATTTATGCCATATACTATCGAGTTTGCACCTTTTTTTCCATAAGATGATCTAAATTTGTATCCTTTTATATATAGTTGTTATCAATACTTCATGTACAAAGGAGATTGATAGGTTAATTTATATGCATTAATGATGAACTTTTTCTTAGGTTTAGTGGTTAATTTTCATTATAGAGAATTACTTATTATCTCAATGTAATGACTCGGAAGGTCATTTTTGGAAAATTTGAATATTATTATAACTTGAATTAATTAATGAATGGGTGATGATAGATAATTGAATTAATAGATAGTTAGTGGGTTAAAGTGAATTAAATTATTTGGATTAACATATGATACATAACTGAAAAGGGTAAAAAGGAGAACGTGTGTCTTTGAGAGAGGGAGAGATCTAACAGCGAGGAAAAAAACAAGTACAAAGAAAAGCTTAGTGAATCAGGTACGCGCTTTTCTTCCCTTTCAATCTAATTAATATATATGTAAGGATGATGTGATTTTTGTTGACAAAATAAGGTGTATTATGAGAAAAAAAAAAGAACGAAAGGCATTAAGGGGGGCAGCATAAAGTAAAGTTAATGGAAACTTTTCGATTGAAAAGTGGTCAGGTTAGGAATTACAGTAATACCTATGCCAATTAATAATTTAACGTGCATATATATATATATATATATATATATATATATATATATATATATATATATATATGTATGTATGTATGTACATACTTGCAGTCCCCTATTTTGTATAGTTTTAGGTGCTTGCGTTGATTATTTATTCTTGTTAAATTGAGAAAAATATTAGGTGTAACATGAATTAGGACACCTTCCACAAGTTTTTATTTTGTTTCCGTTTCAACACTTGAAAGTTGCTATAATATTTGTTTTTTACTATTTCCACAATACACCTTATTTTGTAAACAAAATCTCATCATCCTGACATATATATTAATTATATTGAAAGGGAAGAAAAGTGGGTACCTGATTCACTAAGCTTTTCTTTGTAGTTGTTTTTTTTCCTCGCCGTCAGTTCTCTTCCTCTGCCAAAGACAGACGTTCTCCTCTTTACCTTTTTCACTTAGGTATCATATGTTAACCCCATATAATTTAATTTATTTTAACCCACTAACTATCTATTAATTCAATTATCTATGATCACTCATCCATTAATTATTTCAAGTTACACTAATATTCAAATTTTTCAAAAATGACCTTCCGGGTCATTACATTTTCCACCACTAAAAATCATGTTCATCCTCGAACATAAAGTAAACGAGAGTACCTGAAGCTTCAAAAAGTTGAGGATATCTGGTACGCATGGTAGAGTCTTTCTCTTATGTTCTTACCCCTACTGAATGGTGCTTCCATTGCACCTTCACTGAAACAAGCTCCTTGGTCCTAAGCTTTCAGACTTGCATCTCCAATATAGCTATAGGATCTTCCTCATATGTCAAGTATGGACCCAACTCCACAGAATCAAGTTAAATCACATGAGATTCATCCGGAATATACATCTAAAGCATAGACACATAAAAAACAAGATGAACTGCCGATAAAATAGGTGGCAAGGCCAACTTATAGGCCACCTCCCCTACTCGGCTCAAAATCTCAAAGGGTCCAATTAACCTAGGATAAAGCTTTTCACTCTTTCTGAACCTCATCACACCCTTCATGGGTGATACTCGAAGCCAAACATGATCACCCTCCATTAACGCTAAGGCTCTAACTCTCCGGTCTTCAAAACACTTCTGTCGACTCTGGGCTGTCAACAGTCTATACTGAATCATACGGACTTGCTCCATAGAATCTCTAAGCAAGTCTGTATCCAAAGAGTCCATCTTCGCCGAATCAAACCAACCAATCAGAGATCTACACCTTCTACCATAAAACGCCTCAAATGCGGCCATTTGGATATTAGAGTGATAACTGTTATTATAAGCAAACTCCGCTAAGGGTAAATGTCGATACCATCTAGCTCCAAAATTGATCACACACGCCCGGAGCATGTCCTCCAACACCTGAATCGTCCGCTCGAACTTACCATCTATCTGAGGGTGAAAAGTTGTACTCATATCTAATTGAGTACCAAGACCATGCTGTAATACCTTCCAAAAATGAGAAGTAAATATTGAACCTCGATCTGATATGATAGAAATAGGCAGTCCATGTAGTCGCACAATCTGAATTATATATAGCTCGGCTAACTTTTCTGTCGTATACTTCACCCGAACAAGAATGAAGTGGGTAGACTTGGTCAGCCTATCAACAACAACCCAAATAGAGTCAGAACCACCCACTGTGGTAGGCAAACCCACAACAAAGTCCATAGTAATCCACTACCACTTCCAAGTAGGAATAGGCATCCACTAAGATACACCCCCGGGCCGCTGGTGCTCACACTTAACCTGCTGGCAAGTCTAACACCTCGAAACAAAGTCTAAAATATCTCTCTTCATCCCACACTACCACTAATGTTGACTCAGATCATGATACATATTCCCCGCCCCCGGATGGGTGGAATATCGAGAACAATGGGCCTCCTCAAGAATTAATCTAATCAAATAGCCGTTTTAGGCACACGAATCCAGCCTCTGATCCTCAAGACGCCATCAGAATCAAGGACAGCCTCCTTGGCTTCCCCTCTCAATACTTTGTCTCGAATGAGACATAACTTCTCATCATTAAATTGGTGCGCACAAATCTTAATGACTAAAGAAGATCAAGCCTCAATAAAAACAATCATCCCATCACTCTCTTTTTAAATCTGCAATCGGACAAGACTGTTAGGTAACATCTGAACATCTTTAGCCAATGGTCTCTCCTCAATACTAAGCGATGCAAGACTCCCCATGCTAGGATTCTTCCTACTCAAAGCATCGGCCACAAAATTGGCCGTCCCCGGATGATACAGAATGGTCACATCATAGTCCTTCAGCAACTCAAGCCATCTCAGCTTCCTCAAGTTCAAATTGCTCTGACTAAAGATATACTGAAGACTCCGATGATCAATGAAAATCTAACAATGCACCCCATACAAATAATGATGCCATGACATAAGTAAAAATACCACAGCCTCCAACACCAAATCATGAGTAGGGTAGTTATTATCATGGGACTGTAATTGCCTATAAGCATAAGCAATCACTTTCCTCTTCCGCATCAACACACCACCCAATCAAACTCGTGAAGCATCACAATACACTTTAAAGTATACACCCTCCTCTGGTAGAGTCAACACAGGAGCTAAAGTCAAAAGTCTTGAGTTTTTGAAAGCTCCTCTTACACTCATCAGACCACTAAAAACACACATCCTGTCGAGTAATACTAGTTAATGGAGCTGCAATAGTAGAGAAAATCTAAACAAAACGGTGATAATAGCCTACCAATCCCACAAAACTTCAAATCTTAGTAGGTGAAGTAGGTCACATCTAGCCTCTAACTGCCTCAATCTTGGCTGGATCTACTCTAATACCCTCCTTGGACACCACGTGTCCCAAGAATGCCACAAAATTAAGACAGAACTCACACTTTGAGAACTTGACATACAACTTCTCTTCTCTCAACCTCTGAAGTACAATCCTTATGTGTCAGACATTATCCTCCTCAGTCTGGGAGTAAACAAAGATGTCATCGATGAAAATGATCACAAAAAAATTAAGGTATGGTCGAAACACCCCATTCATCAACTCAATGAACGCTGCAAGGGCATTAGTTAATCCGAAGGACATCACTAGGAACTCATAATGCCCATACCGGGTCCGAAAAGCTGTCTTAGGGATATATGATGCCCTAATCTTCAACTGATAATACCCAGACCTCAAATCAATCTTAGAGAATAATGATTGTCCGTGTAACTGATCAAATTAGTCATAAATACACGGAATAGGATACTTATTCTTCACTGTTACATTGTTCAACTGTCTCTAATCAATACACATCCTCATAGTCCTACCCTTCTTCTTCACAAACAATACGGGGCACCCCAAGGTGACACACGAGGGCAAATAAAACCGTTACTCAATAAATCCTGCAACTGATCCTTCAACTCTTTCAACTCTGCTGGAGCCATACGTATTGAGGGATAGAAATATGCTTAATGCCCGGCTCCAAATCAATAGCAAAATCGATATCCCAATCGGGAGGAACACTTGGAAGATCAGAAGTAAATACATCGAGAAGCTCCTGAACCATGAGAACAAATTCCATGGGAGGTGGTTCAACACTAGTATACCGAATAAAACCTAAGTAAGACAAACACCCTCTCTCCACCAATCTCTGAGCACTGATAAAAAAGATGACCTTGCTAGGATAAGAACCACTAACATTCTTCTACTCAACCCTTGGAATACTAGGCATTACTAATGTCACAGTCTTAGCATTACAATCAAGGACATCATGATAAGGATAAATCCAATCCATACCCAAGATAACATCAAAGTCTACCATCCCCAGAATGATTAAGTCTACCCAAGTGTCATACCCAGCCAAAGAAAGAAGACAGGATCGATACACTCGATCCACCACTTAGAGCTTACCCACCGACGTAGAAAAACGAATAGGTACAGTCATGCTATCACATATCATATCAAATTCAGCAGCAAAATAGGTAGACACGTAAGAGAATGTAGACCTTGGATTAAACAATACAGACACAGGTCGACGACATACTGGGATGATACTTGTAATAACAATATCAGAGGTCTCCGCATCAGGTCTACCTGAAAAAATATAACAATGGCCCCCTGGTCCACCTCCAGCCTGGGTAGTACCTCTACCCCCACTGTGCTGAGCTGCAACACCACTACAAGAAAATCTATCACCTCTACCTAATTGAACTCTGCCACGGCCACTACCATGTGGTTCTGGTGGTCTAGTTTTAAATGAAGAATTAGATCGAGGCCCACCATGACCCCTTTAAGAAGTACACTGCAACATCAGGTGATGGGGATTTCCATAGGTAAAGCAAAATCTCTGACCTGGGAACTGCTGTGTAGACCCTGAAAATCCACTATAATTGCCTCGCCCTTAAGGTTGCTGTTGTGAAGCGTATGATCCCTAACCCGGGCTATAGGAACCCTAAAATGTCTTACCACCCTCAAATATCCGCATAAATGCATGAATAGGTCTCCGCTGCTGAAAGGAACCACTCACTCTCTTTGATCCCCTACCTCTAGATGAGGCACCACGAAACTGACCTTATGTACGGGCCCTTTTAGGGTCTCCAAATTCTTCTCTCTCCATAAATTTCGCCTCTTTGGCGGCAATCATAATGGACTGGAAAGAAGCCCCCTCCCTATTTGCCAGAAACACAGCTGACCTGATAGAAAAAATCAATCCCCTCACAAATCTGTGGATCCTTTCTTTCTCAGTTTGAATAATGGCCAATGCATTCCTAGAAAACTGGCAAAAACACGTCACACTCTGTAACCGATAAACCATCCTGTCTTAGACTCTCAAACCTCAAGCGACTCTCATCTCTCACGCTTCAAGGGATAAAACGATCTTGGAATGTACTAGTAAACTTCTCCCAAGTCACTGGAGGAGATCCAACTGGCAAAACCCCCGAATAAGTCCTCCACAGTCTCTCGCTGGCCCACGAAGCTGGAGTGTAGCATATTGAACCCCATGTGACTCAGCTAATCCAACCAACTCTAGTACCTCTCGGCAGGTAGTTCAAAATTCATGAGCGTCGTCACTCTTCCCACTCTGAAAATGAGGTGGGTCTATCCTTATAAATCTTTCATACCTACGCTTCTCGTCCTCTATCAAAACAACCACTGGTGCAACTTGACCCCCAATTGCTAGAGCAACATCATTCTGAATCGCGGGATTCACTAGTAGTTGCCCCACCGCATCCTGAATAACTGGAGCTTGCTGCTCCTCTTGGGTCTGAGCCCCCTCACTAGTACGAGAGTCATGTGGTGTGGAGATCGCACCAACACCCTGCGAAAAACCCTGAAGCACACTTAACACCCTCAATAGTGTATCCTAAAGAAAAGGGTTGACTACATGCTCTGGAGGAACTTGGTCTTCTCTGCGATCAATATGAGGTTCAGGAAAGACCTCTCTAGCATGACCTCTCACTAGTGCTACTCCACGATCACAACCTCTAGCTATTATCGTACCACGAGTATGACCTCTAGCTCGAGCTCTACCCTTACCCCTTTCTGGGGCGTCAACAACTTCCTCGGGAGGTGCCTCTCCTCTACCACCAGTAACATTAGTTCTAGTCCTCGTCTTCTGTCAAAAGATTATACAATAACTCAGTACTAAAGAAGGTAACCACACACGATGAGAAAGAATGAAAAAAAGCAAGTTTCATAGTAATCTTTATAGCCTCTCAGAGATGAGTAGATACGTCTCTGTACTGATCCTTCAGACTCTACATAGACTTGACTTGTATACACATGAGACCTATGAACCTGGGGCTCTGATACCATTTTATCACGACCCAAAAACGGGTGTTATGACACTCGTCTTATCCCACCAAGACAAGTTAGACTAAGACCAGTATCTAATAAAGTGCGGAAATAAAAAACAATCCAGCAAAAATTTCTATTATTAAAAACAAGTCAACTTAATTCAATCCCCAAAACCAGGTTGTCACTTGCACAAGTCTCTAATGTAAATATTAGAATTGAAATAAAATATGAGTCTAAAATGAAGTTGTCTTTCAGGTAAAAATAAATTCATAAACTGGAGTAGAAAAGTTCGCTGAGATGACAAGCAGCTACCTCACAATCCTCAACAAGATGCCTTAGAAACGAAGAGAATGAGAGGTATCACAAAGATTCGGGCTCGTAACCTACCAAAATTTGTAGAAGCAAGGGGTTAGTACCAAACCACGCGGTACCCAACAAGTCAAACTCTAAACACAGGTTAAGTGAACAAAATATAGGTACTCCTTACACCCTATCTAAACCTCCATGCTACAACCTAATAGTTCACAGTTTACCAAACACACAGCTCAATAACCACACTCTATCAGTTTACATATTCTCAATAACAACTCAATATTCAACACTCACAAGTTTCACAGAGGAACACTCACAAGATCAACAAAACACATGTTCAAGTTCATCAATAATCAAAATGTGTAACGCCATGAGATGCAATGTCAAGTACTGTGATGCATGTCTTCTCTAACGATACACACCCGTTGTTTTTCAATCTGGGACCCATGGAGGACATGTCTGTCCATGTATCTGTCGCGGTGCACGACACGACCCTCGATAATAGTAACCATTGCGACACGCGATACGTCCCTCGAAATAGTACATCCTATTATCACATAACTCTTATTACAACCATGTATCAAATGCAATGCAATGACATGACCAAATACAAATAAGGAAATAACCATTTTGATATCAAAACACAATTTACAACAAGGATTACAACACCAAAAAATAAGCAACAAGTCTCCAAATAATTCTCAACAACACACAAGAAAATACACGAATTTTATACGCTTAGCAAGAGTTTGGAAATCGACTTACCTTAGTCAATCGAATAATCACTCTGGGCCTTGAGCCTTCCCTTTTCGTTGAATATCCGAACCAATGCAATTTTTTCAAATATATATTCACAATAAGGTTTCAACGCTAACAACATTCATATTACTATAGGTTTAGCCTAGACCTAAAATTCAGTTTAATTCATAATCAAGTTTGTAATTGCTAATGCCAACTAACATTCAAATATCATATTTTCCACGTTTGAAGTGTAAAGTTAAATCTCATCTTTTTCCAATATGCGAAAACTTAACTGATAATGTTATATAATAAGAAATTAATCCAAATCATGAATCATCCATAAAACGAGTACAACATTCAAATCCCAATACGCCACCGGATATACCTATTCTAATTCCTAATTGCCATCCACCTATGTACAACTACCATTACACATTAATATTCCTAAAACTATTCACAAATTTTTTTCATAACCTACGTTGAACATCTACCAATTTCCGTTTCCCCTATCTTTCGTTTATGACAAATATTTTGTCTTTTCTCTTTTTCAGTGTCAAGCAGTACCCATCAAATTATCCATTCTCAAATTACTCAACCAATATATTAAAACTTTGATCCAATTTACCATAATAAAGAAACTAAATATAAACCTTAAATTACACAATATGACACAACCTAATCCACTTACAGTGATATGCTACTGTACACCCATTATAAATTCCTAAATTGTAACTTCTAAGAAAAAGGAATCATTGACCAATCATCACTTCACTCTTAATATAAATAAACAATTGATAAAGAACTAAAGGTAAAGAAAAAACAAGAGAAAAAGAATAAATTGTCCTATATGATCTACAAATATACGAAGCAAATTCTTCCCTTCCTACTTACTACTACTATACCCATTAAATAATAGTAATACATGAATCCTCACTTTATAGAGGAATTATTCTACCTAACACTGATACTTCAACTTACAACAAAATCAATACATAAAAAAATATTATAGCAACTTTCAAGTGTTGAAATGGAAATAAAATAAAAACTAGTGGAAGGCGTCCTAATTCATGTTACACACTAATATTTTTCTCAATTTAACAAGAATAAATAATCAACACACGTACTTAAAACTATACAAAATAGGGGACTGCAAGTACGTATATATATATATATATATATATATATATATATATATATATATATATATATATATATATATATATATATATATATATATATATATATATATAATTATTAATTGGCATAGTATTAGTGTAATTCCTAACCAGACAACTTTTCAATTGAAAAGTTTCTATTAACTTTACTTTATGCTGCCCCCATTAATGCCTTTCGTTCTTTTTTTTTCTATTCCCACAATACACCTTATTTTGTCAACAAAAATCACATCATCCTGACATATATATTAATTATATTGAAAGGGAAGAAAAGTGGGTACCTGATTCATTAAGATTTTCTTTGTACTTGTTTTTTTCATCGCCATCAGTTCTTTCCCTCTCTAAAAGACATACGTTCTCCTCTTTATCCTTTTTCAATTAGGTATCATATGTTAATCCCAAATAATTTAATTCACTTTAACCCACTAACTATCTATTAATTCAATTATCTATGATCACCCATCCATTAATTAATTCAAGTTACACTAATATTAGAATTTTTAAAAAATGACCTTCCGGGTCATTACATTATCCACCACTAAAAATCATGTTCGTCCGAACTTAAAGTAAAAGAAAGTGCCTGAAGCTTTAAAAAGTTGAGGATATCGGGCACGCATGTCAGACTCTGTCTCCCAAGTTTCTTCCCATGCTGAACGGTGCTTCCATTGCACCTTTACTAAAACAAGATCCTTGGTCCTTAGTTTTCGGACTTGCCTATCCAATATAGATATAGGCTCTTCCTCATATGTCAAGTCTGGACCCAACTCCACAGAATCGAGTGAAATCACATGAGATTTATTCGGATCTTTGTGATACCTCTCTTTCTCTTTGTTTCCAAGGCTTCTTTTGGAGGATTGTAAGGTAGCTGCCTGTAATCTCAGCGAACTTTCCTACTCTAGTTTATAAATTTATTTTTACTTGAAAGACAACTTCATTTTAGACTCGTATTTTATTTCAATTATAATATTTACATTAGAGGCTTATGCACGTGACAACCTGGTTTTGGGGATTGAATTAAATTGACTTGTTTTCATAATAGAAATTGTTGCTGGATTATTGTTTATTTCCGCACTTTATTAGATATTGGGTCTTAGGCTAACTTGTCTTGGTGGAATAAGACGAGTGGTATCACACTCGTTTTTGGGTCGTGACAATTTTAAGCAATATGATCGTATAAAATCATTTCACACAATCTATCCATAAAGTTTGCACCTTTTTTTCGATAAGTTGATATCGATCTGAATCTTTTTATATATAGATAATATTTGTACTTCATAAATAAAGGAGGTTGATAGGTTAATTTCTATGCATAAAATATTAATAGTGAAACATTTTATTACATAATAGTATAACATTAATTGATTAACAGATCTATTTAACAAGTATTAACTGATAACGTAGAATAAATATTTAATTTAATTTACTATAAAAAGTGAAAAAAAGACTATTGTAATAAAGTTTGACATTGTTTAATTTTGTCTTGTCTATATATAAAGGATTTACACGTCTCCTAATTCGTGCTTGAGCAAGGGAAATACTCAATTGAGAACTACAATAGGATGCTTGTAGATGTACATATGTGTGATATTTTAATATTTATGAATTATAATATAATGGTGAATTTATCATATAATAAATACTATTGATTTTGATGGTGTTGCTTTTTTTTTTTTGTGAGCAGAAGTCTAAATTGGGAGAGTATGGAGTTAATTAAGAATTTGGATATGAAGAACACTAGCTGAATTATTTATTTAGACATAATGAACAAAAGCCACTACTTTTGCTTTATTTTACTAGTGAAACATTGTATTATGGTAAGTTCAGATTGAAAAAATTACATCGGTACAATTATACATAACTTTGTTTAAATGATTCATATATAAGAAAGTATTGATAAATACATATCTTGTGTTCTCAACACTTTTTAACAAGGTTAAAAGAGAAAATTTGAATTAACTTATATTCAAATTAAAAGCAACATCTCTAAAAAACATATGATTAGCATAAGAAAATTCATGGGAAAAAGAAATAATAGAAAATTAACTTGTAGATCGACTTTTCGTAAAAGAGAAGTTGTTTGATATGAAGTATATAGGTTGCCCTCAAACAATTTTTTTACTTGTAATGTAATAACTTGAGCTTTTTCTATAAATAAGAAATAAAAACTAATTAGTTTATTGTGAAAATTAAAACTAAATAAAGACTTGTATTATATTTATGGTACTTAATAACTTGAGCTTTTTCTATAAATAAGAAATAAAAACTAATTAGTTTATTGTGGAAATTAAAACTAAATAAAGACTTGTATTATATTTATGATACTTTCTTTACGAAATAATTCTTTCAGTTTCCCTCAATTATCTTTTGATACTTTCACTTCAAACAATTGGAATTGTTACTTGAAGAGCATTCAATATATTGTCTTTCATATTTTTCTATTATTTTGTTGAAGTATGGTACTAAGCAATTTTTGTAGATTGCCGTCTAACTTAGATGAGGCATTTTGGATATTTTCTTCAAAACAACACTCTATATTTCATTTGCTAGGATGATTTAGACATTCAGAGGTTTGCATTACACTATTCATATAAACAATCTTAAATTCTAAAATTTCATGGATAACACAACTCTTACATGGTAGATTTCTTATTATTTTCTAATATTTTTGGTTCATCTCTCAATTAAATATGTATTCCTCAAGAATTATACATACTTCATATATATTGGAACAAAAGATAAGTAGATATGTGCACATACGAAATTCATATATTAATTTTTTTTTTTTGCAAGTGCATGTCACATGTAATATTACAGAATTTAACTCATCAAATCAGGTCTTCCTTAAATTATGCATTCTTATTTCATTTTAGATACTTGAGTAGCACAACATACTTTTGTCTCAATTAAATATTACAACATGTCCTAGCTCCTTTGAAAAAAAATTCAAATATGTTATGAATCTTGTGAGTGTAGATTGCAAAAAATTGTGTTAAAGTATGACTATATTTAACAACAATAATAGGGCTATGTTATTGATTACATCTGAAGTGATTTTGTTCTTCATTCAAGTGTTACTTAGTAAATACATTTTTCTCATAATCAATCATACGAAAGTGTAATTAAGGGTTTGAATGTCTAAATCCATTTAGAACATGATTAGTACTTCAAAATGTTATTTTCCATCTGGCACTAAATAAATAATTATAAAAAATGATAGACCATATCTGTCGAGTATTATAAAAATTATTCAACCAATCATGTTCTTCCACATATTACGTTGTTAGAATAATCTTTCTTGTTTCTTCAAATTAAAAAATGAAACATTCAAACGTTGCATTTGTTACTTTTTAACAGCCATTTTCGTTTTCAAGTGAACTCAAATGAGATGGGGCATTTTGGCACTTACACTATCTATGTCAGATGCTCGTCATTCTTTCTCTTACGGAAATGTTTAACGTCCGAGTTTCATAATGTATAGTATCTGGAAAATACTTTTCATTGACATTAAAAATGTCATACAAATAAAACAATACAATGAAAATTATAATATGTCTTTGGTGATTTATTCCAATAAATGAAGCATATATCATATGACACTTATTTGTTTGATATACGGAATCAAAATACATTACTTCGTTAAAAAAAATACAGTCCATACTGTATTGACCATCTCTCCAATAAATTAACTATATGCCTTTTATAATGAAGTTGATCTCAATAAAAATAAGTCTCACCCACTTGTCTACTATTGAATCGTTAACAATACTTTTAGAATACCCTGCTTGTACCTTTAATTTCATCAGTTGATCTATAGATGAGATAGAACTTGACAATTAATTCACAAGCAAACCAAAAAATTAATATCGTCTTTTTAGTTATTTTTTATTAAAGTAAGTCTTTTCACTATTAGTTTTAGTTAGATACTAACTTTACTCCCTTTTTTGTTATAACTAATATTTATTTTCTTCTTAATTATTTATTAACACTAGTTCTCGAAACGTGCCTTTCTCGTTTGACCTCTTATACTGTTATAATTTATATAGGTCCAACTCTTGTTGATATAAAATTGCTCAAATTTTTTTGAAGTACTCCTATATGTGTTTTGTGCATATAAAATAAACTCTTTTTAGCGTTTACTTTTTGTCTAGAACTTAAATATTAACAATTTTCTTTTTTTTCTTGGAGGTGGGGGGTGGTGGTGGTGATAATGGCCAACTTGTTAGGCTAGAACAATATTTTTACAAATTAGAATTATCACTCAAAAGTTCTAAGCCCCAAGGCTGAAGTTTCTTGGGCCATAAATACTTGAACAATCATTAAAATTAAAAAAAATTGAAGGGCACAAACCAATAGGAAAAATAGTGATGAATAAAAAAAATATTGCATGAGAACTATTCAGATTATGTGTTTCTCCAACAATCATGAAAATAAAAAAGGAATGAAGGCACCAATAATTAAGAAAAATAGTGACCAATAAAAAAAGAATACATAAGAACTACATTAGATGATGAAACACAAAGTGCGGTGGATTAATTTTTTTATCCAATTTCTAAAGGAAGAAATTAAGTACATGAAATGTTGTGAATGAATGTTTTTAATGGTAGAAGCTAAATCGTTTAACAATCAAATTGATTAAAAAATAGAAACTGATAAGCTGTAACATCTAATCATGCACTTGGTTTAGTTTAATTGTCATGATTGATTTAATTTTAATAATTAGTAAAAGATTTTTTACTTAAAAAAATTGGTGAAGGGCATTTTCATAATCTAACTTTGAACTTAAAATCTTCCCACTTATAATAATAAATGATATATGATGATAAGTCATCTAATATATTTTAATTTGTTTTATATAGTTAATTGAACTAATAGGGCATTAACACAGTTGCATGACTATAGATCATTTTTATGGTAAAATAATGATAAAGATTTTAAAATAAATTTATTTCTAAATTAAAATAAAGGATCATCATTTTTAAAATAGTTTTAAATCTATAAAACTAAAAATAAAATTTTGTTAATCAAATACCATAGTCGATTATATCAATAGTTAGATTTAAATATAAAAGGACAAAAAAAAACTATAATAATAACAACACTTCAAATGATATAAAAATTACCGATTTAATCATAAAAGTTAAGTGAAGTTTCATCATTTCTAATCTCTTTTTAAATTATTTAGGGTGGAGTGTGTTTGGAAAGGCAAGGCACTAACAAAGAATGTCTGACAGGATAATAGCGGAAGAATACCCAAGTCTATACTTTCCCTTCTCGATTTGAACCAAGAGAAGACAAACAACCACAAGCAATATGATAGTAACGCAGCAAGTAATTCAACAAAAAAAAAATATAACAAGGCAATAATAAACCAATCACACAAGACACCAAGATTTACGTGGAAAACCCTTCGATGTGAAGAGTAAAAAACCACGGGACCAAAAACTCCACTATAATCACCAAGAGTTACAATATTGTTCTCCAAAATTGTCCACAAAACAAGTGCCAAATAACGAGCAACAACAAAGTAAGATTGCACCAAATCTAGAGAATAAAAGGAGCAAAATCACTAATTTCGCAGCTACTATTCACGACAGCAAAAATGAAGCTGTAGGCTACCAAATCCAACTCTGTCAGTTCCTAATCAAAGATTGAGATGAAGATAATATGCTATCCAAAAATCAGCTCAATCGGACAAGAAACGAAGCGGGAATCGCAATTTGAAGTTGGCTGTTAGGGCTGAATTTTGACTGCGAAAACTGCTCTCTTTCTCTCTTTTTGGCTGCTGAAAAAACTCTTTGTATGTCTGAAAATAAGACCTAAATAGGCTTATATTTGCCTCATAAGAATGGGCCTATGGGCAAAAATGGGTTGGTCCAAATTGGGCTTTTATTTATCCACATAGGAAGGGAAAAAGGCCCATAACCCAACAGAGTGGGGTAGGGTTGGGGTGATTGGGTCTTCCATATATTTTTTTATGAATATAGATAGTTTTTCTCTCTTATCCTACTTTCCTAAAATAGTCTAATGAGATACTTCAAAAAAACTGTTAATGTTTAAATAAAATAATAACTATGATGTCTTCATTTTTCCTCTTCCTTATTCAACTTTTACTCAATCTTTGGTAACACCAATGTTGTTGACAATAGCATCCATTGTTGCTTCTCTGTTCATTGAATCCCTCTCATTATCTATGTCATACAAATTTTTTTAGTTCTTTTCGTATCATATCTTGTAACACTTTCAAAATATTTGGGCTCAACAACTGTTTCTCCGTACTTGTAAGACCAGAATTATCATTTTGAGTTTTGAAATTTGGAGCATAAAATTTGATAGATTGGGTCAAATGTTTATACAGGTGTTAGTACAACTACTTTCTCAATTCGGTTTATCGGATTAAAATTCTTTCCATATTTGAATCCAGGTAAAGAGAGAATCAAAGTTGTTGACGGACCAGACAATACTGGTGAAACTGATGAAAGAGACATAATTTCACCTTGTGGGTAGTGGAAGAATTAAGACTCAAATGAGGTAACTTAGCTAAATTTAAATTGCTCAGATCCATATGGACTCACAATTGCAAAACGATTTGGAATTACTGGTGAAACTGATGAAAAAGGGAAACATTTAGCTAATGGGGCAATGTGCGGACAAAGGCTCAACCAAGGGCACCTAGATATATCCCAATCGCTCAAATCATATCCATATGAAAATAGAGATGTTAATGGATCGGGAATTACTATGAATATGTTGAAAGAGGCAAATTTCGACTAGGCGTAACAATAGGAGGATAACGACACAATTGAGAAATCCTAGAAAATTCCAAATGAGATTTAAATGGGCTTCCTGAATTTATACCTAACCCCAAACTGAATGATCTCTTCAAAGGTAGTTGATCTTTTTCGAATGTCAAATATTCTGACATGGTATAGTGATTTCGTTTAAGAATGGAATTACAATAATTTTTCATCAAGTCATTGGTTCAACGCGGTAACAAAGTTGTTAACTTAAACCATTGGTTACTAAATTTGGCATGAGCTTTTAAAATATTATCATCTTCTTCTTGAGTAAATGGTCGAAGATCCAATTAAGGATTTAAATATTTCACTAACGCTCCCTACCCGATTTCGCAGTCCTACCAGGATCAATTGACTTATAAATGACAAGTTCTCTGCTCCATATTCCTCTACTAGCTGCTGCAATAGTTCATCCTCTCCATGATTCCATCGACGCTTGATATGGCTTATTTCCTTAATTTTTCCACTGAATAAAATCAATTACGTATATGAGATATCATAAATGGATAATTGGGATGTGGGTTTACCTATAACGATATGTAGGGAGGGTGTGATATAGATACTAGGGATAGGAAAAGAGGGGTGGGAGTGATAGAGTTAATAGGTTTTTATTGATTAACAAGTTGTTAAAATCTTAGGAATTAATTAGTATTTTCCTTTAAGAAGTGTTTGGTGAGTTGGATTGGTTGGATTAGAGGGGATATGATTAGAGTAATTGAAGTTTGACTAGCAATTAAGTTAGGGGAAAAATTTTCAAACTAATTATTTTAACTATAATTATAAGTTGACTAATAAAAGTTATCAGGAAAAAAAAACATTAAGTGTTTCATATAAAACTAATGAATACAAGAGATTTACTTTGATATGCACTTTTATTATTTATTTATAATTGATCTGTCACACCAAGAACCTACACCCTGAACGCGACCGACACCCAACGATCATTGCTGGTTTTGAGAGAACCCTTCGTCTGACTTACCTAACTCAGCGGAAGACTTAACATGAATCAATTGTAAAGATGAAAACATTCTCATGAGAAATACTTAAGATAATAATCTTGTCTAAAATGACACTTAAGTTTCAGAACAATATATTTCTGTAAATAAAGAGAGCCTAAAACTAACTGTCTGACTATCAACTTGTCTATGAAGCCTCTACTAATACTACCATGAATGTTGGGACAAACCCCACAATATTTTATAAAGAAAATAGGAAAAGCAATGAAAGAGTACTCCGGAATGCGAGGAGGCTCACCACTGACTCTTAATGCTCAAGTTATATCAATGAAGCGTTGGATGTTTATCCGGTTACCTGCATATGCATTGTAAGACGATGCAGTACATTCAATGTACGAGTATACAAGTTTGAATGATATACAACAACTAGTAAGATTGAAAGGATTAAGAATGAAATAACCTTGGCTCAACTAAACTTAAGAATTCATAACTCAATATAAAGTAGTAAAAACACACGAATATATATATATATATATATATATATATATATATATATATATATATATATATATATATATATATATATATATATATATATATAAATATTATAAAACAGTGTAAACACTTATTTCATTAAGAAAATGCAATAATAAACTCAACTCTACTCATATATGGAAGTAATATACTTTTTGTGGGAGATTCTCTAACCTACAACCATCACTATGAGCCTAAGCGATGGTACAACATCTTAGATCACGTTGCAAGGTAATCTCTCTATACCTTACCATTGGTATAGAACCTGAAATACTCAGTGGATCCTCTAGTCTATGCTAAAAATCACTAAGGAATCATCCAAAAATTATTATCCTTCATCTGTCCATGTTCGCTACAAGGTTCATGGAGACTTGAGTTGATATGAACTCGCGTCCCCATATAGGTGCTCAATACTACCCCCTAAAATGCTTAGCTCATATGTATTTAAAAAAACTTCTTCTGTTGTTTGAGGTAATTTCTCAAACTTACCTTTAAAAGCTCTCTTGGAAATCATAGTTCCCCTTCTTAAAACTATCCAAAGGATCTGTGGAAGTCTAGATTCCTTTCTTTCTCAAAATGTGAAAAACATTTATACTCTTAGGGACTACTTAGTTCCCTTACAGATTTTAAGAAATGAACATACTCTTTGCTCTTTGATTTACTTGAAACTTAACTCTTAGGGAATACTAGTCCTCTTATAGCTTTTGAGATTTAGACTCAACTCATTGCTCATTGCCCAACTTGTAGATTGAGCCTTAAAACAAAGTAAAAATGTTTGTTTAAGACTCTTGAAAACTCTAAGAACTCACTTTCACTTGCCTCTTAACTTTTTTGATTTGACTCTTAACTTCTTTGACTTTGATCTCAACTTCCCTTAAATTGTACTATGGATTCAAGGAATATAATCTCATGTTTATGGAATATATCAGGATATTTAAATGTAATTTAGAGTGTTGGAATGAACTAGGAATTAAAGGTACATAACATAAGAACTAGTATGAATAAATGGGAAAATAATGAGATCTCTAGGCAACCCTGGCGCTCTGAGATGTGTGGGATGCTAGAGCTTGACGGACAGAGACTATGTTGAGATGCATTGGCTGGCAAGGCATGCCATGCTCTGTCACACAGTGGCTGCCCTGATTGGCTCTGGTATGCGTGGCGCCCCAGGGCTTGTCAAACGAGATTTCTGACTTTTCTTTTATGATTTTTAATTCTAAATCTTCTAAAATCCCATAAATCTCACCCCCAAACAGATAGGATCACTAAAATTATCAATACCCAATAGTTTAGACTCATAAAACAGTCCGGAAACACAAATTAATCAACAAAAGATATACTATAACTGAACCAACAAGAATTCAATGGTTTTTCATTAAGAACTTCAATGCTTATCATTCAATCTACTCTAATTGAGCTGAATTAAATATATTGTTTTGTGGGTTGAAGAGACCAAAACAAAAAGATCTCACATATCTTAAATGGATCACCCCGATGAAGTTCACTCAACGATCTTGGTGAAATCTTGGTCTTTTCTCCATTCTCTTTCTTCTCTTCTCTTTTTTCCCAAGTGTGAAGTGTATTCATTCTTTTAAAAATTGACTTAATGCTTAATTTTACCCCTAATAAACCCTTAAAACAAATTAGGAAATAGTAGGGTGAAAATACCACTTTTTCCTTACTAAAATCAAGATGGGACTTTCCTTAATCCAACAACACAACTTTCGATAGGCATATCTACCTCGTACGATATTAAAAATACACAAAATAAACGACGTTAGAAAAATATCTTTAAGGGCTTTCCAACCATATAAAGAAATTTTCCTCACTTATCTCGAGAA
The DNA here is from genome assembly GCA_032847665.1 of Solanum chilense. Classification (NCBI taxonomy): domain Eukaryota; kingdom Viridiplantae; phylum Streptophyta; class Magnoliopsida; order Solanales; family Solanaceae; genus Solanum; species Solanum chilense. Next base: position 12,716,358 of record CM064974.1, read on the forward strand.
AGAAGTTATGACTGTTTGAAAATGACTAAAAACTTGCTTTTACACTTAGAAAATTTTCCATATTTCTCCTATTCTTTTCAAAAATAACCATTCTTTTTTTCTTTGTTTAATATTATCTATTTCGGTTTATGAGATGTTACGATATCTCCCCCTTGGGAATATTCGTTCCAAAATGAGAACTCTTTCACTAAGCCATGTGTAGTAATATAATTTCAGCACTCAACAAACAAAAGCAAGTAATAACATGCTTACACATATTCTTATAAAGGTCTAAGAAGAGAATTTAGTACCTTAATTGCTTTATAACGGATTCAAAGAAATGTAGATATTTTTCTTTATATCCTCCTCAACTTCCCAAGTTTCTTCTTCAACAAACTCATTTGTCCAAAGGACATTGATTGATGCAACTTCCTATGTTCTCATCTTGCGAACTTGACGATCCAAAATTTGAACCGGAATTTCCTCATAGGATAATCTATCCTTAATCCCAACATTCTCAGTTGGTACAATCAATGAATGATCACCCAAGAACTTCTTCATCATAGACACATGTAATACCGAATGAACCGGTTCTAGCTCCTGGTGTAACTCTAACTCATATGCTACATTGCGCACTCTCTTGGATATTCTATCTGGTCCAATATATATGGTAATACGTTTTTCTTCTTACCAAACCTCATAACCTCTTTCATGGGTGAAGCCTTGAGATATACCCAATCGTCCACCTCAAACTATAATGACCTTCTCCTAATATTTGTGTAGGACTTTTGCAGACTCTATGTCGTCTTCAACCTCTCTTGAATCACAATCACTTTATCCATGGCTTGATGATATAAATCTGGTCTATTAACCCTCCTTCACCAACTTCTAATCACCTAATAGAAGACCTGCATCTTCTCCCATAAAGAGCCTCATATGGAGCCATTTGGATGCTCGAATGGTAATCATTGTTGCAAGCAAACTCAATGAGAAGTATATGATCATTCCAATTTCCTTTGAAGTCGATCACACAATAATTAAACATATCTTCCAAGGTCTGTATAGTACGCTATGATTTTCCATTTATATGAGGATGAGAAAATGTGCTTAAGTTCCCCTTTAAACCTTAACCTCTCTGGAAAGATTTTCCAGAATTATGTAGTAAATTGGGCACCTCTATCTGAAATAATGGAGACCGAAACTCCGTGAAGTCTCACCACCTATTGAAGGTACAACTTAGCATAATCCTCAGCTGAATAGGTAGTCTTTGCCGGTAAGATATGGGCTGACTTTGTCATTCTATCGACAATCACTCAAATAGAATTATGTTGCCTGTGAGATCTTTTCAAGCCTATGATAAAGTCCCATTAATCATCTCCCAGTTCCATTATGAAAGTTCTATAGTTTGAGCCAATCCCCCAGGCCTTTGGTGTCCTATATTCACTTATTGGCAATTTGGGCACTTGGTAACAAACTGAGCAATATCTTTATTCATTCCCTACCAACAATATACTCTCTCAAATCGTGGTACATATTGGTGGAACCCGAATAAATGGAACTCCTGGATCTATGAACCTTCTCCAGGATATTCTCTTGGAGTCCATCCAGTCGATGTACACAGAACCTACCTTGATACTTTAGCACACCATCTCCCACTTGTTCAAAAGTTAATACTCTTCGCTTATGAACATTTGTCTTCAAGTCAAACAAAATGGGATCTTGGTCTTGTTTCTCTTTCACCTCTGAGACTAGTGATGATTCACCCCCATCACTACTATCCCTCCCTCTATGGAATCTATAAGTATGACTCCCAGACGTGCGAGTCTGTGCATATCTTTAGTAAACTTCGTTTTTTCTTCTTTAAAATGGGTGATACTCCCATGGATAAACTGCTTAAGGCATCGACTACTATAATAGCCTTACCTTAATGGTAAAGAATACTCATGTCATAATCCTTAAGTGATTCTGACCACCACCTCTGTCTGATATTTATCTCCTTATGAGTTAACATATATTTGAGGTTTTTGTTATAAGTGAATATCTCAACATGAACACCATACAAGTAGTGACACCATATCTTCAAAGCAAACACTACTGTAGCATATTCTAAGTCATGGGTCAGATGATTCTTCCCATGAACCTTCAACTGTCGGGAGGCATAAGTTATAACCTTGCCTTTCTACAATAATAGACAACCCAAACAAACTCTTGATGCATCAGAGTACACCACAAAACCTTGAGTACCCTTTGGTAAGGTCAAAATCAGAGCAGTAGTCAATCTCTTTTTCAATTCTTGAAAGCTTTTGACAAAAGCTTTAGACCATTGGCATACCTACTTGTTCCAAGTGTGGTAAAAAACATATGGGTGAGTGCTGGGTGGGAACAGGTAATTGCTTTGGTTGTGAGGAAAATGGTCATAAGGTGAGGGATTAACCCTTGGTTAAGGCTATAAGTCCTAATCCCATGATCCAAAGAGGAATCGAATCTATGCTCTTTGCTCTAGGGGTGAGAAAGAGGAATATACCGATGTGGTAACCGGTATGTTACAAGCCTTCTCTATTGATGTTTATGCTTTACTAGATCCCGGTGCTACTTTATTATTTGTAACTTCTTTAGTAGCTAAAAAGTTTGATGTTCTACCTGATGTTTTGATTGAACCATTTTTCGGTTACAACGGTGGGTGACTCTGTTGTGGCTAAAAGAGGCTTTAGGACTTGTCCTATACCATTGCCAAATAGAGTTACTTTGGTTGACTTGGTAGAACTTGATATGGTTGATTTTGATGTCATTTTGAGAATGAATTTCTTACATGATTGCTTTGCTTGTATTGAATGTAGAACAAGGGTAGTTAAGTTTCAATTCCCTAATGAACTTCTCTTAGAGTGGAAGGGGGGTAACTTAATCTCTAGAGGTCGAATTATTTCATGTCTAAAAAGTTGTAAAATGATCTCTAAGGGGTGTATTTACAGTATTGTGAGGGTTAAAGACCTTAAGTACGAGATACCTCCATTAAAGTTGGTACCCATAGTGAAAAATTTTCCGGAAGTCTTTCCCGATGACTTTCTCAGAATTTCTACGAATGGGAAATAGATTTTTTGGTATAGACTTGTTACCAAATACAAATACCATTTCATTTTATCCTTATCGGATGGATCCGGCTGAATTTAAAGAGTTGAAGTCTCAACTCAAATATATATTATAAAAGGTTTCATACAACCTAGTGTTTTTCCGTGGGGTGCTCTATTTTTGTTTGTAAAGAAGAAGGATGCGACCCTTAGAATGTGCATAATTACTTTCCGTATTGACGACTTGTTTGATCAACTCTAAGGGGCAAGATACTTTTCTAAGATTGACTTTAAGGTTGGGGTTCATCTTAGGGTGAGAGGTTAAGATATACCTAAAATAACATTCCAAACTAGGTATAGTCATTATGAGTCCATAGTGATGTCTTTTGGTCTCACTGATGCCATGACGACCTTTATGGATCTTATGAATAGAGTGTTCGAGAATTACCTTCATACTTTTGTGATTGTCTTCATTGATGACATCTTGGTATATTTGAAGAGTGAGGTTGAGCATATGGTAAGTGTGAGTTTTGGTTGAGATCGGCGTAATTCCTTGGTCATATTATCTCAAGTGATTATATAGAGGTCTATCCAAATAAAATCGAAGGGGTTAAGAATTGACCTAGGCCTTTGACTCCAACAAATATTAGATGTTTCTTGGGTCTAGTCGGGTACTATAGGAGGTTTGTTGATGCGTTTGCATCCATTGCTTCTCCTTTGACTACCTTGACCAGAAAGAGTGTTAAGTTTGAGTGGTCGGAGGCTTGTGAAATAATTTTCCAAGTATTGAACGATAGGCTTAACTCCACTCCAGTGTTGACCTTACTGGAGGATACCAATGGTTTTGTGGTGTATTCTTATACTTCCCGAGTAGGTTTAGGTTTTATCCTTATGCAACACCGTAAGGTGGTAGCATATTCATATAGACAACTAAAGGTGCATGAGAAGAACTATCCAACTCATGATCTTTAATTAGGATGAAGACGGTCTTTGAAGGCTTCAGTCATACCATTTTGGCAGTTTCTAGCGAGAAAGTTATTGCGTCTTTTCGCAATTCTTTTAACTCAAGGATATCTCATTTCCATAGTGTTTGCTTTGGAAATACAAAGAAATTATCTATATGGTTCTCATGTGGATGTATTTACCAGCAATAAGAGTCTTCAATGTGTGTTCACTCAAAATAAGTTGAATCTCCGACAAAGGTGATGGTTGGAACTTTTGAAGGATTACGACATGAGTTTTCTCTACCACCCCGGCAAGGCTAATGTGGTTGCATATGCTTTAAGTCGTATGTCCATCGGTAGTGTGTTTAATTTGTAGGAAGGTAAGAGAGATCTAGTAAAGTATATTTATATATTAGCTCAGTTGGGTATTTAGTCAGAAGATTATTCGGAAGGTGATTTATGGTTAATCCTAACTCCCAATCATCTTTAGTTGTCGAGCTGAATTATAAGAAACATCTTGACCCTCTATTGATGGAGTTGAAGAAATCGACACTTAGCACGTTGAATGAGTCATTCCCCCAAGTGTGAATTTTGTACTTAGGTACTAAGATAGATTGTATGTTCTGAATGTTGAAAAATTGAGGGGGCAAATTTTTGAAGAAGATCATGGTTTCTGATATTCTATTCATTCGGGTGACACCAAAATGTATCGTGGTCTTCTAGAGGTCTGTTGGTAGGATTGTTTGAAATGGGATATAGCGTAGTTTGTAGCTAAGTATCCAAATTGCCAACAAGTGAAGTACGAGCATCAAATGCCGGGTTGTTTGACCCAAGTAATAAATGTTCCTACTTAGACGTGGGAAGAAATTAATATGGACTTCGTTGTTGGGTTGCCTCGAAACCAAAGTCAAATTGACTCAATTTGGGTGATTATGGATAGATTGAAAAAATCCACTCACCTTATCCCCGTCAAATCTACTTATTTAGATGATGATTATGCAAGAATATACATTAATGAGATTGTGATCTTACAAGGGATCTCTTTGTCTATCATATCGGATAGAAGTGCTTAATTCACTTTTCATTTTTGGAGGTGTTTTCTAAAAGGGTTGGGTACTCAAGTGAACATTAACACCCTTTTGATCCTCAAGAGGATATTCAAGCAGAGCGTACGATTTAAACCCTGTAATATATGCTAAGATATTGTGTAATATATTTCAAAGGAAATTGTGTCGATCAAATATCGTTGATTGAGTTCTCCTATAATAATAGCTAACATTCGAGTATTTCCATTGAACATTTGGAAGCACTCTATGGTAGGTGATATAGGTCTCCGGTTGGGTGGTTTGAGGTTGGAGTGTCTTCACTCTTGGTCCCAAAATAATCTATGAAGCTTTGGAGAAAGTTAGGATGACAAGCAATAGGTTGAAAACAGGCTATAGTCGGCAAAAATCATATGCCGACAATAGAAGAAGAGATCTTGTATTTGAAGTAGGTGAATCGTCTATTTGAAAATTTAACCCAAGAAAGGGGTGATGAGATTTGGAAGGAAGGGGAAGCTTAGTTACCTCTATGTGGGTCCCTAAGAGATAGTGAAACGGGTTTGAAGGTTGCTTACATGTTGAAGTTACCAAGTGAGCTAGCCCCGGTTCATCATTTATTTCATGTACCCATGCTTAAGAAGGGTATTGGCGACCCGGTATCTATTCTTCCTATTGAAGGGTTGGATGTAAATTAGAACCTATCGTATGAAGAGGTCACAGTGGAAATTATATATCGCCAGGTAAAGAAGTTAAGGAAAAGGGAGGTGGTCTCTGCAAAAGTCCTATGGAGAAACGACCTACTTGAGGGAGCAACATGGGAGGATGAGACCGACATGTAGTCACATTATACTCATCTCTTTCCTCAAAATTCTAGCCAAAGTTGATGTTAGTAATCCTCTTAAAATGAACTAATGAATAATATTGATTTTGGCTTACTTTCCTGCGTGTATATTATTTGTAAATGTTTATGCTAAAATGAGTTTTCATGGAAAAATGCTTTTTTGCTTAACTTACACTTATTTGTCTTTTGTGCATAGTTGCCATTATGAAATGATAGTGAGCATGCTATGCGTTTTGAAAGAAGGTTGGCATAAGTGACTCTTGATGTTCATGTTGAGGTCATATTGATATTGAGATGGTAGTTCCTCATGTTGTGATGTTGAGGTCTTATATGATGAAAATTGTGATTTTAGTTGCTACATGTAAATGCCATGTTTATGTGTTGAATGGAGTTGTGAATTACTCCTATGATTTGTGACTTATGATGATTATATGTTGTTGGTTGGGCTACTAGTATTGGGTCTCCTAATTCCCCTACAAAAATATTTTAGTGTCATTCGGGGAGGAATGTTCCTAAGAGGGGTGGGGGTATAATGTAACACTTCAAAAGTTCATGAACAAGTCTAGAAACTCACATGATGAACTAAGACTTCAAAAACTGTTTATAAGCCTAAAATAATGTATTGATACCAATTTGGAAGTGGTAAAGTCAAAATGTCAAGAAACGACTATGACGTCCGAAGAATTTTGAAATCTGCACTAGGGTGACTTGGCATGTTAATGGGTGGTTTCAGAGACGGAATTTAGTGAAATTTTGTAGAAAGGTTTTAAATGTGTATTTGAGTATGTTCAGGGTCTAAACGTCTGAGTATGACTTGCCAAGGACCACCCTAAAGGTCCTTGGAGAGGAACCTCTATTTAGACCTCAAAACTGTCAATTGGATCATGTGCAACCACGAGCGGAACCATGAGCCATCATTGGATTCTTCCCCATAGATTGAATCGTATTTTGAAACATAATTTATTATTTAAAGTGGTCCAAAAACCCAGTCTCTATCGCAAACGACGCCCCTGCAGGACAGTCCGTCGTTGAGACTAATGGGCGTGGACTTGGTATCATCGATTCAGGGTCGAAGTGGACTGCCTAATTTTCTAACTAATAGGTTAGTTAGTTAGTTGGTTTATTAATTAGTTAAGGATTAAGGTATGGTTGATTAAGTTACTTGGGGGACTATATAAGGACTAACCCTCATTAAACTAATTCAACACCCATTATTTACCAAACACAATTCTCTCCAACTTCTCTCTACTTTCTCTCTCTATTCACCCAATTGAAGACAAAGATTCAAGGTTCACTAGGTCTTCAACACTTTATCTTTTCTCCATTAAACTTCAAGGAATCAAAGGTATTGAAGGTTTTAACTCTTGGAATCTCTTTCCCCGAGAGGCTCTTTGAAATTGGTTTCCAATAATGTTTAAAAGATGGGTTTTCATCCAATTTCGTGCTCGATTTTTCAAATTTATTTGATATTAATTTCCTTGGATTATTATCAATAGAATATGATTTTATATGGTTTGATTTTTATAGTTCTTAGTGTTTGACCTAGTTCTATGAAAGAATTGATGATTGAACCTTTTCCCCTAACCCTAGGTTTTGAATTGAGGTTTATTTGATTAGTGATGATACAATTGACTTAGTCATTGTATATATTACTACTGTATGAGGCATTCATTCTTGTATAGATTACTATTGTATGATGTTATTAAGTGAATTGGTGTATTCATATTGTTGGGTTGATGGTAAGATCTTGAAGGAGGCTTATGAAGGTTACGTGGTAAGACGTTATGATCTGGAGTTCTTTATTTCAATAATGATGGTTTATACTTGATGATGATGTTTAATTGAATTGTTATATGTGATTAGATTAAGAAGTTGATGATATGAAGATGAAGATAGAATTTCTTGAATATGTTAATTGTGAGATCAAGTTAAGGGTATGATTATATAAGGTTGAATATAAATCACTTGTGTGTCTTACTATGATATGACTGACGTGTTGATCTCACATATAACGGGTTATTGTAAAAGAAAATTCTCATGCAATACCTAGAGATCTACATGATATTCAAAGGGTTAGTCTTGTATGGCCTATTTCAAGCTATGATGATTAAGAATGAGTTAAAGACATTTCTAAAAGGGACTTTAGCTTAACACCGAGCGAACTAGTTATGAGAGGTGTACCTTCCCAATGTGGGAAGGTAGGTTTACAATGGTTCTCATAAGACAGAGACTACAATGAAATTGTGCATAAATAGGGTTTCAAGTATATCTCCTAGTTACTTAACTATGTTTCCTCCATAGGAATACTAGCAAGTAGATACACCTGGAATATTATATTCATGTTTTGTTTTTTCCGTTGGCAAGTAAACAACATTTTTTTTGTGTACGATTTCATGACACCGGATTCTATGTTTAGCTCACATAATATATTGTCGATTAAGGCGATTCTTCCCGAAAGTAAAACGAATGAATGAAAAAAAATGAAATTAATACTAACTAGAGTGACTTATGGGCTCCTACATAGTGTAGGTAGGGATATGAGACTCTACTTATACATGGCACAAGTTGGCCTTGATGAAGTCCTAGGAGGTTGTTCTTATGCATTTATGATATAAGTGAAATTCATATGTTGACTTTACATGTTGATGATTATATATGATGTTAAATGCATTAATAAACATGACATTTATCTAAGTTGATATATATGATGATGAATATGCATGATATTAAGATATATAAAATGTTGACATTGTTTAGGGTCTCTTTTCTAGTTTACTTGATTATGTGGGGTTATGGGGATTCACATGAGCATTGTACTTGTAGGCTTGGGATGGGATTGTTGCTAAGGATCTTGTATGCTATGATGTTATGAACTCCATTCCCTAAAATGTTGCTATACTCTTTAGATGGTTTAATATGAGACAATGTTATTAGACTATATTTTATGCAGCGGTTATTTTGCCTAAACGAGAAGCCTATGCAAGCTTCAATAAGCGAGGAGTCCATGTTAAATCCATATATGATATGTGAGAAGTCTAAGTATACTTCACTATGTATATGTTTTTAAATTTCTGCATTTTTGACCTATGATATCTAATGAAGAAAGATAAGGGCTTTTCTAAGTCCTCTTTGAGGAAAAAGATGCTGGTTACGTCTAGGGGGTGCTCCCTGGTAGTGACATCTTTGTGGAGGCATGATGATCTGAAACACGTGCAAGCACAAATTAGAAGGAATCTTTTAGTGATAAATCTAACATAGGAAAATAATTATGAGATAAGTGAAGATATTCCCAAATGTCATAGCCTTCTAATCAAAGATGTTACGCGTTTCACACCGATGACTAAAAATCTACAGACATGGCTTCATAGACTCCCTTGGACTATTGAACACTGTTCTCTGATACTAAGTTTGTCACCCCTGGAGTCTACACCTAGGACGTGGACGGTATCCAATAACCATTGCTGGCATTGAGCAAACCCTTGGCCTGACTTACGTAACTCAGCTGAAGACTTAACTTAACTCGATTGTAAAGCTAGAAACATTCTCATGAGAAATACTTTAAATAATAATCTTTGAAAAAATAACACTTATGTCTCAAAACAATATATATCTGTAAATAAACAGCGACACAAAAATTGATTGTCTGGCTATCTATTTTTCTATGAAGCCTCTACTAATACTACGACAAATGTTGGGACAACCCCCCAGATCCTTCTATATAGGAAATATTTAAAGCAATGAAAGAGTCCTCCGGAATGCAAGGATGCTCACCACTGACTCTGAATGCTCATGCTGGAACAACGAGGCACTGAATGTAGATCCTGGTTACCACGTCAGCATTATAAGACAATCTAGGACAAATGGTATCAGTACATTAAAAGTACGAGTATGCGAGTTGGAATGCTAAACAACAACTAGTGAGATTGAAAGGATTAATAATGAACTTACATTGTCAATACTCAACTCTAGAAGTCATAACTCAATATAAAATAGTAAAGACGCATGCAATATATATAAAGCTTTTAAAACAATGTAAACACTTAGTTCATCAAAACGAAAGCAATCATAAACTCAACTTTAATTATATATGAATGTAATAATGTTTCCGTGGAAAATTTTCTAACCGAAAACCATCACTATGAGACTAAGTGATGGTACAACATGTTACTTCGCGTTGCAAGACGACCGCTCTATAACTTGGCATTGATATAGAACCTGAACTACTAAGTGGATCCACTTATCTATGCCAAAAACCACTAAGGAATCATCTAAAAAGTATGATCCTTTATCTGTCCATGTTGGCTACATGGGTTTTAGAGACTTGAGTTGATCTGAACTCACGTACCCACATCGATACTCAATAGTACTCCCAAAATACTTAGCTCTTATATTTTTTAAACAACTTCATCTCTGGTTTGAGGTAATTGCTCAAACATAACTTTAAAATGTCTCTTGGAAATCATAGTTCCCCTTTTTAACACTAGCCAAAAGCTCTGTGGAAGTCTTGCTTCCTTTCTTTCTCAAAGTGTAAAAAAACATTTATACTCTTAGGGGCTTTTTAGTTCCCTTATAACTTTTAAGAAATGAACTCACTCTTTGTTGTTTGCTTTACTTGAAACTTAATTTTAGGGATACTAGTCCCTTACAACTTTCGAGATTTAGACTCAAATCATTACTCATTTCTTAACTTGTAGATTGAGCCTTAGAACAAAGTAAAAATGTTTGTTTAAAACTCTTGAAAACTCTAAGAACTTACTTTGACTTGCCTCTTAAGTTTTTGGACTTGACTCTTAAATTCTTTGACTTTGATCTAAACTTTCCATGAATTGGAATGTGGATTCAAGGGCCATGATATAGTGTTTATGGATGATTTCATGATGCTTATATCTACTTTAGAGTATTGGAATCAACAAGAAGTTATAGGTACATCAATTAGAAACTTGTACAAAAAGATGGGGAAAATGAGATCTCTAGGTGACCTTGGCGCTCTAAGATTTACGAGGCGCCAGAGCCTGACTGAGATATGCTCTCCTGAGAGGCTCTGGCTGGCGCGGCTAGCCAGGCTCTCTCAGACAGAGGCTTCCCTGAGGGGCTCTCGCAGGCATGATGCCCCAAGGCTTGTAAGACGTTATTTCTGACTTTTCTTTTCTGATATTCAATTCCTACCCTTCTAAACTCCCATGGATCTCAACCCAAAAATTTAGGATCACTAATATTCTTAATACCCAATAGTTTAGACTCGTAAAAAAGCATGGAAACACGAAAGAAACAACCAAAGGTATACTACAAATCAACCAACAAGAATTCAATGGTTTTTCATAAAGAACTACAATGTTCATCATTCAATCTACTCTTATTGCGCAGAATTAACCATATTGTTGTGTGGGTGGAAGAACCCAAGACAAAAAGATCTCACGTACCTTAAAGTGATCACTCCCGACGAAGTTTGCTCAATGATTTTTGCGAAATCTTGGTCTTTTCTCCTTTCTCCTTCTTCTCTTCTCTTTATCCCAAGTCCTAAGCGTATTCAATCTTTTAAAAACTGCCTTAAGGCTTAATTTAAACCATAATAAACCCTTAGAAATTAGAAAATAGTAGGGTGAAAAGGCCACTTTACCTTACTAAAGAGGTTTATGTGATACGCAAACTCGGTTTGTATAAATTTGAGAAAGGAAATGAAATATATCATTAAGGGAGAGGATATAGAATTGACTTTTGACTAGATGACCTATCGAGAAAACATAAAGTATGTGGGAAGTTGGAAGTTAATATATTCGGATTGTCTTTCATGTGTATATTTTAAGAAAATTTATTTTTATTTCTAATCATTGTTTGTACTCTCATTGAATATTGATTTAATTAAAATTCGTGTATTATAGGGACCATTCATCATGACAAGAATTGTCACTCCTCAAGGCTACCCTCTAGGATTGACATGATGCTTAGTGTCAAAAGTGACACCAAGCTAACCTATGACCTAACATATTTATACAAGTTTAGTTAAACTATGCACTGGGCGGAAGCAAAAGACAGTTAGTATCTGAAATAGGGAAAAGCCCAATAAGTTTGAATATATCAAATATTTGAAAAGTATAGTGATGACCAAAAACAACACTAGCAACTTAAACTGAATCTACTATATGTCTAAAAGCCTCTAACTAATATAAGTTGTTGGACATGCCCCCTGCTAAATCTAACAAGACTAAACTAAAATGTAAAGACTAGAAATTAAAGCATGTCTATTGTCCTCGAACTATGAGGACTCACCACTAAAGCTGCTCAATGCGGACTAGAAGTAGAGGTAAGCATGAATTGGATATTGAGAGACTAAAACCTACATCATACAATGATGTAGCACAAAAGTGTACATTAGTACTTTGAATATATTAAGCATGCAATATACATGCTAAGTTGAACAATATAAGAAATAAACTGGGAAACAAATATATTGAAAAATAACTTGAATCTAAGTTAGATGCAATGACCAAGTACTAATCATGAAGATAATATGCTGAAAGGATTTTTGAAGTTAATATTGATTCATGGTCCATGCAACATAAATCTGAGTGTAGGAGATACTATTAACCTACATAAACCAACATGAGCTAAATGAAGAGTCCGATGTATATTCTTCCCATCGAGATGATCCCATATACCTTGTCAAGGTATAAAGGCATGACTATGGAATGATCACTAAAACTGATGCCCAATAGACGGGACTTGTATAAATCTATGAGGAAAGGTAGATCTGGGACTTGAGGTTACACTGAACCCTAGTCCAACTCAGTGCTAAGTCTACTTCCAACTGAATGTAAAGCTAAAATGCAACTCAAATATTGAGTAGCTCAACATACTGATAACCTAAGAATATAACAAACATATACTGAAAGATATGACATTCAAATTCTTAAGCATGATTGTATAACTAATCTTCCTAGAAAGTATAATTCATGAAATACTTATAACTAACACAAACTAGGGTTTATGAGTTCTATTCATGGGACTGCACTATTTCTCCAAGAAACATGTTATTATCATTATAAAGACTATAGCAACTGAATTGTGGTGGATCCTAAGATTTAGGAACACAGGATCTGAACAACTTGTGGAGAAACTGAAGAATCAATTATATTTTAGAAATCTAATGGGTGAAAGGAACCCTCTAGTGAAATCCCATATACCTGGTGACAAAAAATACGGAGAAATCCTTTTGATTTGGGGGCAGAATTTGAAGTAAACCTCTACTTGTTCTTGGGAGGGATTGGCAACTTGGTCTCTTTTTTTCTTTCTAAACAAAATACATTAAAAATCATTAACTTGACAGCATAACTTACTTTAGTGCTCAAACTACACGGACGTTTAAGTACCCCTATTATCATTTAAGAAGTGTTCTTTTTCCACCCTCAGACTATAACACCACTCTCACCCGCCACATCATAGCTACGTAAGCTCCACATCATTACCATGTAGGTTCCACACCATTAATTTTTTGTTCTTTCTTACTTATTCTCTATTTTTTAATAAACACTTTTTAATAAATCAATTAATTAATTTATAAATGCATATCCCCCCCCACCCACTTTCTTTCTTCTTCCTTGTTGTTAACCATTCCAACCTTGAATAGTTACTTTTCTTCTTCTTCACTTTTCAACAATTTTTTTAAATAACTAGAATGAACAAGTTTCACTATAATATTTACATTATCTTCTTCGAACCCACCCCACGAATTTACCCTCTTGGAGAATGAATTTTTTTTAAAGCCAAGTTATTCTTGAAAACTCAAATAAGAAATGAAGACTGCATAAGAAAGTTGATAAAGAATATATAAATTCCATGAGAAATATTTTAATAGATCTAGAAAAAAAATGGGTCACTAAAAATTCAAGAAAATTTACAGTTACGAAATCGATACCCTAAATAGAGCAAAATAAATGTCAATAAAATTACTTTGTATTGAATTTTAAGGATTAGTAAAGGACTAGTAAAATGAAAATAGATTTTTTTATAAGTGGGAGGAAGATGGAGGAGGATTTGTTTTAATGCAAAAAAGGTGTATTGACGAAGACTACAAAATCAAAAGAAAAGAATTTGAAAGGGGGACTGACTAATTTTATATACCTCTCAATAAAAAAAATTACATATTTCAGAGAGTTAATATATCAAGAAAAAAATATTTAAAATATTTATTATATATTGACTAATAAAAAAGATCATGTGTAGGACTTTAGAAAGATTCAACTTTTTTTTTCTTTTTTCACATGCTTTAAGGAGAGTACACTCACTTTCTCTTCCACATCATCCCTTAGGGGGTGTTTAAATCACTAAAATTAGGGGGGTTTATGTATTTTCCCTTATTTTTATGTTATATGATATTAAGATAATGAGTTTTTTAGGTTGTTTTTGACAAATTACTTAGGTGTATATTAAGTAAAATAACATAGTTAAGTACCAAACGGTGTAATTAAAGTACCAAAAACAAAGGGAAGATACCAATACAACCCTAAATTAAAGTTGACAAAGTGACCTTCACGAGGGGCTTGATGGACCGTCTAGTGGATCTCATGATTGCCTGCCCGATAGACCTTCACTAAAACACGAATAACTTTTTACTCTGCTCACGGAATTAGGAAAACATCGTGATGTTGAAAAGAAAACTCAACGATGTATAATTTGATAGGTCATGGGCCACCTAATTTTAAATGTACTGAAAGATATGATCGTTGAAGTTTACCCAAAACTCAAAGTCTAATAAGTCTCTTTAACGGATGACCTCATGGTCCATGTGAATCTTACCACACCATCTAGGCATGTTAGGTGCTTAACACTTACCTTGGGTGCAACGTCTAGGTGGCTCCCTCCTAGGTAGATCTGGAGGGTTGTTTAGGATGGCTTTCATAGTCGTGAACCATAAGATGGGCCACCTAGGTGGCCCATACAGGGTAGTCCTTGTTGGTACTCACAAAGCCCTAAACAGATCATGGACCCTGAACTACTCATCTAGGGAGCCATAAAGGGTTCATGGTCTGTTTTGGGTTTGTGATCTTGCTCATTTTCCTTTATAAACCTTTGTCAAAGTATGAGGTGTTACAATATATCCCCATTGGGATCATTCTGTAACATCCCGGAAAAATGTTGAGCTTAGACTCAAAAAGTTCGTCGTAGTGAGTGAGATTTTACAAAGGAATGAAAGTTTTATAAGTATTAAGGTCAGTTCACTAGATTTAGAACCTTGAGTTCCAAAAATAATTAAATTGGAAATTGAAAAATAAAATTTTTTGCAAGTTAAGCTAAGAATGAGTTTTGAGTCAACTTCAAATGAAAACAACTCCTATTACAGGATGGTTTAGTTTTTTTTAAAAGATACCATAGGAAATATATTTGATATATATTTCCAACACTGCCGAGTTTGCTATGTTTCAAGTTCGGATGAGTGAGATATGTTCTTTTGAAGTTAGGTTGTCCAGTTCAGGAAAGTTAGCCGAAAATATGAGGGATATTTGGTCCTTTCCTTACCTAATCTGATTTAATTGCTTTTAGTATTATATTAGGGGTATAATCCTTTTGGATTCAGTTTTATAATCCTAATATACATTTAGGGTTTTAGTGAAGAGTTCAAGAAGAGACAAGAATAAAAAAGAAGAGAAAATTAGAGACATGAGTAAATGATGAAGGCGTTTATCGACATTCTTGAGTTTGGTTGCGGATTTTTACCATGGTTTTAATACCTACAGGTATGTAAGCTACCATATTGTTGAGTTTTTTCACACCCCATGCCAAACATGTTATTTTTAGCGTAATTTCATTCTTAAAAAGTTGAAGGATTTAAGTTCTTGAGAAGTGTTCTTGTCGTTCATTGTAGATTTTGTCTTGTCCGGGTTTTGATGATTTATTGAGAAGAAATTGATCTTTTGGAGTGTTGTTTTTAGTATTTGTGTTTACTTAGTTTTTGTAATTGAATCTAAGGAAAACTAAAGAAAAGAAATCGATTAAACGCGATTTAGGGTCAGAAAATGATAAGATAAATTCGCTGAAAGCATGTCTGGGGAGATGTTGGCGCGTCACACGTGCAGTGCGCCCAATTGAAGCCTCTGATGTTAGGGGCTGACACGGCCCTCGCGCCAGGGTCGCCTTCCCTCACTCCTTTTCCGCCGGTTGTCCCGTTTGAGCTCATATAAAGTGTGTCTTCACTCTTTTTAATTATAAGAACTTTAACCTACTTCTGAACACTTAGAATTCATTCATAAAATTATTTATCACCATGTATTAATAATTCAAATTCAAGGTAAAGTTAAAATTAATTATGTTTTGAGAGTTATTCCAGACCTTTTGGAGAGGGTGCCTTTGAGCCTTTTTCAGTTGCCTTATACAATTTCATGTAAATTTTTTCAAGTAAGTGAGTATGAGAGTGAGGAGAATGTATTTATGAGTCTATAATTTCACCGAGGTCCTTCATATGATAAACATAACTCTTGAATTCATAATTCACATTCAAGAGAGAGTTAACAGTAGAGTTCAAGAAAGACTTTAAGTTTAACTGTGAATTATTTTATATCCATCATTGATTTGAACTAAGTTTTGTGGAAGTAAATAAGAAAATGGGAAGAGTCATATACATCAGTTCCATCCAGTTACTTAGACCTTCGAGTCGAGTTGTTCATGCCCATAACTTCTGCATGAATTCCATAAATTTGGTATCATTGGGAGTAGTAGAATCTCGAAGTTCTAAGTCTTGAGTATTGAGTTTCTTATTCCTTTGGAGATTATATATCTAATGATGGGTATATTTTATGTTACCCATGAATTCCTTGAGTTGAAGTGTTCATGCCCATAATTCCACATAAACCCTATAAGTCGAAGAATGTTGAGTTCTCAAGTTAAGTTGTTCACGCTTATAAATCGCACAAAACCTCCAAGTTGAAAATCATGAAATCATAAATAAACATTACATTATGGACTTCGAATCCACACTTCAATTCAAGCAATGCTAAGAGTTAAGTTAGAAGTTAAGAAGTAAAGTTCTTAATGTTTCAAGAGTCTTTATTAAACGTTTTAACTTCGTTTAAGGCTCAAGTTTCAAGTCAAGTAAAGAGTAAAGAGTAAAGAGTTGAAAACCTTCCTTCGAAGTAATATAAGGGAAATAAGTATTCCCTAATATTTGAGTTCCTTTCTCAAAATTTATAAGGGAACTAAGTATTCCCTAAAATATGGTAAATATTTTCATATATTAGTTAAGAGAAAAGTAAGATTTCCAAAAAGAGTTTTGAACAAGAAAAAGGAACATTGATTCCAAGAGAATTTTTGAAAGCTAAAGTGTTGAGAAAATTATTTCAACCCAAATAAAGGAAGTTATTTTTAAAGAATATGCTAAAGTATGTTTCGGGAGTAGTATTGAGCATAGATGTGGGGTGAGAGTTCATATTAACTCAAGTCTCCATGAAAACCATGTAGCCATCATGAGTATTATCGTGTCATATTTTTTAGATGATCACGTAAATTAAACTAGTGGATCCACTAAGTTAAGGAGTTCTATGCGACTAAAAAATATATGTGAGTTCCGGTAGTGTGGGTAAAACGTTGTGTCACCCCTAAGGCTCATACTGGTGGTTGTCGATTAGAGAATCTCCCACAGAAACTATATTACCTTTTCATATAAGTAAAGTTGAGTTTGTTATGCATTTTCTATAATTAACTAAATTGTTTTTCCTGTTTTAGAATATGTTTTTATATATAAATGTGTATTATTGATTTATATTGAGTTGAGTATCCATAATCGAGTATCATATTTTTGAGTTCAGTATTTAATCTCTGAGTTGAGTATCTTATCCTTGAGTATGTTGAGTTGAGTAAGTTGATCAGTTTAAGTATTCCTTGAGTTTTCCTTGAGTTTCAAGTTTGAGAAGAGGTAAGTATGTTCCCATTTTTTACTCAAGTATCATTATGTTATGCTTTATGATTCCACTTACATGCTTGTACATTCCAATTACTGAGCTGATTGGCCAACATCATTTTATCATGAAGAAACAACTATGAGGATCATTAATGGGAGCTTCGTTGCTACATCCGGAGTTCGAGTTAGCTATGGTGAGCCTTCTTACATCTTGTGGATTTCATTTACATTTCAATTTAGTCAGGATGTTATGCATCTTGTCCCAACTTCCATCATTGTCAGTTAGAGGCTTCATAGATAGTCACTTTAGTTAAGAAGTCTGTATTATTGATTATTTTATTAAATACTTTAAAGACTTAAGTTTCCTATTTTACGGAGATTTGAATAATTTATTTTTATAGAAAAGACATAGAGTCACCATTAAAGTTTTTCTGGATTTTCAGAAAGGCATCTTAACTTACAACTGTCTTATTACTCCACTAAACAATTCTGAACATATATTATTATACTATTTATCTATCAACCCCAAAATGTAAAAAGAAAGTGTATTCACACACAAATCATTACATGAAACTTATTAATTTAATTAAGAATGTAATTTTGTTTATCATGTTAAATTTTTCCTTTATCATTTTTTCCTTTATTTCTTTCTCTCTCTCTTACTTTTTGAATATTAATTTCTATTAATCATAAATTTCATTTAATCTTCCACCTTCACGATTCATCTTCCATTTTCTTCTTTTTTCTTCACCTCTCACCTCAAATATCAAATTTAACTCCACTCCCATTTTTTTTTCTTCTCCGATAAAATTCATTATAGAATCCATACTATTATTTAGACTTTATTGAATTATTGTAAAAAAAAATTAATTATTTTTCTAAGAAAATTTTAAATTATAAAGGTATCATCAACTACTCATTTTCATATAAATTCAAAATTAAAAACTATACTTCTAAAAAAATTGATTAATTCTACAAAAATTGAAAGAAGTTCATTGAAATCGGATGAAAGAAAAACTATATGATACTTTCTAATCGTCTTGAAATCTAATGAGTTTAATAAATTTTTCGAAATATAAGAAAATATTTAGATAAAATTTTAAAATTAAATAGAGTAAAAATAGTAGTAGTAAAAGAAAAGGAAGGTGAACTTGTGGTAACAATGATCACATTGAATGTAAGAAACTTCAATGGATGGATATGACAATGACTTTAGCAGAAGAAAGAAGGGAGAAAGAAAAAAAATAAAAAGGAAAAACATCAAAATAATAATAATTAAAAAGAAAATATATTTTATAGTAAAAAAAATTGTAAAACAAAGTTATATTACTTAATTAATGTTAGTTACTCTCTTTAAGTCTTAAGTGCACACTACTCTCTATGTCACGTGGACGAAAAATGACATAATAATATATATTCAAAATTATTTAGTGGGTTAATACGACGGTTGAAAAGTTAAGGTGTCTATTTAAAAATTCAAGACAACTTCAATGGTGATTTTATGTCTTTTCTCTTACTTTATTCAAAGTTTTCATTTGACTTAAAGCTTTGTATTTTAATTTCATTAAGTTTTTAAGATTTGTATACTTAAGTAAGTCTTCCGCTGGTAGTCAGCCAGGATGAGTGTTCTCTTGGTGACCAGCAATAGTCTTCGAGTGCTTGTTACATCCTAGGTTTAGGCTCGAGCCTTGACAAACTTTGCATTAGAGCATAGAGTTCAATTGTCCTAGGGTTTCTACAAAACCATTTTAATAAGATCTTGTTTATGGTTGTGAGGTCCCACTTTTATAATGAGGGGCTATAGACATTTAAGAAAAGTTTCCCTTCTTTAATACTCTTAACTGTGAAAAAGATCTAACTCACAGAGATCTATTCTAACTCGTGCGTTCTCATATTCATTGGTCTACCCATCATACAAGAGGTGGTTGAAAGTAAAGTTTAAAGATCCTTATCGATGATATGTTCTTAACAAGAGTCTTGAGAAAAACATGAGACTCTAGAGGTGATTAAGAAAAGTCTAAGAGTAAGTTAAGTGTAATGTTTCAGAGGAATGCACTCATATTCATCTGAATCGTGCATTTGAGCAAAAAGTGAGTTGTACTCTTTCCTTTAAGCTTTGTTTTAGTTGTGTTCCTTTTTAAGAAGTATGTTTAGATCTTGGTTATTATTTTCATCCTAAAGAGTAGCATGAGTTATATGATCATGAGCAGTACTAGTGAAAGAGCTAGAGTTAGAGGAAAATATGCAGAGTCTTAGTGATCTAAGTAAGAGAGATAATTTTTTTTCACAAGCTATGCTTCTATAGTCATGAACCTAATAAGTTATTAATGAAGAGTTTCCCTTGTAGTAGACTAAGAAGTGAAGAGTTGTTAAGTTTTCAGGATAGGAGGTAGAGTAAGTGTTGCAAGTCAATATGATTTAGAGTATACCTTAACTAGAAACGGGTTATGATGATGTGTCATTATGTTAGTAATGACCATGTGTATGTACTACATATATAGAAGAGAAAGAGTATTCATAAAATGGTAAATCTAATCTAGTCTTATGAATTTTAAAAGGAGAACCTTATGGTTTTTAGAGGATGATAGAGTTAATTGAAAGATAATGCGCGGTAAGTGCGTAGGTATCACTTAAGTTGTGAAGTGAAATGTGATGGTAGTTCGAGTATGCAGACTGAGAGGTAAGGATTAACTAATTTTCATGAGGTCGTAGTAGTATTGATGTATAGTATAGTAAGGGAGCAATCATATTGATAGTCGGGTTTAGTAATAAACATTTAGCTCGAATTTGAGATGAGTCTCATGATCTAAAAGAATGGAAACATAAGGGTGATGATGTTAGTCTTGAGATTTAATATAGGAGACTTGATATAGAATGTGTGAGATATTGAGATGGTTGTTGCAATGAACATGAGTAGTAGAGACCCAAACCTTGAGATAAGTACAGTGAAGTGTGGCTAAGTCATAAATGTAAAAATATCATTAAGAGAAAGTATACCAGTTGGAGATGTGGAATAGGTACATAGCTTTCAACAGTTAGCTTTAGACCTAAGGGAGAAATGATAAGATGAGAAAGCAAGTCAAGTGTTGAGAATAAGATAGTAATGAGTTCCAAAGAGTTTAGGGATGTCTTTTAGAGGTCCTTTCAGTAATGGGTTTGTTAGAGTACTAAACTTGAATATGATGGTGCTAAACAATAGGCAATTCTTGATATAAGACCGAGGTTGATTAAATGTGGTGGTAAAGAGTAATAGTCTTGGGATGAGATTTCCTATAGAGTGGTATAGAAGCCGAACATAATGATTTGGTTTAAGCTTGAATATAGAAAGATAATACCATTAGAAGCAGACCTTAGTAAGAGTAACCCATTCCATAGCCAGTCCAGCCATCATTCTAGGACAAATGATCCCAAGGGGGAGATAATGTTACACCCCAGAAAAGTTTGAGCTAAGACTCGAATCGTTCTTCGTAGTGAGTGAGATTTTACTAAGGGATTCAGAAATGTTTGAGCTAAGACTCGAACTGTTCCTCGTAGTGAGTGAGATTTTACCAAAGAATTAAAAATTTCTTAAATATTCAGGCCACTTCTCTAGATTTATCACCTTCAGTTCCGAAAATAATTAAATTGGAAATAGCAAAATCTGAAATTTTGGAGGTTAAGATAAGTATGAGTTTTGGGTCAACTTCAAATGAAAATAACTCTTAGTCAGTATGATTTAGGTGTGCTACAAGATACTATAGGAAATATCTTTGAATTATATTTCAACCATGACTGAGTTTGAAAAGTTTCGAGTACGGATGAGTGAGATTATGACCTTTTGAAGTTAGGCTGTCCAGTGAAGGGAAGTTAGCCAAAAATTTTGAGGGATATTTTGGTCGTTTCCTTACCCAATCAGATTTAATTCAATTTTAGTAATATTTTAGGGTTATAATCCTTTTAGGTTGAGTTTTATAATCCTAATATACACCTAGAGTTTTAGTTGAGAGTTCAAGAAGAGACAAGAATCGAAAAGAAGAGAAAATTAGAGAAAAGAGGAAAGGATGAAGGCGTTTGTCGACGTTCTTGAGTTTAGTTGCGGATATTAGCCATGGGTTTAATCCCTAAGAGGTTTTTAAGCTTCCATAGTTTTGGGTTTGTTCATCCACACACCAAACATATTTTTTTCAACGTAATTTCTTTCCCAAAAAGTTGAAGGATTTAAGTTCTTAATAGGTATTTTTCAGGTTCGTTGTAGATCTTGTCTTGTTGGGGTTTTGATGATTTCTTAAGATGAAACTGATTATTTTGGAGTGCTGTTTTGAGTGTTTTTGTTTTTACTTACGTTGGGTAATTGAATATAAGGAAAAATTGAGAAAAAAAAATCAACCAAACCAATTTAGGGTCAGAAAACTAGAGGTGAAATTCTCAAAAAGCATGCCTGGGGAGTGATGGCTCGGCGAGCCACAGATGCGCCCAAGGGGATGGGGAGGCGTGTCTGTAGTTATCACAAATGAAGCCTCTGATGTTAAAGGATGGCTCCCAGCGCCGGAAACGCGCCAGGGTCACCTTACCCCACTCTTTTTCCGTCGGTTGTCCTATTTGAGCTCATTTAAAATGTATCTTCACTCCTTTTGATTCTAAACATTTTAAATTACTTCTAATCACTAAGAAATCATTCACAAAATGAAGTATAACCTTGAATTAATAATTCAAATTCAAGGTAAATTTAAGATTAAGTTTTGAGAGATCGTGGCAACCTACTGGAGAGGGTCCATTTTAGTCATTTTGAGGAGCCTTCTACTACTTCCAGTAAATTGTTTCAAGTAAGTAAGCATGAGAGTGAGGACAATGTATTCATGAGTCTACAGTATCACCTAGATCCTTAATATCATGGACCAAAACTCTTGAATTCATTATTCAAATTCAAGAGACATTTAACAATAAAGTTCAAGAAAGCCTTTAAGTTCAATTATGAATACTTTGAGATTAATCATTGAGTTGAACTAAATTTTGAGGAAGTAAATTAAAAAATGGGATGATCTATATATATAACTTTCATCCAGTTACTTAGACCTTCGAGTTGAGTATTTCATACCCATAACTTTCGCATGAATTCCATAAACTGAGTATCATTGAGAGGAGTAGTATCACAAAGTTCTAGGTCTTGAATATTGAATTTCTTATTTCTTTGGAGATTATATTTGTAATTATGGGTTTATTACATGTTACCCATGAAGTCCTTGAGTTGAATTGTTCATGCCCATAATTCCACATGAACCCTATAAGTCGAACAATCTTGAGATGAGTGGTACCTTTGAGTTCTCGAGTTGAGTAGTTCGTGCTCACAATTCCATATGAACCATCAAAGTTGAAAATCATGAAAACATCCATAAAAATTACATCATGAACCTTGAATCTATACTACAATTCAAGGAAAGTTAAGGGTTAAATTAGAAGTTAAGAACTAAGCCAAAGCAAAGTTCTTAAAGTTTCATGATTCTTTATTAAATGTTTTAACTTCATTTTAAGGATCAAATTTCAAGTCAAGTAAAGAGTAAAGAGTTGAGGAACTTCCTTCAAAGTAATATAAGGGAACTAAGTATTCCCTAATGATTTGAGTTCATTTCTCAAAAGTTATAAGGGAACTAAATGTTCTCTAAAAGTTTATAAATGTTTTCACATATAAGTCAAGAGGAAACTAAGATTTCTTAAAAGAGTTTTGAACAAGAAAAACAAACATTGATTGCAAGAGAGCTTTTTAAAGCTAAAGTGTTGAGTAAATTATCTCAACCCAAAGAAAGGAAGTTATTTTAAAAGCATGAGTTAAAGTATATTTGGGAGTAGTATTGAGCACCAATTTGGGGATGAGAATTCATATTAACTAAAGTCTCCATTAAAACTATATAGCTAACATGGGTATTAACGGATCAAACTTTTTATATGATCACGTAAGTTAAACTAGTAGATCCACTAAGTTAAGGAATCTTTGCAACAAAAAAGTAAAGGACAGTTTGGGATGTGTGGCCAAGACATTGCATCACTACTTAGGCTCACAATGGTGGTTGTTGATTAGAGAATCTCCCAAAATAAGTATATTACTTTCTTATATAAGTAAATTTGAGTTTGTTATTGCATTTTCTTTAACAAACTAAGTTGCTTTTATTGTTATATAAATTTTTTATGTTAGCATGTGTATTATATCTTTATTTGTAGTCGAGTATCCATACTCGAGTATCATATCTATGATTTCAATATTTAAGCTTTGAGTTGAGTATCTTATCCTTGAGTATGCTAGTTGAGTGAGTTGAGTAATTTGAGTATTCCTGAGTATTCTTGAGTATTCCTCGAGTTTCAAGTTAGTGAAGAGGTAAGTCTGTTTCTATTTTCCTTTATAAAGTATCAAGCTAATGTTATGTTGTAGAATTTCCCTTACATGCTCGTACATTCCACGTACTAAGCCAATTGACCTGCATCTTCTTATGATGTAGACACAACTATTAGGAGCATCAATAGGAGCTTCGTACATACATCCGAGAGTTCGAGTTAGCTATGGTGAGTCTCCTTACTTTCGGAGGATTTCATTTACTTTTTTATTTAATCAGGTTGTCATGGGTCTTGTCCCGACCTCCATCCTTATAAGTCAGTGGCTTCACAGGTAGTCAATTTTGTTAAGAAGTATGAAGTATTCATTTATTTTATTAAATATTTTAAAAAACATAAGTTGCCTATTTTATGGAAAGTTGAATAATATATTTTTGTTCAAAATTATCATTTGACTTAAAGCTTTGAAATTTAGTTTGATTCAGTTTTTAAGCTTTGTATGCTTATGTAAGTCTTCTGCTTGTAGTCAGCCAGGATGTGGGTTCTCTTAGGGACCAGCAATGATCTTCGAGTGTCGGGCACGTGTAGGGTGTAGACTGGGTTCATGATACTTTATCCTCGAATGATGACTAAATAACCTCAATTTGGAAGAAAGAGTTGCAATATTTTAATTTTTATTAAATCTTAGTACATTTCTTATATTCAGACAAGTTGTGTATCCCCCATTTCCAGTTACCACTATTTTACATTTCGTATAGTATCTCTTTATTCAGATTCTTTTTGCATGATTATCATATGTCATGTTCAAGGTTATCTATGGGTAACTCATGATCCAAGGTTCCGTGTTTACGTCAAAGGTCTCACCTCGGGGAGTGACACATCGTGTACGCTCCAAAGTCTACCAAACATGACTTTTACTCTACCGAATGACCTCCGCCTGCTTCCAAGTTATCAAATCAATGATCATGGAATCAAAAAATAATAATTGACAAAAAATTCTAAAAATAAGCCAAAATTTCTTTGTGCGAGCCACATAGGGAAACACAAAATTGGTTCTACGAATACGTCCTAACAGTTCAAAGAGCTTGTGCCCAAAAAAAAATGCACTATTTGTGCTTTAACTCACCCAAAACATGTCAAATACTTTCAAAACTATTTTTTTTTTTTGGAGAAGCATGAAACTTCGACCACTAGGGATTTTTTTATTTCATCGATAGTCATGGCCGGCCCGGCAACTGATCAGCCACTCCACATGACTGATCAGACTAAATATTTTCCACATTTAATCCATCCTAACAGTTCTTCTCTTCCAAACATTAGGTGGATTGAGCCTAATTTGCCTACTGGTCCTATGAATTTGCCTATAGATAGTTCAAGAAGGATGAACTTCGTACTAAAGTACAATATGCTAACATCATTAAGATTTCTAATAAAGACAATATGACTAAGCCTTTGATAGAACCCATCCCTCTGAAAAATCTAACGTACAATAATGGAGTCCCATGAATTGTTTCGACTGAAGATGAAGAGAAGAGAATGAATACCATAGAAAACATACAATATGCAGTGGTTGGTAAGTTTTCGTATTGATTGCCAAAATTATATGAACTTCAAATTAAACAGCAAAATAGTGTGATATAAAAGGAGACTGCAAAATCGGCTTACTGCAGAATAAACACATATTAATGAGATTTAGTCATGAGGATGTATTTTTTAATATGATCTCTAAAACTAGCTATTTTATTTTTTCTGAAGATGGATATGCATATGTTGGAATGTATACGTCCACTCATATTGATGGGACCAGGTCCTCAAGGCTATAGTAAGAAGAAGTAAGGACCAAATGCAGAAAGTAAAGATCACAATCAACTTTCGTGAAAACCTCCTTGCTAAAGGGAGGAAAACCAGTTCTTCGACATGACTTTTCAAAACCACTTCTGTTGATCTTCAACAAGCAAGAGTAAAATTCAGTTACAAATAAGAGATAAAAATGCTAAGCTCTACACTAAGCAATACTCTCTATCATTTAGTTGAGTGTGAGCATATATAACACTACTCTCTATACTAATCCTACCTGATTATATAGACTTGAAGTATAATAATAGACTTGAAGTAAAAGCCAAAATTACCCGTAACCCAGCCCTTACAATGATTCACCCATGTTTGAAACATTTCTAATGCAGTTGAGAAGGATTCGACAATAAAAGAACAGTTACAAGCAACCAAATGCAGCAAGTACAAAAAGCAATGAACACTCTTCTATTAGTTCCCTTGCTGTTATTGAAGATTAAAAATACTCTATTCGAATGAATAAATGAAAGAATGTTTTTGTTTTTTGTTTTCTATATGCCATGAACGGTTATTATCCAATAAACAAACAACCTACTTGTCCCTGATTGGATAAATACTCTTCTGCTTCACCAACCTTCCTAACACAGACAACTTTTAAAGTTGTACAACACTTTGGCAACTGGACAAGACTTCAACTCTGTAGGGGACCAGGTACCTGCACATGTGAGGAGATTATCTAACCCTTTTTTATGATGACAAACAATTTGCATAACTCCTTGCACACATTCATTCAAACCCTAGTTATGTTTCCCCCTTAATCCATGTTCTCATATAGAACATAAAAAATATACACAGAATATTCCCCCTTTTGAAATCATTGAAAAAAGCGAGACAATAAACATATGCAGACTAAAACACTAGTGGACCAAGAAAACCCAGGTCTATTAGCCACACATAACATGCATATGTAAGCATAAAGAGATTATAAAAACACGAATAGATAGGGTCGTTAAAACAAAAAGATATTAGATCATATGTACTAGCCACTGAATTATATCAAAAACATAATGCCACAAGAATTGAGCACACAAGCACAGAAGGAAACGCGACTCCTAATGGCACATCAAAATGGTTAAACCCAAAGTTCAAAAGGTACCCATATGGAATGCCATATTTTTACTTTTTCCACGCCATATCTCTATGCATGTGTTCGAGCATAAGGGTAGGAAGATTTATCTCTTCAACATTTACTAATTTTTCAATTAGTCATAGATTTGTCGCAGATGCTATAGTACGTCTTTCCGTTCCAGGCACTAGCATTTTATTGATTAATTCGAAGGTCAATTGAAACTCGCCTTTGAGTTACTTCTTGGGCACTCAAGCCCGTTTAATTTCACCTCGTTTTGTGTCAAGCTTGGTGAATTCTTTAGATGTCTTTCACCCTTCTATGGACCTAACTCCTTTCATAGGATTTCCAAAATCTCTTCATTCAAACTGATTTCCACCCCTTTGACAGTAGTCTTAATCATCCCATCTTCAAGCAACTTTATTTTATAGTAGAATTCGTGCACCTCAGGTTCATGCAGGTATAGGATAGGTGGTTCAAAACGTTGACTCTAATATTGAATAATAACAATATCAACCAGTGGTGACATGCCAGATTTTGTTAGTATGTCTGAGGAAAACACTCTCCCATTTAGCACCTTTTGGAGTTCTTTTTTTAAAATTCTTTCCTCTCTTGTCATCATCGGTTATTTTATTAAATTCTTAACCCTGGGACCGGGTCCCTTTATGGGTTTAATAGACACATTTCCGTTTACTTTTACCCTTTTGATTTGAGACTTTCCTTTTGATACCTTATCTTGTTTGCATGAGATTTCCTTGCCCTATTCTGAATCCCTTTAGATTTTACACTTTCTTACTCGGCTTCCTTATAACTTTTATCCACATACTTGGTGACATACCCATGTTGAGTCTCATTGTCATCAATAGGAACAAGATCTACTATGGGTTCTTTTGGCAAGACCCCCTGTTCTTGTTCTCGCCTTATCCTGTCATTATAAGCAGCATTTGCCACCATGTCACTACCGAACACATTTTGAGTGATGATCCTTGTCCCATAATTTTTATTGCTTCCTTTCACATATGCCTTAACGAATTTTCCTTTCCCTTTTGGTTTCTTTTCTTCTTTTTTATCAACACGTGGACGGTCAACATCCTTATAAGTTCATGTGATAGTGTTTATTTCATGAGTTTTGACTTGGGAAGTGTTTTCTCCTTTAGTACCTCTCGTTCACCATTTTAATGGAACTTCCTCCTGTTCACTATCAACATTCGAAGATTTTGGAGTTTTTTCAAATATTGGTTAACTTTTGAAGGGGACTTGCTCAGTGATCTAAATACATCACTTAGTAGAGGAGAATCACCTCTATGTGATGATAGGCATTGAATAACCAACAATTTTCCCCGTCTATGAGGATACCTGATTCGGGACCTTTCCCTTCAGGCAAGTCTCCTTCAAAGATCCTTTCAGACATAGTAAAGGAAACAACCATTGAAGCACCATCGATATCTTCATAAAATAGATCAAAACAAAGTTTTTCCTCAGAATATGCTTCATAGGTTTGAGAGCCTCCTTCAGATAGAACTTATGTTAGAGAACATGGTTCCTCACCCACAGTTGGAAAAATAGACCCCTCCTCAACTGCAATCTTAGAGATGCTTAACACATCCTTAGTTCCATCTCCACATGATCAAGTAATTGGTGATTATTCTAGAACTTGAGCAGAGAAATCGAATGAACTTGAATTTTTTATTTCTTGGGTGATTATAACTTTAAAAGGAGAAATAGTTAGACATTACGAAGATAAAGAAAAAAACCCTAAAATCTCTTCAAATTGTTTTAGAAACCTTTCACCAAGCAGAAGTGTTGAGTAGGTATGATGATATGATTTGAACAAAGAAGGGTACTTAAAATGAAAGAGGCATCAGGTCCCCACCAGTGATGGCGGTTCATTTAAAGGTGAAAAGACCTCAGAAACTTACAGGACGAAGACACGTGGCAGAGATGTTGATAGTTAACACAATGTAGCATAAAATGATAGTAACCTCCCTTTTTCATTTTGTCAAAACAATTTGTGTGATTGAATTATCTTTTTAGATAAGAATACCATAAGTGTATACCTTTATTAAGGTACAAGGAGTAAATTCTCAAGCAACCAGTTTTAAAAGAAGCATATATATATATATATATATATATATATATATATATATATATATATATATATATTGCCCTTCTAGACATAGTCGAGTAAGGAGTTTCTTTAGTAGACTTGTCCAGAGATAATGTGATCTTGTGCATTCCTAATCTCATTGTATTTTTAATAAAGCTTTCTTTGCTCAGAATCTTTGTAAAAATATCTATTAGTTGATCTTCAGTTTTTTGAAACATTATCACCACATTAATCTTCTCGATATTATCCCTCAAAAAATGGTGTGACACGTCTATGTGCTTCGTCCTCCTGCGTTGAATAGGAATTTTTGCCATGTTCATCGCACTAGTGTTGTCACACAAAAGAGGAATGGTGTTTGTAAGTACACCAAAATCTTCCAATTATTTTTTGGTCCACATAAGTTGCGCATAACATGAAGCATAAGCGACATACTCTAGGTCATCCATAAAATAAGCAACAAAATTTTTCTTCTTAGTTCCCTAGGAAATTAGTGTTGATCCTAAGAAGTGTACCATTACTGAAGTGCATTTTTGATCCACCAAGAAAGTTACAGAGTCTGCATTAGCATAGCCGGTTAGATCGAAAGTTTAACATGTTGGGTAGAAGAGGACCAGGTCGTGTGTTCCATTTGGATATCTTAGAATTCTTTTTGCTGCTTTCAAATGTGACTTCTTTGGTGCTGCTTGAAATCCTACGGACATTCTCATACTGAAGACTACGTCACGTCTTCTAGTAGTAAGGCATAGAACTGATCCAGAGATACATGTTTACATGGTTTGATTTACATGTATACCAATTTCGTCTTTGTCAATTCTCGCACTTGTACTCATGGGAGTATCTAGGAACTTTGCCTCTAACATATTGAAATTGTTGAGTAACTCTTTGATATAATTCTCTTTGTAAATTTAAGTGCATTAAGATGATTGTCGGATTTGCATTCAAAAGATGAAGGTAAGTTCACCTTTCATACTCATCTTGAACTCACTTCTCATCAACTTAGCAAACTCCTTCCATATTACATTTTAGGTTGCTCTAAAAATGGTATCATCATCATAGATATTCTCAATTAACAAATCATTACATCTAGATTTAGAAATAATGTATTGTTAATTTTGCATCTCTTCAACTCATTTGTCAATAAGAATTTGAAAACCGTTCATACTGAGCTCTAGGATCTTGCTTTAGACCATATGAGGCATTGTCAAACTTCAAAACATGATCAAGTTTATAAGATGATTAGGCAGTTCAGGATCTTCAAAGCCTGGAGGCTTCTTGACATATACTTCTTCCTTACGATTTCCATTCAGAAAATCACTCTTGATATCCATTTTAAAAAACATGAATTCTTTGTGAGCAAAAAAACATGATCGAAATTCTAATGGCTTCCATTTTAGCTACAGGATCAAAGGTATCATCATAGTCAATCCCTTCCTCTTTGTTGTATCCTTGAACCACCAGTTTTGTATTATTTTTAGTGATAATCCTATGCTCATCATGTTTATTTTTGAATACCCACCGTGTTCCTATATTAAATCTATCAATTGGTCTGGGGATCAGTTCCACTCTTCGCTTTGTTCAAATTGATGAAGCTCTTCTTGCATATACATCACCCAATCTGGATCCTTCAAAGATTCTTTGATATTATTTGGTTCAATGGATGATATGAACGCTGAATATGCAACCAGGTTTTGTGACATTGACCTATTCTGAATTCCTTAGTCAAGTGGAGATATTAGTTATTTTAGCGAATATGAAGATTAATGTTTCCATTTGGACTTTCTATTTATCTCCTTTTCTCTATCAACATCAGAATCACCTTCATCTTCTATAGGAAATAGAGAGTCCGTTTCTTGTAATAGATCGAGGGACCAGGTCCTTTGGAGAGTTTTGCATCATTTTCTTCAATATTTTGAACCTCTTCCTTATCTTTTATCTGCTTCTCAACTTTATGATCTTCGATATTTTCACCCCTTATTGTAGACTCATCGAACTTAACATGCAAACTTTCTTCACACAGAGGGTTCTTTTGTTGAACACTTTGTATGCCTTGCTTGTAGAAGAGTACCTAACAAAAACCCCTTCATCACTTCTGGCATCAAACTTCCCTAGGTTATCTTTCCCATTGTTGAATATAAAACATTTACATCCAAACGGCCTAAGATGTGAAATTGAAGGTATAGTATCATTTAGCAGTTCATATGGAATTTTCAAAATCACTGACCTGATAAGACATATATTTTTATATATCATGTTGTATCCACTATCTCAGGCTAGAAGTTCATAACATGTTTTTAATCAATTAGCATGGTTCTAGCAATCTAAATTAAGGTCCTATTTTTTCTATCAACTACTCCATTTTGCTGAAGAGTCCTTGATACTGAGAAGTTGTGAGTAATCCCATTGTCTGTGCAGAATCTTCAATTTGTGATTTTTCAAACTCTGTGCCATGATCACATTTGATGCTCCCTTTTTTTAAAAAAAATTTAGCTTTGATTGGATTGCTTTGGCGAAGATGATAAGTTGTCCAGTTGTCTCATCTTTCGTAACATGTTCCACGTAAACCTGGAGAAGACATCATCAACAACAACAATAAGTTTCTTACATCCCTTGCTTTGGATTCATACCAATTCACACAAGCCCATATGACAGAGTTCTAGAGGTCTGGTTGAGTTGACTCCCTTCTTTTCTTTAAAAATATGATTTCATTTGTTTTCCCTTTGCAAACACATTAAACACTTTAGCATTTGCGAACTTCAGTTTAGGCAACCCGCAGACCAGGTCCACTGCAACAAGTTTGTTCATCAAGGAGGAATTTACATAACCCATACGTCGATGCTAGATATTAGTATTGTAAGACCCCCAAAATGAGTTAGGGTATCTACAGCATCACATGTTCCTATGAGTTTGTTAATATTGGTCAAACGTCCAAGACGTTTGAAATTTATCCCTTGAGACTTACATATGTGACTTGAGTATGCTTAGCATGTTTGGATATGTTGCAAGTGTTATTTGATGCTCAAAATAGTATGGAAGGCCTTTGACATTTTAATGTATGTGTTTACATTGTAAACGTCCAGGTATGAATCCCCTAGGGTGATGCAAGAGGTCCTCAAGGAGGAACCAGAGGCTGTCAATACACTGCCTTGGCATTGTCAATCGAACAACCCAAATGACGCCTCATCAATGAACCTATGCCCTATCGATAGGAGGGAGGGGGCGTTGTTCAAGACATAGCCTTGTTAAGGCTGAAGACTTTTGATAGGACTCAGAACCAAACAACGCCCAACAGTATGGTTCGTCATTGAACCTATTCGGT
>CM064974.1:12748856-12954627 GCA_032847665.1 Solanum chilense
TTATCAACGAACGTGCAGTACAGTGGGCATAAGAAGACATCGACTGACCTACAGACCGTAGGTCGGGGTCTCGTAGGTCAGGTCTGGTTTAAGCTTTCCAATTTTAAGTAAGTCAATTAACTAATTAGTTTCTTAGGTGTTTAATTAGGGGTTAGGGGAAGGTTAATTATGTTAGTCAAGGGAGTTTATCTGACATAACCCTTATTTAACTCACCCAACACCCAAAAATTATCAAACCCATAACTCTCTAACTTCTCTGTAGTCTGTCTCTTCCCCAAACTTCAACCTCCATAAGAATACTAGAGCTCCAATTCAAGGACTAATTCACCAAGGTTTTCATCACAAATTCGTGGCAAGATCATCATTAAGGTATGGTTTCTTTCACTCTTGGGATTCCTTTCCCCAAGAGGCCCTTCCAAAGATAATTTTCAGCTTCCCCAAAACTAGGGTTTCAATTGGACATGGGTTCTCTTTTCAAAAAAATATTGCTGATCACTTGTGATGGATTAAAGTCTTTTATCATTGTTTAACTATGTATTAAAGGTCAATAATTGTTAATAAATCAAGATTGCCCCTTTGAACCCTTGTTATTTCCTACACTCAATATGTCTTGTAATTCTATAGTATTTGTGAAAGATGATGTTTATATAATGTGTAGAATAGTAATTGCTATGCATTACTTCTTGAATTTACCTTGTTTATGCATTGTCTATGAAATTCTTGGTAATTGAAGTATGAAGGCAATGAAAAGAGAATAGGTGAAGATTGATTCTTCTTGAATTCAATTATGAATTATGAGTTATTTTGGATTATAATGCTTCTATGTCTAATGTTTGGTTGTGATGTTGATAAAAATTATTCCTCATCCTTGACCCTAGACTATTGAATAGGCTATGAAGTATGAAAGTATGATAAGATGTGATTGTTATATGATTGAAAGTAACTTCTCATGATTATGATAAAGTGTTGAGTGAAAGGTTTACTCACTTGTATGTGGTCTTCTAAAGTAAAAGGATAGTTCTCACTTATGAATATCTATAAGCCATTATGATGAATTGTTCACATAGGGGTTTAGAAGAGACTAATGTGATATGTGTCTCATGAGATAGAAACCTACACATTAGTAGGTTGAGGTTTCTAGCAACAATCTCCATGAACCTTAACTATGTGCCCACATATAACTATAGCTTAATGGATCTACCTAGATAGCTATGTTCGTTGGTTACACCTTAGGCATGTGTTAACCCTCTCTTTTCAGTGTGGGTGGAGAACACCGTATTCCATATAGCTCACATGGTCTCACGTCAGTTACTGCACTATTTTCCCTAATGTAATAAGGTAAATGAATAAGTCAAATTACGTAAAGTATTATTAGGGTTGTCTTAAAGGTTACTACATATGGTGAGGGAGGGTACGAGACTTCTCTTACTCATTGCACGGGTGGGATCCTAAGGTATGATTCTAGTAGTGGGTTGTATGGTCAAGCTGGAACATGTTATGTACGTTAATATTTATATGATATTATGAATCAAACATGTTATGATTAAGTATGAGATTATGTGTATGCATGTGGTAAGTGACTTAATGTGATGCTTAACTTTGGATGGGGTTATGGGGTTCTATTCTTGGCATCACACAAGTTTTGCCTTATGTTGCTTATGTGTTGAGTTAATATCATGTTGGGTTGAATTATGATGTTCTATACATGTATATGCCGTGTTATTGATCATAAAACATGGTTTTGACTAAATTGTGCATTTTCTCATTCATTAATGATTTTATGCATAGGAGCCATACTTAATACATGTGTTTTCTACTAACTCATATTTCTTCCCTTTTTACCCAACATTGTAGGTTCCGGCCATTAAAGAGATTTTAGGCCACTTTTCAAGGATGCTTGGACTTCTTCCTCCAAGTAGTTGGTGGGTCCTCAGAGTTCGAGGATGGAGCCTTTGATCTACCCTGGTAGTATTGATATAGTCTAAATACATTCGTTTCTTCCTTATTCTTCAAGACATTTATTGTAAGCCCTATGTGCCAATACGTACTTGTGTAAGGTTTAGCCCAAATATTGTACTTTGTTTAGCTGGTTTAAGGTGAGAGAATACCATTAGACTAACTCTTTATATGTTGATTTTGTTGACTAAACGAGAAGCCTATGTAAGCTTTCCATGAGAGGAGTCTAAGCAAACTCCATATGTATATATTAAAGTAAATGAGGGGTCTATGTAAACCTCAACATATATAAAGTTTAAATTTTTTCCGCATTTTGACCTATGATATGTAATGATGAACACTAAGAGGCTAGTCTTATTCCATTAAGAGGACGATGATATCGGTTACATCTAGGTTGTGCCTTTCGATCATGACAAACTTGGTATGAGAGCATGATTTTAAATAATCTTAGGATTGATGTCTCACTAAACTATGTCAAGAGGAGTCTTGTTCATAATTGTGAAGCGCTCCCCAATTATGAATGAGAGGCTATATGATGTTTTAAAAAAAAACTGATTGGCCTAAGAGCGTAACCGCACACAAGACCCTTCTTTTTTTTAGAAAAGAATACACACCAAGGATCGTAACCGAACACATGATGGTATTTGAAGTTTTATTTTTTTTTTAAAAAAACACAATAATTAATTACTCAAAAAAATAACGATATAAATGGATAAAAGAACATGGTGCAACATATAAACCAAGAAATGATTAGTTTTTATTTATTTATTATTATAAAAAAAATTCTAGCATTTATATTTATGGTTTTACCAAAAGAAAAAAAAAAGTTTTACTACTAGACAATGACAACAAAAGAAATTTTTTTTTACAAAATTAAAATTAAACTCTCTTTTAAGCTAATGATATACTAGTTTAATTTTTTTTTTTAGTCAATTTAGGACTCTCCTCAATACTTAAACTCTGATTTAATTAATTATACGTGAAAGGACCATTTTTCCCTTAAAATTTCAGATTTTAAATAATAAATAAATCACCTTAAGTATTTATCCTATTCATTTTTACGGTTGTTACATTATCCCCCCCCTTAGGAACATTCGTCCCCAAATTACACTACCACTACACATCGTAATGCCAATCAGATCATAACATAATTAATATGCACTGTCAAGCAATAGCAACAAAATACGGAGAGATAAGGAATATAGACTTAAGAGTAGGAAATCTAACCTCAAGAGCTAAAACGATCAGGGCAGGGGGATCTCATGTCGTCCTCATCCTCCAACATAGAACCCTTAACAAGATGATTTCCCCATAATACCTTCACTGTGGCAATCTCCTTGTTCCTCAGCCGCTTGACCTGTCTGTCTAAGATCTCAACAGGCACCTCCTCATAATACAAGTCTTCATCAACCCCCAAACCTTCCACAGGTAGAATCGATGTTGGATCACCTAGTCACTTCTTGAACATAGAGACATTAAAGACTGAATACACAGAAGCTAGATCCGCAAGAAGTGCTAACTCGTAAGCCACCTCACCCTCATGTTGTAGGATCTCATATAGCCCAACGTACCTCCGATTCAGCTTCCTTTTTCTACCATATCTCATCACTCTTTTCATAGGTTATATCATCAAGTAAACATGGTCAGCAACCTGAAATTCTAAAGGTCGCTTTCTGTTATTTGCATATGACTTATGTCGGTTATGAGCATTAGCCAACCGTCCCTAATCACTGTAACCTTCTCTAAGGCCTCATGAACGACCTCTAGACCCAAAATGGATGACTCTCCAACCTCGAACCACCCAACTGGAGATCTACACCTCCTACCATACAGTGCTTCAAATGGTGCCATCCCAATGCTTGAGTTATAGCTATTATTATACGAGAACTCTATCAAAGGCAGATGGTCATCAAATAGAAGCAAATCATGTGTTCCACGAGAGAAACATATTGACATAGATTGTCATATCATTAGGGAGAAGATACAAAATGGGCTTGTACATACTTTGCATTTGTCTTCTGTTGAACAACCTGCAGACATACTTACCAAAGGCGTGAGCAAGTTGCAACATGATCATTTAGTATCCAAGCTAGGAATGAAGAACATATTCATACCACCTAGCTTGAAGGGGGGTATTGAGCATATGGAAGAAACTGGATAATGAGCTGAGCTATTCAAGTAGTTACAATTTGTACAGGTGTCATAGAGTTAGTGCCTAGATACTAATTCTGTTATTATTAGTTAGTTAAGCTTAAGTCAGTTAATACTTGTATATATACAGATGTACAATGATAGTTCAATACACGTTTTAAAACAATAAACAAAATTTTCAATTCTCTCTGTTTTAGTAGATATTTTGATAGTGCAATTTTTTTTTAAAAAGCAACTAATTAAAAATTTAGCAAGCAGGCTCATATCTATCTCGCAGAAGATAGCTAGTTCACTATCGATCATGATCGTCATAATTTGTTTTCAACCGAATGCAATTCATATATTTTTTTATTTTCTGTTTGGATTGCTTGTAGTTACAAAAACACATGATAATACATAAGTCAAGATTTTTATTGAATACATATCACACATTTAAAAAGGCATAACATTTATTTATCGATTTTTACTTCAATCTCAATTATTTATATCATTAATTTTGCTACTTCTTAATTTAACTAGATGGGCGGGGCCCGTGCTAGGACCAATGGCAAACATCAAATCAGTATTACAATATTTCGTTAGAAGTAGTACGTGTAGGAAGTACTTGGATTGACAACATTCTATCTTCTGGTACCGTACAACATTTTAATATAACACAACACAAACTAAAAGAGCAACACAAACTTGTACAAAAGATTTTAGAAAAACTACTTTCTTTACAAAGAGGGTAAATTAAGTTATCTAATACAACACATTTTGATTATGATTTGTGTCAAGCTTTCTTGGTATGTAGTGCCATATAAGCAACTTTCTTTTGCTGACAGCAACATTTCTGTTGTTATGATTGTCAGGGACGATTCTGCACATTCAAATAACAAGATGTGAAAAACACAACTTTCTAAGGTCGCATCAAATAATCATGACTCAAAATTAGCCTTTAAACTACTCAAACTACAAAAATAATCTTGAAATTAACCCACACTTGCAAAGTTGGGATTTACCAAGCAATGGATCAAAATATTGGGAGGGTGTCAATGAATCAACTGTTCTAGCCTAGCATAATATATCTTCGCAACAGATACCCTCAAATCTTGAGATCCATTTTCTTCGACATCCTTTTTATATATATATAAATATATATATATATATATATACATATATATATATATATATATATATATATATATATATATATATATATATATATATATATATCAAGGAATCTCATCAATGTGTTCAAGGAATGGAGGAAAAAAACATGATCAAACAATACCACTAAATCAATCCAAAAAATATTTGAGCTCTCCATCTCAGTAATCTCCAAATCTATGCAAATCGACACATGTCAAAATATACATGTTCCAAAATGAATAATCACATGGGAATAAAATATATCATATATGCAAGGAAATTATAGGTGAACACCAGCAACCTCATCAATTCTCATGTATAACTTCAAAAGCTAAAACTATTGATGAAAATGTTAATATGACAATTTAGTACAAACAAAAAGAGAAAATAAGAAAACAAAAGCTTAGTGAAGATAAACACAATCACACTGAGAGTAGAAACCTGAAAATGTAGTCATGACTATATAGTTTTGTTAATAAAAAAGATAAAGAAAGAATGAACGAAAAGTATCTTACCTTCTACGCTTCCTTCTGGTTGTATCATTTTCATGAGAAGTGACATAGCCTTAATTGATAAAGAGTATTGTGGCGGAAAAGTTTGTTCACCTCATCTTCA
Organism: Solanum chilense; assembly: GCA_032847665.1. Lineage (NCBI taxonomy): Eukaryota > Viridiplantae > Streptophyta > Magnoliopsida > Solanales > Solanaceae > Solanum > Solanum chilense. The sequence goes on from CM064974.1 coordinate 12,754,710, forward strand.
TTTACTTTTATTTGCATTTCTAATAAAAAATTTAAAACTTTAAGATGTAGGTCATGTCTATCATATCCTTCGGCAAGAACTATATAAGAACTCACCCTTGATAGGGAGAACTAAGCAACCAAAAGAAAATTTCTCATGTTCTTGCCATGTTAACATTTAAGATTAGTCAACAATAAGCAATTAAAATTTTAAGTAATTGATTGAACACAAAATGAATTAAAAGATGAAATTTAAAATTTAAAACCTTGAACTGATATGACCAATTAGATATCAAAAAGCATCTATTTGGAAATTCTCTATATGTAAATGAACTGCTAATTCTTATACATCAAGAACTAATTATAAAGAACTATAGGTGGAAGATAACTAGAACAAATATTTTTTTCAAAGCTTCATAGTCTTATCATTGGCATAAGAACACTTCTCCTCTCGCATATTCCTTTCCGTTAACTATTGAGATATATCATAATTTGTAGAACTCTCCTAGAAAGCATTTCTTGTTCAAACACATACCCTAATCTCAAGATAGGAATGATGTTGTAGCGACTAAATTCAGAATCAGAGAAGAGTTTTGCCCATTCTATTTAATTTCTTGTTCATTTCTTTCTTTTCCTGAAACATGAATCATCACCAGTTGAAAACAATTGAGTTTTGAATGATTTGTTATCTATTTTCACGTTATTAATCACAATGTCAATGACAATCACCTTTCCTCCATTCTCCTTACTTGGAATTGTTCCTTTACATTTCTTCAATATTTTGACACATTCTTCGTCGCTCTAATCATGAAATATCCACTGCTTGTCATAAAAAGTATTAACATAAAAAAAAGACCAATTAAATAAAAGATAGTAAAATCAACGTAACCTTTAGTAGCACATTCAATCCATCTCATTCTAAACAAGTTGAGTCATGATCTATAAGTTAACTTGACATAACAAATTGAACATAAAATGACTCATCAAATTATCGGGTAATAAAGGTGAAACAACAATTCAAACTATTATCATGATCCATGATTTGATTACTTTTGATTCCAATTTCATTTTGACGCAAGCAAATTATGAATGGACAAGTACAGTTTTTTAGGTTGTTTTTGACAAATTACTTAGGTGTATATTAAGTAAAATAACATAGTTAAGTACCAAACGGTGTAATTAAAGTACCAAAAACAAAGGGAAGATACCAATACAACCCTAAATTAAAGTTGACAAAGTGACCTTCACGAGGGGCTTGATGGACCGTCTAGTGGATCTCATGATTGCCTGCCCGATAGACCTTCACTAAAACACGAATAACTTTTTACTCTGCTCACGGAATTAGGAAAACATCGTGATGTTGAAAAGAAAACTCAACGATGTATAATTTGATAGGTCATGGGCCACCTAATTTTAAATGTACTGAAAGATATGATCGTTGAAGTTTACCCAAAACTCAAAGTCTAATAAGTCTCTTTAACGGATGACCTCATGGTCCATGTGAATCTTACCACACCATCTAGGCATGTTAGGTGCTTAACACTTACCTTGGGTGCAACGTCTAGGTGGCTCCCTCCTAGGTAGATCTGGAGGGTTGTTTAGGATGGCTTTCATAGTCGTGAACCATAAGATGGGCCACCTAGGTGGCCCATACAGGGTAGTCCTTGTTGGTACTCACAAAGCCCTAAACAGATCATGGACCCCTGAACTACTCATCTAGGGAGCCATAAAGGGTTCATGGTCTGTTTTGGGTTTGTGATCTTGCTCATTTTCCTTTATAAACCTTTGTCAAAGTATGAGGTGTTACAATATATCCCCATTGGGATCATTCTGTAACATCCCAGAAAAATGTTGAGCTTAGACTCAAAAAGTTCGTCGTAGTGAGTGAGATTTTACAAAGGAATGAAAGTTTTATAAGTATTAAGGTCAGTTCACTAGATTTAGAACCTTGAGTTCCAAAAATAATTAAATTGGAAATTGAAAAATAAAATTTTTTGCAAGTTAAGCTAAGAATGAGTTTTGAGTCAACTTCAAATGAAAACAACTCCTATTACAGGATGGTTTAGTTTTTTTTAAAAGATACCATAGGAAATATATTTGATATATATTTCCAACACTGCCGAGTTTGCTATGTTTCAAGTTCGGATGAGTGAGATATGTTCTTTTGAAGTTAGGTTGTCCAGTTCAGGAAAGTTAGCCGAAAATATGAGGGATATTTGGTCCTTTCCTTACCTAATCTGATTTAATTTGCTTTTAGTATTATATTAGGGGTATAATCCTTTTGGATTCAGTTTTATAATCCTAATATACATTTAGGGTTTTAGTGAAGAGTTCAAGAAGAGACAAGAATAAAAAAGAAGAGAAAATTAGAGACATGAGTAAATGATGAAGGCGTTTATCGACATTCTTGAGTTTGGTTGCGGATTTTTACCATGGTTTTAATACCTACAGGTATGTAAGCTACCATATTGTTGAGTTTTTTCACACCCCATGCCAAACATGTTATTTTTAGCGTAATTTCATTCTTAAAAAGTTGAAGGATTTAAGTTCTTGAGAAGTGTTCTTGTCGTTCATTGTAGATTTGGTCTTGTCCGGGTTTTGATGATTTATTGAGAAGAAATTGATCTTTTGGAGTGTTGTTTTTAGTATTTGTGTTTACTTAGTTTTTGTAATTGAATCTAAGGAAAACTAAAGAAAAGAAATCGATTAAACGCGATTTAGGGTCAGAAAATGATAAGAGAAATTCGCTGAAAGCATGTCTGGGGAGATGTTGGCGCGTCACACGTGCAGTGCGCCCAATTGAAGCCTCTGATGTTAGGGGCTGACACGGCCCTCGCGCCAGGGTCGCCTTCCCCCACTCCTTTTCCGCCGGTTGTCCCGTTTGAGCTCATATAAAGTGTGTCTTCACTCTTTTTAATTATAAGAACTTTAACCTACTTCTGAACACTTAGAATTCATTCATAAAATTATTTATCACCATGTATTAATAATTCAAATTCAAGGTAAAGTTAAAATTAATTATGTTTTGAGAGTTATTCCAGACCTTTTGGAGAGGGTGCCTTTGAGCCTTTTTCAGTTGCCTTATACAATTTCATGTAAATTTTTTCAAGTAAGTGAGTATGAGAGTGAGGAGAATGTATTTATGAGTCTATAATTTCACCGAGGTCCTTCATATGATAAACATAACTCTTGAATTCATAATTCACATTCAAGAGAGAGTTAACAGTAGAGTTCAAGAAAGACTTTAAGTTTAACTGTGAATTATTTTATATCCATCATTGATTTGAACTAAGTTTTGTGGAAGTAAATAAGAAAATGGGAAGAGTCATATACATCAGTTCCATCCAGTTACTTAGACCTTCGAGTCGAGTTGTTCATGCCCATAACTTCTGCATGAATTCCATAAATTTGGTATCATTGGGAGTAGTAGAATCTCGAAGTTCTAAGTCTTGAGTATTGAGTTTCTTATTCCTTTGGAGATTATATATCTAATGATGGGTATATTTTATGTTACCCATGAATTCCTTGAGTTGAAGTGTTCATGCCCATAATTCCACATAAACCCTATAAGTCGAAGAATGTTGAGTTCTCAAGTTAAGTTGTTCACGCTTATAAATCGCACAAAACCTGCAAGTTGAAAATCATGAAATCATAAATAAACATTACATTATGGACTTCGAATCCACACTTCAATTCAAGCAATGCTAAGAGTTAAGTTAGAAGTTAAGAAGTAAAGTTCTTAATGTTTCAAGAGTCTTTATTAAATGTTTTAACTTCGTTTAAGGCTCAAGTTTCAAGTCAAGTAAAGAGTAAAGAGTAAAGAGTTGAAAACCTTCCTTCGAAGTAATATAAGGGAAATAAGTATTTCCTAATATTTGAGTTCCTTTCTCAAAATTTATAAGGGAACTAAGTATTCCCTAAAATATGGTAAATATTTTCATATATTAGTTAAGAGAAAAGTAAGATTTCCAAAAAGAGTTTTGAACAAGAAAAAGGAACATTGATTCCAAGAGAATTTTTGAAAGCTAAAGTGTTGAGAAAATTATTTCAACCCAAATAAAGGAAGTTATTTTTAAAGAATATGCTAAAGTATGTTTCGGGAGTAGTATTGAGCATAGATGTGGGGTGAGAGTTCATATTAACTCAAGTCTCCATGAAAACCATGTAGCCATCATGAGTATTATCGTGTCATATTTTTTAGATGATCACGTAAATTAAACTAGTGGATCCACTAAGTTAAGGAGTTCTATGCGACTAAAAAATATATGTGAGTTCCGGTAGTGTGGGTAAAACGTTGTGTCACCCCTAAGGCTCATACTGGTGGTTGTCGATTAGAGAATCTCCCACAGAAACTATATTACCTTTTCATATAAGTAAAGTTGAGTTTGTTATGCATTTTCTATAATTAACTAAATTGTTTTTCCTGTTTTAGAATATGTTTTTATATATAAATGTGTATTATTGATTTATATTGAGTTGAGTATCCATAATCGAGTATCATATTTTTGAGTTCAGTATTTAATCTCTGAGTTGAGTATCTTATCCTTGAGTATGTTGAGTTGAGTAAGTTGATCAGTTTAAGTATTCCTTGAGTTTTCCTTGAGTTTCAAGTTTGAGAAGAGGTAAGTATGTTCCCATTTTTTACTCAAGTATCATTATGTTATGCTTTATGATTCCACTTACATGCTTGTACATTCCAATTACTGAGCTGATTGGCCAACATCATTTTATCATGAAGAAACAACTATGAGGATCATTAATGGGAGCTTCGTTGCTACATCCGGAGTTCGAGTTAGCTATGGTGAGCCTTCTTACATCTTGTGGATTTCATTTACATTTCAATTTAGTCAGGATGTTATGCATCTTGTCCCAACTTCCATCATTGTCAGTTAGAGGCTTCATAGATAGTCACTTTAGTTAAGAAGTCTGTATTATTGATTATTTTATTAAATACTTTAAAGACTTAAGTTTCCTATTTTACGGAGATTTGAATAATTTATTTTTATAGAAAAGACATAGAGTCACCATTAAAGTTTTTCTGGATTTTCAGAAAGGCATCTTAACTTACAACTGTCTTATTACTCCACTAAACAATTCTGAACATATATTATTATACTATTTATCTATCAACCCCAAAATGTAAAAAGAAAGTGTATTCACACACAAATCATTACATGAAACTTATTAATTTAATTAAGAATGTAATTTTGTTTATCATGTTAAATTTTTCCTTTATCATTTTTTCCTTTATTTCTTTCTCTCTCTCTTACTTTTTGAATATTAATTTCTATTAATCATAAATTTCATTTAATCTTCCACCTTCACGATTCATCTTCCATTTTCTTCTTTTTTCTTCACCTCTCACCTCAAATATCAAATTTAACTCCACTCCCATTTTTTTTTCTTCTCCGATAAAATTCATTATAGAATCCATACTATTATTTAGACTTTATTGAATTATTGTAAAAAAAAATTAATTATTTTTCTAAGAAAATTTTAAATTATAAAGGTATCATCAACTACTCATTTTCATATAAATTCAAAATTAAAAACTATACTTCTAAAAAAATTGATTAATTCTACAAAAATTGAAAGAAGTTCATTGAAATCGGATGAAAGAAAAACTATATGATACTTTCTAATCGTCTTGAAATCTAATGAGTTTAATAAATTTTTCGAAATATAAGAAAATATTTAGATAAAATTTTAAAATTAAATAGAGTAAAAATAGTAGTAGTAAAAGAAAAGGAAGGTGAACTTGTGGTAACAATGATCACATTGAATGTAAGAAACTTCAATGGATGGATATGACAATGACTTTAGCAGAAGAAAGAAGGGAGAAAGAAAAAAAATAAAAAGGAAAAACATCAAAATAATAATAATTAAAAAGAAAATATATTTTATAGTAAAAAAAATTGTAAAACAAAGTTATATTACTTAATTAATGTTAGTTACTCTCTTTAAGTCTTAAGTGCACACTACTCTCTATGTCACGTGGACGAAAAATGACATAATAATATATATTCAAAATTATTTAGTGTGTTAATACGACGGTTGAAAAGTTAAGGTGTCTATTTAAAAATTCAAGACAACTTCAATGGTGATTTTATGTCTTTTCTCTTACTTTATTCAAAGTTTTCATTTGACTTAAAGCTTTGTATTTTAATTTCATTAAGTTTTTAAGATTTGTATACTTAAGTAAGTCTTCCGCTGGTAGTCAGCCAGGATGAGTGTTCTCTTGGTGACCAGCAATAGTCTTCGAGTGCTTGTTACATCCTAGGTTTAGGCTCGAGCCTTGACAAACTTTGCATTAGAGCATAGAGTTCAATTGTCCTAGGGTTTCTACAAAACCATTTTAATAAGATCTTGTTTATGGTTGTGAGGTCCCACTTTTATAATGAGGGGCTATAGACATTTAAGAAAAGTTTCCCTTCTTTAATACTCTTAACTGTGAAAAAGATCTAACTCACAGAGATCTATTCTAACTCGTGCGTTCTCATATTCATTGGTCTACCCATCATACAAGAGGTGGTTGAAAGTAAAGTTTAAAGATCCTTATCGATGATATGTTCTTAACAAGAGTCTTGAGAAAAACATGAGACTCTAGAGGTGATTAAGAAAAGTCTAAGAGTAAGTTAAGTGTAATGTTTCAGAGGAATACACTCATATTCATCTGAATCGTGCATTTGAGCAAAAAGTGAGTTGTACTCTTTCCTTTAAGCTTTGTTTTAGTTGTGTTCCTTTTTAAGAAGTATGTTTAGATCTTGGTTATTATTTTCATCCTAAAGAGTAGCATGAGTTATATGATCATGAGCAGTACTAGTGAAAGAGCTAGAGTTAGAGGAAAATATGCAGAGTCTTAGTGATCTAAGTAAGAGAGATAATTTTTTTTCTCAAGTTATGCTTCTATAGTCATGAACCTAATAAGTTATTAATGAAGAGTTTCCCTTGTAGTAGACTAAGAAGTGAAGAGTTGTTAAGTTTTCAGGATAGGAGGTAGAGTAAGTGTTGCAAGTCAATATGATTTAGAGTATACCTTAACTAGAAACGGGTTATGATGATGTGTCATTATGTTAGTAATGACCATGTGTATGTACTACATATATAGAAGAGAAAGAGTATTCATAAAATGGTAAATCTAATCTAGTCTTATGAATTTTAAAAGGAGAACCTTATGGTTTTTAGAGGATGATAGAGTTAATTGAAAGATAATGCGCGGTAAGTGCGTAGGTATCACTTAAGTTGTGAAGTGAAATGTGATGGTAGTTCGAGGATGCAGACTGAGAGGTAAGGATTAACTAATTTTCATGAGGTCGTAGTAGTATTGATGTATAGTATAGTAAGGGAGCAATCATATTGATAGTCGGGTTTAGTAATAAACATTTAGCTCGAATTTGAGATGAGTCTCATGATCTAAAAGAATGGAAACATAAGGGTGATGATGTTAGTCTTGAGATTTAATATAGGAGACTTGATATAGAATGTGTGAGATATTGAGATGGTTGTTGCAATGAACATGAGTAGTAGAGACCCAAACCTTGAGATAAGTACAGTGAAGTGTGGCTAAGTCATAAATGTAAAAATATCATTAAGAGAAAGTATACCAGTTGGAGATGTGGAATAGGTACATAGCTTTCAACAGTTAGCTTTAGACCTAAGGGAGAAATGATAAGATGAGAAAGCAAGTCAAGTGTTGAGAATAAGATAGTAATGAGTTCCAAAGAGTTTAGGGATGTCTTTTAGAGGTCCTTTCAGTAATGGGTTTGTTAGAGTACTAAACTTGAATATGATGGTGCTAAACAATAGGCAATTCTTGATATAAGACCGAGGTTGATTAAATGTGGTGGTAAAGAGTAATAGTCTTGGGATGAGATTTCCTATAGAGTGGTATAGAAGCCGAACATAATGATTTGGTTTAAGCTTGAATATAGAAAGATAATACCATTAGAAGCAGACCTTAGTAAGAGTAACCCATTCCATAGCCAGTCCAGCCATCATTCTAGGACAAATGATCCCAAGGGGGAGATAATGTTACACCCCAGAAAAGTTTGAGCTAAGACTCGAATCGTTCTTCGTAGTGAGTGAGATTTTACTAAGGGATTCAGAAATGTTTGAGCTAAGACTCGAACTGTTCCTCGTAGTGAGTGAGATTTTACCAAAGAATTAAAAATTTCTTAAATATTCAGGCCACTTCTCTAGATTTATCACCTTCAGTTCCGAAAATAATTAAATTGGAAATAGCAAAATCTGAAATTTTGGAGGTTAAGATAAGTATGAGTTTTGGGTCAACTTCAAATGAAAATAACTCTTAGTCAGTATGATTTAGGTGTGCTACAAGATACTATAGGAAATATCTTTGAATTATATTTCAACCATGACTGAGTTTGAAAAGTTTCGAGTACGGATGAGTGAGATTATGACCTTTTGAAGTTAGGCTGTCCAGTGAAGGGAAGTTAGCCAAAAATTTTGAGGGATATTTTGGTCATTTCCTTACCCAATCAGATTTAATTCAATTTTAGTAATATTTTAGGGTTATAATCCTAATATACACCTAGAGTTTTAGTTGAGAGTTCAAGAAGAGACAAGAATCGAAAAGAAGAGAAAATTAGAGAAAAGAGGAAAGGATGAAGGCGTTTGTCGACGTTCTTGAGTTTAGTTGCGGATATTAGCCATGGGTTTAATCCCTAAGAGGTTTTTAAGCTTCCATAGTTTTGGGTTTGTTCATCCACACACCAAACATATTTTTTTCAACGTAATTTCTTTCCCAAAAAGTTGAAGGATTTAAGTTCTTAATAGGTATTTTTCAGGTTCGTTGTAGATCTTGTCTTGTTGGGGTTTTGATGATTTCTTAAGATGAAACTGATTATTTTGGAGTGCTGTTTTGAGTGTTTTTGTTTTTACTTACGTTGGGTAATTGAATATAAGGAAAAATTGAGAAAAAAAATTCAACCAAACCAATTTAGGGTCAGAAAACTAGAGGTGAAATTCTCAAAAAGCATGCCTGGGGAGTGATGGCTCGGCGAGCCACAGATGCGCCCAAGGGGATGGGGAGGCGTGTCTGTAGTGATCACAAATGCAGCCTCTGATGTTAAAGGATGGCTCCCAGCGCCGGAAACGCGCCAGGGTCACCTTACCCCACTCTTTTTCCGTCGGTTGTCCTATTTGAGCTCATTTAAAATGTATCTTCACTCCTTTTGATTCTAAACATTTTAAATTACTTCTAATCACTAAGAAATCATTCACAAAATGAAGTATAACCTTGAATTAATAATTCAAATTCAAGGTAAATTTAAGATTAAGTTTTGAGAGATCGTGGCAACCTACTGGAGAGGGTCCATTTTAGTCATTTTGAGGAGCCTTCTACTACTTCCAGTAAATTGTTTCAAGTAAGTAAGCATGAGAGTGAGGACAATGTATTCATGAGTCTACAGTATCACCTAGATCCTTAATATCATGGACCAAAACTCTTGAATTCATTATTCAAATTCAAGAGACATTTAACAATAAAGTTCAAGAAAGCCTTTAAGTTCAATTATGAATACTTTGAGATTAATCATTGAGTTGAACTAAATTTTGAGGAAGTAAATTAAAAAATGGGATGATCTATATATATAACTTTCATCCAGTTACTTAGACCTTCGAGTTGAGTATTTCATACCCATAACTTTCGCATGAATTCCATAAACTGAGTATCATTGAGAGGAGTAGTATCACAAAGTTCTAGGTCTTGAATATTGAATTTCTTATTTCTTTGGAGATTATATTTGTAATTATGGGTTTATTACATGTTACCCATGAAGTCCTTGAGTTGAATTGTTCATGCCCATAATTCCACATGAACCCTATAAGTCGAACAATCTTGAGATGAGTGGTACCTTTGAGTTCTCGAGTTGAGTAGTTCGTGCTCACAATTCCATATGAACCATCAAAGTTGAAAATCATGAAAACATCCATAAAAATTACATCATGAACCTTGAATCTATACTACAATTCAAGGAAAGTTAAGGGTTAAATTAGAAGTTAAGAACTAAGCCAAAGCAAAGTTCTTAAAGTTTCATGATTCTTTATTAAATGTTTTAACTTCATTTTAAGGATCAAATTTCAAGTCAAGTAAAGAGTAAAGAGTTGAGGAACTTCCTTCAAAGTAATATAAGGGAACTAAGTATTCCCTAATGATTTGAGTTCATTTCTCAAAAGTTATAAGGGAACTAAATGTTCTCTAAAAGTTTATAAATGTTTTCACATATAAGTCAAGAGGAAACTAAGATTTCTTAAAAGAGTTTTGAACAAGAAAAACAAACATTGATTGCAAGAGAGCTTTTTAAAGCTAAAGTGTTGAGTAAATTATCTCAACCCAAAGAAAGGAAGTTATTTTAAAAGCATGAGTTAAAGTATATTTGGGAGTAGTATTGAGCACCAATTTGGGGATGAGAATTCATATTAACTAAAGTCTCCATTAAAACTATATAGCTAACATGGGTATTAACGGATCAAACTTTTTATATGATCACGTAAGTTAAACTAGTAGATCCACTAAGTTAAGGAATCTTTGCAACAAAAAAGTAAAGGACAGTTTGGGATGTGTGGCCAAGACATTGCATCACTACTTAGGCTCACAATGGTGGTTGTTGATTAGAGAATCTCCCAAAATAAGTATATTACTTTCTTATATAAGTAAATTTGAGTTTGTTATTGCATTTTCTTTAACAAACTAAGTTGCTTTTATTGTTATATAAATTTTTTATGTTAGCATGTGTATTATATCTTTATTTGTAGTCGAGTATCCATACTCGAGTATCATATCTATGATTTCAATATTTAAGCTTTGAGTTGAGTATCTTATCCTTGAGTATGCTAGTTGAGTGAGTTGAGTAATTTGAGTATTCCTGAGTATTCTTGAGTATTCCTCGAGTTTCAAGTTAGTGAAGAGGTAAGTCTGTTTCTATTTTCCTTTATAAAGTATCAAGCTAATGTTATGTTGTAGAATTTCCCTTACATGCTCGTACATTCCACGTACTAAGCCAATTGACCTGCATCTTCTTATGATGTAGACACAACTATTAGGAGCATCAATAGGAGCTTCGTACATACATCCGAGAGTTCGAGTTAGCTATGGTGAGTCTCCTTACTTTCGGAGGATTTCATTTACTTTTTTATTTAATCAGGTTGTCATGGGTCTTGTCCCGACCTCCATCCTTATAAGTCAGTGGCTTCACAGGTAGTCAATTTTGTTAAGAAGTATGAAGTATTCATTTATTTTATTAAATATTTTAAAAAACATAAGTTGCCTATTTTATGGAAAGTTGAATAATTTATTTTTGTTCAAAATTATCATTTGACTTAAAGCTTTGAAATTTAGTTTGATTCAGTTTTTAAGCTTTGTATGCTTATGTAAGTCTTCTGTTTGTAGTCAGCCAGGATGTGGGTTCTCTTAGGGACCAGCAATGATCTTCGAGTGTCGGGCACGTGTAGGGTGTAGACTGGGTTCATGATACTTTATCCTCGAATGATGACTAAATAACCTCAATTTGGAAGAAAGAGTTGCAATATTTTAATTTTTATTAAATCTTAGTACATTTCTTATATTCAGACAAGTTGTGTATCCCCCATTTCCAGTTACCACTATTTTACATTTCGTATAGTATCTCTTTATTCAGATTCTTTTTGCATGATTATCATATGTCATGTTCAAGGTTATCTATGGGTAACTCATGATCCAAGGTTCCGTGTTTACGTCAAAGGTCTCACCTCGGGGAGTGACACATCGTGTACGCTCCAAAGTCTACCAAACATGACTTTTACTCTACCGAATGACCTCCGCCTGCTTCCAAGTTATCAAATCAATGATCATGGAATCAAAAAATAATAATTGACAAAAAATTCTAAAAATAAGCCAAAATTTCTTTGTGCGAGCCACATAGGGAAACACAAAATTGGTTCTACGAATACGTCCTAACAGTTCAAAGAGCTTGTGCCCAAAAAAAAATGCACTATTTGTGCTTTAACTCACCCAAAACATGTCAAATACTTTCAAAACTATTTTTTTTTGGAGAAGCATGAAACTTCGACCACTAGGGATTTTTTTATTTCATCGATAGTCATGGCCGGCCCGGCAACTGATCAGCCACTCCACATGACTGATCAGACTAAATATTTTCCACATTTAATCCATCCTAACAGTTCTTCTCTTCCAAACATTAGGTGGATTGAGCCTAATTTGCCTACTGGTCCTATGAATTTGCCTATAGATAGTTCAAGAAGGATGAACTTCGTACTAAAGTACAATATGCTAACATCATTAAGATTTCTAATAAAGACAATATGACTAAGCCTTTGATAGAACCCATCCCTCTGAAAAATCTAACGTACAATAATGGAGTCCCATGAATTGTTTCGACTGAAGATGAAGAGAAGAGAATGAATACCATAGAAAACAGCAAAATAGTGTGATATAAAAGGAGACTGCAAAATCGGCTTACTGCAGAATAAACACATATTAATGAGATTTAGTCATGAGGATGTATTTTTTAATATGATGTCTAAAACTAGCTATTTTATTTTTTCTGAAGATGGATATGCATATGTTGGAATGTATACGTCCACTCATATTGATGGGACCAGGTCCTCAAGGCTATAGTAAGAAGAAGTAAGGACCAAATGCAGAAAGTAAAGATCACAATCAACTTTCGTGAAAACCTCCTTGCTAAAGGGAGGAAAACCAGTTCTTCGACATGACTTTTCAAAACCACTTCTGTTAATCTTCAACAAGCAAGAGTAAAATTCAGTTACAAATAAGAGATAAAAATGCTAAGCTCTACACTAAGCAATACTCTCTATCATTTAGTTGAGTGTGAGCATATATAACACTACTCTCTATACTAATCCTACCTGATTATATAGACTTGAAGTATAATAATAGACTTGAAGTAAAAGCCAAAATTACCCGTAACCCAGCCCTTACAATGATTCACCCATGTTTGAAACATTTCTAATGCAGTTGAGAAGGATTCGACAATAAAAGAACAGTTACAAGCAACCAAATGCAGCAAGTACAAAAAGCAATGAACACTCTTCTATTAGTTCCCTTGCTGTTATTGAAGATTAAAAATACTCTATTCGAATGAATAAATGAAAGAATGTTTTTGTTTTTTGTTTTCTATATGCCATGAACGGTTATTATCCAATAAACAAACAACCTACTTGTCCCTGATTGGATAAATACTCTTCTGCTTCACCAACCTTCCTAACACAGACAACTTTTAAAGTTGTACAACACTTTGGCAACTGGACAAGACTTCAACTCTGTAGGGGACCAGGTACCTGCACATGTGAGGAGATTATCTAACCCTTTTTTATGATGACAAACAATTTGCATAACTCCTTGCACACATTCATTCAAACCCTAGTTATGTTTCCCCCTTAATCCATGTTCTCATATAGAACATAAAAAATATACACAGAATATTCCCCCTTTTGAAATCATTGAAAAAAGCGAGACAATAAACATATGCAGACTAAAACACTAGTGGACCAAGAAAACCCAGGTCTATTAGCCACACATAACATGCATATGTAAGCATAAAGAGATTATAAAAACACGAATAGATAGGGTCGTTAAAACAAAAAGATATTAGATCATATATACTAGCCACTGAATTATATCAAAAACATAATGCCACAAGAATTGAGCACACAAGCACAGAAGGAAACGCGACTCCTAATGGCACATCAAAATGGTTAAACCCAAAGTTCAAAAGGTACCCATATGGAATGCCATATTTTTACTTTTTCCACGCCATATCTCTATGCATGTGTTCGAGCATAAGGGTAGGAAGATTTATCTCTTCAACATTTACTAATTTTTCAATTAGTCATAGATTTGTCGCAGATGCTATAGTACGTCTTTCCGTTCCAGGCACTAGCATTTTATTGATTAATTCGAAGGTCAATTGAAACTCGCCTTTGAGTTACTTCTTGGGCACTCAAGCCCGTTTAATTTCACCTCGTTTTGTGTCAAGCTTGGTGAATTCTTTAGATGTCTTTCACCCTTCTATGGACCTAACTCCTTTCATAGGATTCCCAAAATCTCTTCATTCAAACTGATTTCCACCCCTTTGACAGTAGTCTTAATCATCCCATCTTCAAGCAACTTTATTTTATAGTAGAATTCGTGCACCTCAGGTTCATGCAGGTATAGGATAGGTGGTTCAAAACGTTGACTCTAATATTGAATAATAACAATATCAACCAGTGGTGATATGCCAGATTTTGTTAGTATGTCTGAGGAAAACACTCTCCCATTTAGCACCTTTTGGAGTTCTTTTTTTAAAATTCTTTCCTCTCTTGTCATCATCGGTTATTTTATTAAATTCTTAACCCTGGGACTGGGTCCCTTTATGGGTTTAATAGACACATTTCCGTTTACTTTTACCCTTTTGATTTGAGACTTTCCTTTTGATACCTTATCTTGTTTGCATGAGATTTCCTTGCCCTATTCTGAATCCCTTTAGATTTTACACTTTCTTACTCGGCTTCCTTATAACTTTTATCCACATACTTGGTGACATACCCATGTTGAGTCTCATTGTCATCAATAGGAACAAGATCTACTATGGGTTCTTTTGGCAAGACCCCCTGTTCTTGTTCTCGCCTTATCCTGTCATTATAAGCAGCATTTGCCACCATGTCACTACCGAACACATTTTGAGTGATGATCCTTGTCCCATAATTTTTATTGCTTCCTTTCACATATGCCTTAACGAATTTTCCTTTCCCTTTTGGTTTCTTTTGTTCTTTTTTATCAACACGTGGACGGTCAACATCCTTATAAGTTCATGTGATAGTGTTTATTTCATGAGTTTTGACTTGGGAAGTGTTTTCTCCTTTAGTACCTCTCGTTCACCATTTTAATGGAACTTCCTCCTGTTCACTATCAACATTCGAAGATTTTGGAGTTTTTTCAAATATTGGTTAACTTTTGAAGGGGACTTGCTCAGTGATCTAAATACATCACTTAGTAGAGGAGAATCACCTCTATGTGATGATAGGCATTGAATAACCAACAATTTTCCCCGTCTATGAGGATACCTGATTCGGGACCTTTCCCTTCAGGCAAGTCTCCTTCAAAGATCCTTTCAGACATAGTAAAGGAAACAACCATTGAAGCACCATCGATATCTTCATAAAATAGATCAAAACAAAGTTTTTCCTCAGAATATGCTTCATAGGTTTGAGAGCCTCCTTCAGATAGAACTTATGTTAGAGAACATGGTTCCTCACCCACAGTTGGAAAAATAGACCCCTCCTCAACTGCAATCTTAGAGATGCTTAACACATCCTTAGTTCCATCTCCACATGATCAAGTAATTGGTGATTATTCTAGAACTTGAGCAGAGAAATCGAATGAACTTGAATTTTTTATTTCTTGGGTGATTATAACTTTAAAAGGAGAAATAGTTAGACATTACGAAGATAAACAAAAAAACCCTAAAATCTCTTCAAATTGTTTTAGAAACATTTCACCAAGCAGAAGTGTTGAGTAGATATGATGATATGATTTGAACAAAGAAGGGTACTTAAAATGAAAGAGGCATCAGGTCCCCACCAGTGATGGCGGTTCATTTAAAGGTGAAAAGACCTCAGAAACTTACAGGACGAAGACACGTGGCAGAGATGTTGATAGTTAACACAATGTAGCATAAAATGATAGTAACCTCCCTTTTTCATTTTGTCAAAACAATTTGTGTGATTGAATTATCTTTTTAGATAAGAATACCATAAGTGTATACCTTTATTAAGGTACAAGGAGTAAATTCTCAAGCAACCAGTTTTAAAAGAAGCATATATATATATATATATATATATATATATATATATATATATATATATATATTGCCCTTCTAGACATAGTCGAGTAAGGAGTTTCTTTAGTAGACTTGTCCAGAGATAATGTGATCTTGTGCATTCCTAATCTCATTGTATTTTTAATAAAGCTTTCTTTGCTCAGAATCTTTGTAAAAATATCTGTTAGTTGATCTTCAGTTTTTTGAAACATTATCACCACATTAATCTTCTCGATATTATCCCTCAAAAAATGGTGTGACACGTCTATGTGCTTCGTCCTCCTGCGTTGAATAGGATTTTTTGCCATGTTCATCGCACTAGTGTTGTCACACAAAAGAGGAATGGTGTTTGTAAGTACACCAAAATCTTCCAATTATTTTTTGGTCCACATAAGTTGCGCATAACATGAAGCATAAGCGACATACTCTAGCTCATCCATAAAATAAGCAACAAAATTTTTCTTCTTAGTTCCCTAGGAAATTTGTGTTGATCCTAAGAAGTGTACCATTACTGAAGTGCATTTTTGATCCACCAAGAAAGTTACAGAGTCTGCATTAGCATAGCCGGTTAGATCGAAAGTTTAACATGTTGGGTAGAAGAGGACCAGGTCGTGTGTTCCATTTGGATATCTTAGAATTCTTTTTGCTGCTTTCAAATGTGACTTCTTTGGTGCTGCTTGAAATCCTACGGACATTCCCATACTGAAGACTACGTCACGTCTTCTAGTAGTAAGGCATAGAACTGATCCAGAGATACATGTTTACATGGTTTGATTTACATGTATACCAATTTCGTCTTTGTCAATTCTCGCACTTGTACTCATGGGAGTATCTAGGAACTTTGCCTCTAACATATTGAAATTGTTGAGTAACTCTTTGATATAATTCTCTTTGTAAATTTAAGTGCATTAAGATGATTGTCGGATTTGCATTCAAAAGATGAAGGTAAGTTCACCTTTTATACTCATCTTGAACTCACTTCTCATCAACTTAGCAAACTCCTTCCATATTACATTTTAGGTTGCTCTAAAAATGGTATCATCATCATAGATATTCTCAATTAACAAATCATTCCATCTAGATTTAGAAATAATGTATTGTTAATTTTGCATCTCTTCAACTCATTTGTCAATAAGAATTTGAAAACCGTTCATACTGAGCTCTAGGATCTTGCTTTAGACCATATGAGGCATTGTCAAACTTCAAAACATGATCAGGTTTATAAGATGATTAGGCAGTTCAGGATCTTCAAAGCCTGGAGGCTTCTTGACATATACTTCTTCCTTACGATTTCCATTCAGAAAATCACTCTTGATATCCATTTTAAAAAACATGAATTCTTTGTGAGCAAAAAAACATGATCGAAATTCTAATGGCTTCCATTTTAGCTACAGGATCAAAGGTATCATCATAGTCAATCCCTTCCTCTTTGTTGTATCCTTGAACCACCAGTTTTGTATTATTTTTAGTGATAATCCTATGCTCATCATGTTTATTTTTGAATACCCACCGTGTTCCTATATTAAATCTATCAATTGGTCTGGGGATCAGTTCCACTCTTCGCTTTGTTCAAATTGATGAAGCTCTTCTTGCATATACATCACCCAATCTGGATCCTTCAAAGATTCTTTGATATTATTTGGTTCAATGGATGATATGAACGCTGAATATGCAACCAGGTTTTGTGACATTGACCTATTCTGAATTCCTTAGTCAAGTGGAGATATTAGTTATTTTAGCGAATATGAAGATTAATGTTTCCATTTGGACTTTCTATTTATCTCCTTTTCTCTATCAACATCAGAATCACCTTCATCTTCTATAAGAAATAGAGAGTCCGTTTCTTGTAATAGATCGAGGGACCAGGTCCTTTGGAGAGTTTTGCATCATTTTCTTCAATATTTTGAACCTCTTCCTTATCTTTTATCTGCTTCTCAACTTTATGATCTTCGATATTTTCACCCCTTATTGTAGACTCATCGAACTTAACATGCAAACTTTCTTCACACAGAGGGTTCTTTTGTTGAACACTTTGTATGCCTTGCTTGTAGAAGAGTACCTAACAAAAACCCCTTCATCACTTCTGGCATCAAACTTCCCTAGGTTATCTTTCCCATTGTTGAACATAAAACATTTACATCCAAACGGCCTAAGATGTGAAATTGAAGGTATAGTATCATTTAGCAGTTCATATGGAATTTTCATAATCACTGACCTGATAAGACATATATTTTTATATATCATGTTGTATCCACTATCTCAGGCTAGAAGTTCATAACATGTTTTTAATCAATTAGCATGGTTCTAGCAATCTAAATTAAGGTCCTATTTTTTCTATCAACTACTCCATTTTGCTGAAGAGTCCTTGATACTGAGAAGTTGTGAGTAATCCCATTGTCTGTGCAGAATCTTCAATTTGTGATTTTTCAAACTCTGTGCCATGATCACATTTGATGCTCCCTTTTTTTTAAAAAAATTTAGCTTTGATTGGATTGCTTTGGCGAAGATGATAAGTTGTCCAGTTGTCTCATCTTTCGTAACATGTTCCACGTAAACCTGGAGAAGACATCATCAACAACAACAATAAGTTTCTTACATCCCTTGCTTTGGATTCATACCAATTCACACAAGCCCATATGACAGAGTTCTAGAGGTCTGGTTGAGTTGACTCCCTTCTTTTCTTTAAAAATATGATTTCATTTGTTTTCCCTTTGCAAACACATTAAACACTTTAGCATTTGCGAACTTCAGTTTAGGCAACCCGCAGACCAGGTCCACTGCAACAAGTTTGTTCATCAAGGAGGAATTTACATAACCCATACGTCGATGCTAGATATTAGTATTGTAAGACCCCCAAAATGAGTTAGGGTATCTACAGCATCACATGTTCCTATGAGTTTGTTAATATTGGTCAAACGTCCAAGACGTTTGAAATTTATCCCTTGAGACTTACATATGTGACTTGAGTATGCTTAGCATGTTTGGATATGTTGCAAGTGTTATTTGATGCTCAAAATAGTATGGAAGGCCTTTGACATTTTAATGTATGTGTTTACATTGTAAACGTCCAGGTATGAATCCCCTAGGGTGATGCAAGAGGTCCTCAAGGAGGAACCAGAGGCTGTCAATACACTGCCTTGGCATTGTCAATCGAACAACCCAAATGACGCCTCATCAATGAACCTATGCCCTATCGATAGGAGGGAGGGGGCGTTGTTCAAGACATAGCCTTGTTAAGGCTGAAGACTTTTGATAGGACTCAGAACCAAACAACGCCCAACAGTATGGTTCGTCATTGAACCTATTCGGTGTCGATGCATACCGTCGATGCAGCCTGTGTTAAGTGCTAGTCAGATTGTTTTATTAAAGGGGTGAATAGGAAATTTGCCTCACGTGCTAACTTGACCCTAAGCGGTTTATTTAGTTATTTTTGGGTATATTAAGTTGGTTTAAAATGTGAAAACCCTATTCCCAATCAATAATTTAAAAATTAAACTTGCCTTTCCCAAAACATCTTTTCTAGAAATCTCCATTGGAGAAGAAGCTCAAGAACAACCATGTTGACGGATTCTCAAGATTTCTTCATGAAGTTTTGGTGGGTTTCTCCTATAATGAGGTATGGTGATCCTTCATCTATAGATAACCTTTCATCTAGAGAGTTCCTTAATAAGTTTTCAAAGAGAATTAATGTTCAATTTTCCTATCTTTCAATCTAGCCATGGATTCTTTCTCAAATTGATTTCAAAAGCATGATTATGAAGAATTTATGATTATATGTTTATTTTAAATTGATTTTAAATCCAATTCCATGTTGTATCCATGATCCCTTCCAATCTCGATTTAGCCTATGTATTGGCTATTATGATCTTGATGTTTGGAGGATTGTAATGTGATTCAATTATGTTAAATTGATGGTTAGTTACTGCCAATGATGTAGCGTGATGATGAATTATGTTTTGTTGATCCAATGTGGATTAAGGCTTGAAGATTTGATAAGGATTAGTCTATATTACTTTATCTTATATGGGTTGCTAATATAGTTTCGATGTGATCTCGATCCTACGGCTAATTGAAGTAGGATTTCGTTGGGTTATGATATCTTTAGCTAATGTATCATATTGATATTATTTATGAATTATGTGTATTGATCATTGATGATCAAGCATGGGAGATTGGTAAGTGATCTATACCTCTTTACTCTCTATCGAATTGGTGATGTAGTGTATATGTTAGTATCATGATCTTCTTCTGGTTTATGCATGCTCTCATCCATGTACTTCGCTACATGTGAATTTTTTATGAAAATAAGTATTGATCAATGATGATCAAAGGTTGAGAAATTGGTAAGATTGCCTATCTTCTTTACTTCCTTATAGTATGGTCAGTAGAATTGGATGTATGGCATTGTGCTATCGTCCACTTATTATGGCGGTGTTTACTTTACTTCCATTCTATATGTTATGTGATCATGACCTTGAAGGAAATTGTATTATGAATGTGTGGTGGTGATTATCACCCAATGTGAAGTCTCATGCCTAGTTTCCTTTCTAGTTTATGGCCTAGGGTGTATTACCAATATTATGAGTATGTGGGTTTCTATGTTAGGTATGGCATATATGCGGACAATGATGAAATATAAATTATATATGATCCCTTATCTACATACCCCTACTTGAATGTGTGATTAGCTATGGTTAGGAGTCTTGAATGCAAGTATTGAAGTTATCTTGTCTCCTATGCTATTATGTGTTCTGTGGTCTATGCTTGAATGTTTATTGTGGTCTTAAGAGTATGGATGCCTCAATGTGTTGTTGATAGCCTTTAGCTGATCATGTTGACCAATGTACACATAATCACACTTCATGTATGCTTACAAGTAGTATAGATTAATGGTGTATAATGAAAAGGTATTCTCATATGAACTTCTGTCTACTACTATGCATGTAAAGGTTATGTCTATGAAGTATGTTATTTATCCCTAAACTAGGATGACTTGATAGGTGTAATAGCATGGATAAGGGTATGGGACCTTTTCCATGCATTGCACATGTATGCCTTGATAGGCTAGTTCCTAGGTTTGTGATCTATATACATGAACATGAATGAATGAGTATGTGATGAATATGCATAGTGAATAAATGTGTTTATGTGAAAGGATTGCTCATGTAAATACACATATACCCTTATGCATGATTAAAGTAAAGTATGAATATGTGTGGTCTAAAGGTGTTATGTGAAAGGTATGATCACATATATGTACACACACACATACATATATGATGATCTAGTCAATGGAAAAGCCTTGAAAGGTGTTCTCAAGTGTACCCTAAACTAGATGGTTCATTACACATTCCATGTCCATGTAAAAGGACTTCTCACATGAATTAGGTTCATGAACTCTCATCTTTGATCTATGATGTAAGCATGTTGAGGAGTTAACTCTCCTAATACTACATTTTATGAATTAAAGATAATAATGACTTTTCTATAAAGGGAACTTAGATTAGCACCTAGTGAACGTAGATGAGAGGTGCCTCTTCCCAATGTGGGAAGGCTTGTTCACCATAGTCCTCATGAGGTGGATAACTACAATGCCTCAATAGGCATAAAGAGGGTTTCCATAAGTGTATAACTACAATGCCTCAATAGGCATAAAGAGGGTTTCCATATATACCTCCAAGTTCCATAAATTATGCTTCCCCAAAGGATTTAGCAAGTTATATCACTTAGTATGCTAGCATGTGTTAATGTTCTACTTTAGATAAGTAGAGAAGCTTCCCTTGGTGTAAGTCTCTACAACACCGAATTCCATGTAGCACCCATTGTCTTAGTGTCGTTAAGGCTTACAGTAAAATGGACAATGGAAGTAAAGAAAAGGAACCTAACTAAGATAACCTAAGGGAAGTTACTTAGAGTAGGTGAAGGTATGTGACATAACATATGGATTGCACAAGTAGCTCTTGAAGGAAGTCATGGAAGGTGTTCTAATGTATCTCTATATGTTTATGTTTCTTATGCATGATCTTGTAGTGTCTTCTACTTGTTGTGATGAACTGCATGGTATGAGTCCTAATGGGACTATATGATGAAGGTATTACTTGATATTAATAAAGTGTTGATACTTGCTATGTTGATGTATGAAGTGAATTGTTAAGGTTTATGGTCTCATGATAGGTTCACTAATTATATGTGCGGTTATGGGGCTTCACATGTATATTTCACTAGTATAATTAGATTGGGGTTGTGAATAAGGTCTTATAAAATTCTATGAGAAGTGGAGTTATTATATGTGCAAATTTACTAGGCTTACTGAAATTTCATTAGGGTCTTGTCTTAAATGTGTCTATGATGTACTATACTTATATGATTGTATGTGTTGGCTTATGTAGGTCGTATATATGATTTCCTTGTGACCTTAAGGGGATGCATTGCACCACGTATCGCTACAGGTTTACTTGAATAGTTAAGCAATTAAGAAGAAAATAAGCTCACTATAAAGGATGGGTTAGTTTACTGTACAATGGATGTGCTTACTGTAAAGTGGTGCTTATTATGACTTAAATGTAATGTGTGATTTAATATGATGTTTTACCTTTGAATATGCCTATATGAAGTATGTTAATTGTATAATGCTTATAGTATCAAAGTTTTATGAAGTTTTCACAAAAAGGCATGATGCATGGTTTCAACTAAAATGTCGCTTTTAAATGCATGGTTGTCATACTTAGTGCCTTCTTATACTAACACCATTGTTCTCTACCTTTTTACACAAAGTGTTGGCTATGGATGCTTTAAGGTTGTCTCTATGTTGAAGAGCTTGATATTCAATGATGTCATATATAAATTTATGTTTGAAGTCTTGTAATAGTTTAATTATGTTATATTTATAAGGGTTGTGTCCCTAAAGTATTCCAATGATGTTTAATCTGAGATGGAAAACAAACTTAGAGTCTAACTATGTATTATGTTATTTTTAATATAATGGAAGTGATGTTCTACCATATGATGTTCTATGAAAAGTTTTAAATTTTCCACTAAATTTACCTATGATAATGTGATGATTGATAACTATGGGCTGGTATAAGACCTACGAGAGGTCAAGTACGTCATGTTACTTCTAAGGGGTGCTCCCCGGTCGTAAAAAGTATCATCTGCTTGAGAACTCAGACATGAGAGATCATCACAATCAATGGAATAAAGGTCAGCAACATACATGTTTTTTCTCCTTGAAACAGACATAACCATCCTCTTAGTCACACTGTTCACGACCATACATTTATCTGCCATGAAATTAACCTCATTCTCTCAATTACATATTTAATATATGCTCAAGAGATATTATTTGAGGCCTTCCACATAGAGCACATTGCCAATAGAGTTGACATTGATCTACCTACGTTGCCAACTCTCAGAATAGAACCTTTATTTCA
Organism: Solanum chilense; assembly: GCA_032847665.1. NCBI lineage: Eukaryota > Viridiplantae > Streptophyta > Magnoliopsida > Solanales > Solanaceae > Solanum > Solanum chilense. Next base: position 12,777,960 of record CM064974.1, read on the forward strand.
ATCGCCAAATGACACACCACCACCCTTGTGTGCCTTCAAAGAGAGGAAGTATGTAGTGTCTCATGTCATGTGCCGTGAGCATCTGCAATCCATGTACCAGCACTAACTTCTTCTTCTCCTCTTCACAAGAATTACTTGTTAGCCTTAGGAACCCACTTCATATGGAGTTCCCAGTAGTTCTCAAAATGCTTAACAAGAAAACTTACTGTCCACGGAGGCAATGTATTATTGTGAAAACAATGGCGAGGACCAGGTCTCTTTCATTTTTCTTTCGTATTTCTGTCAAATCTGATAGATTCAACATGAGGGCCAGCTCCCGATTTTTTCATTTCTTGATCATTTTCAGATCTGAAAAAATTCACATGCCTTAATTTAGCTCCTTCCAGTTTATCACAATTCTCTTTTAGGTGTCCATTACGCCTACAATGAGTACATAAGAGATTATCAGCTATAGACACATATTTTCTATAAGAATTAAAAAGGTGTTCTATCGGCCTACATCCCAGTCCTTTCTCCCCATTGAAAATCTGCTGATATAAATTGGAGAGAATTTTGGAAGAGCCAGTCCATTTAAGAGAGTGACTCTACTCTTCCTTGATCCTACTCAGATCCTTTTTCAGGTTAGAGTTAGTTTTAAGAGAAGCAACTAACTTAGATTCAGAAACATTAAGCTTGTCCTCCGATTCTTCCTCAAAATACTAAGTTTTCTTTTGTCATTTTTTGAAGTGCTAGGCCCCTCTATAAGAGTTATCTTGTTAGATTCCAACAACCTTATTTTAGCACTCATTTCAAAAACCTGAGCTACAAAAGTTGTATTTTCATCCTCACACAAGCTTAATTTTTCATTCAATATTATGTTTTTAGTAGTTTGCTCATCCACATAATCAATTAGCAAAGCAGCAAATTTCCTCAAATTTTATGTTGGAAGATTATCTAGATCGTCTTTTAATTTAAAAAAGAGTTACTTTATTTTATTTTTTTTGTCATCAGATTTTGCCATCAAGGAGAATATTGAGTTGAAGACACTCTCATCATCTTCAATATCCAACATTGATACATCCTCATGATCTTCTTCATCTCCTTATGACTCGCTTGTATAATCTCCATAGAATGCAAAGGCCTTTTCACCAATTAATCAGTATGAGCCTTCATCTAAATGTTGTCTAGAACCAGGTCCTTCTTGCGATGTCTGGCTTTATGAGTTAGGTGATTTTGACTTGGACAATCTCTCATAAAGTGACCATGCTTACTACACTTATGACATATATTATTTTTTGTTGCAGTTCTACTAGTTGATTCTTTCTTATGAAATACTCCATGCTTTTTTATGATCTTTTGAAATATATTTGTTACATATACCATCTCAGCCTCCTAATCAGTCATCTCACTTTGAGACGACTTTAGTGAAATAGACTTCTCCTTCTTTCCTTCCTTCGTTGAGTTTCCATGTTTTCTATTTAACTCATATGCCTATAAATTTCCTATCAACTCATCCATAGGAAGTGTCATAAGATCCTTAGCCTTTATGCTTGCATCCAACTTTTTTCCCAGGTGTTTGGAAGCACCTTAAGAATTTTGCGAACTTGCTTACACACTGAAATGGGTTCTCCCAGGCCTTTGAGCTCATTAGTGATAGTAGTTAAACAAGAGTTCAACTTAAAGATGGTTTCACCCTCCCTTATCACAAAATTCTCATATTGAGTGGTGAGCATGTCAAACTTCGACTCCTTAACCCATTTAGTTCCTTCTTGTTCAGTTTGAAGACAGACCCAAATCTCCTTTACAGATTCACACGCAGAGATTCTTTTATACATCAGCACCTATACCGCATACTAGAATCTTTTTTGCATTGTAGTTCTTATCGATCTCTTTCATGTCAGCCTCACCGTATTCTTTTTTAGTCTTGACAAAAAAAGGTGGTAAGCTCTCCGTGTTTTAATTTCTTCAAGGTAATATAGGTTCCATCGAGAATGACATCCCACAGCTCAGACTCGTCTGCATTGACGTAGTCATGCATTCGATTTTTAGACCATCCATCGTACTGGCCATTGAAGAAAGGTAGTCTCGTAGATGATTCTCGTTACTCCAGATTCGGTGGAGTAGCCATTCCTTCATAATCTTCCTTTTATTGGTGTTAACCAATCTGAAAATTGAATCTCTGAAACCACTTTTTGAAATGTATGCGTCCACTTACGTTGATGGTACCATGTACTCAAGACAATAATAACAACATGTAAGGACAAAATGCAGAAAGTAAAGACAACAATCAAGTTTACGTGGAAACCTCTTTGCTCAGAGAGGAAAACCACAATAAGACTTTTCAAAACCACTTCTACCAATCTACAACAAGCAAGACTAAAAGTGGGTTACAAATAAGAGATTAATCTACTAATCTTGTTACTAAGTAATACTCCTTATGACACTGAGCTTGAGAAGATAAAACACTACTCTGTATACTAATCCTACCTTATTAAGATAGACTTAAAATAAGAGCCAAAGTTACCCGTAATCCAGCCCTTACAATGATTCAACCTAGTTGGAAATGTTTCTAACAGAGTTGAAACGAATCCTACAATATAAGAACAATTACAAGCAACCAAATGCAACAAATACAACAAGCAATAAACGCACTTCTATCAGTTCCCTTGTTGTTCTTGAAGCTTGAAAAATACTCTCTTTGAATGAATGAATGAATGAATGAATGTATGAATGAACGAATGAATGTTGTTGTTTTTTGCTTGATATTATCTATCAAAAAAAACCTAGTCGTCTCAAATTGGTGAAGTACTGTGCTACTTCACCAACCTTCCTGACACAGACATTTTAACAGTTGTCCAACTCTTTGGCGACTGGACAAGTTGTCAACTCTGAAGAGAACTAGGTCCCTGCACATATAAGGAGATCACAAAAACATCTAGAAGCACTAAGCTCTTATCATATTACTTGATGGGACCCTTTATTTATGATGCTATAGATTCTCGATAGATGAGGAAATTTCTCTAGCGATTACTTGGATGTCCTTTCCCGATCTAACACCAACATACTTTGTTAAGGAATTATTTTTTTAGCCTCCGTTATGGGAAAAGTCTTCATCTTGATACGGCTGCTATCAATAAGACTAGACCAATTTGTGCTAGGGTTAAGGTAAAATTAGATCTCTTGGCTAATTTCCTAAGTTTGTTGAACTTGAACTGGTTAATGTGGCTTTACAGACATGTGGAGTGGGGAAAGTAAAAGTACATTATGACATGCTTCTTAAGTATTGTAAGACCTGAAAATTACAAGGGTATAATGCGGAGTAATTGATACGCTCAAACTTACTTCTCAAATAAGAAGTAAAGCGGTCGTGTCAAGTAAATAACCCAACTAGTGAGGTTGGGATCGTTCCCACGAGGAAAATAATTTAGACTTAACTTCAATCTATTATTACTTTTGTTTAGTCAATTAATTCCTTGGAAAGTAAAAAACAATAAAAAGTGGGGTTTCTATTTCTAAATGAATGAAAATAACTGACAAAATTGATAGAGACACTTAACAGCTTTGAATGGTGAAGTTTAATCAATTAATCAAAGTAACTAGGGTCTACGTGTTCCCCACAGGTTCATAACTTGATAATTCTAACTATAACAATTCTTTTCTAGTATCTTGCATGCAAAGTGATAAGTTATGTATTTCTAAATCCTTGGTCCGGCATCTAGAAAATTTCACTCCGCACCTTGGTCCGGCTACGTGTGTTGCTATCCTAACCCTTATCTTTACCTCATATTAAGCTTCGTATTTGATATTTTACTAAGTTATTACCTCGTACCAATCAATACTAGCCTATTAGATAGTATACACTAAATCTATGTTTATAATTCTTTTCCTATTATCTACCTCCCTTGTCCGGCAAGTAGCATTAAGGAGAGTTCTAAGGTTGTCCATTCGTTAAAAAGACTTCTAAGCGAAAGAATTGTTAATACATGCAAGACACTATTCTAGAATTGATATTTTAGTTAGGTTTTACCTCATTATTTGCCTATGGTTCCCACAACCCTAGTTATGGAGTTTAGTTACCCATAGTCATAATCACAATATTGAAATATATTATATAAGAATTCATGTACTTACTTCAATGAGAAAGAGTAAAATCCTAAAGTTTGCTTGATTAATCACCAATAATAACTTGCAAGAATCTCAAAGTAATCAATAATCTCACTAAAAGTCTAATGATAATCAAAAGTCTAACAATACAGTGTCTACTAATACGGTGTCTAACAATACGGTGTCTAACCTCAAAAACGAGGTTTTTCAAACTATTTATAGAAAATAAAAACCTAATTAAACAAGGATTCTATTTGCTGGAAGTCTATCAAAATGAGGTTGGGTCGACGGACCTCGCGACGGATCGTCGTGGTCACGACGGACCGTCATGGACTCCGTCGTCCTATACTTGTGCAATTTCTTCTACTGCTCTCTTCATTAACCTCGACGCCAAGTATGACGGACCGTCATAGGCACAATGGTCCGTCGAGGGTCTTCATTTCGAAACACTTAAACTCTTGGAATATGGGTACTGGGACTACTTCTCTGAACTTCATGACGAACCTACAGGACGGACCGTCATAGACACGACGGACCGTCATGAACTCCGTAACCCCACACTTGGTCAGACTTCCCCATCTTCCTTCAGCAGATGCACTACGCTGCCACCTACGGACCGTCACAAGCTCCGTGTCTCTTCTGCATTTTTTCGCTCAAAACCTCCGCATTCATCTTTGAACAAATTTCCTGGAAATAAGGAGAAACTTATATAAAAATTAGCACAAAAAGGCTTTTGGACACACTAAACTTAAGGAAAAAGTATTAATAATATCGTGAAACCACGGTATATCAACACCCTCAACTTAAATTCGTTGTTTGTCCTCAAGCGACGCACTATGACTCAATACAAAATCTTTGTACAATAGTTTCCATGTTTTATCCTTTGCAATCATTTGGCTATCAATACCGATTAATCTCATCATATTTATGCATGCTATCACTATAAGGCTTGAATTATATGGGATCAGAGCATGACACAGACTCACCATGCACTAACACCTATCCTCTTCAATTTATCACCGAGGTGATCACAATTGCGGTATTACAACTAGTGTCCTCATTTTAAAACAAAATCCTCATTTTTCACAAAATGATTTCAGTTTGAGTATAAGGATTACTTTTCAACACTCGCTCTCAGAACAAAGTCACACTCATTCATACCTATTGCCATAAGCTTGCCCTTATTTTCACTGCCTTAAGTTTGCTATACAACCCTTAGGATCACGATAGGACTTTCTTAGCTTGTAACATAGGCTCAGGGTCAGGTAGGGTATACTTAGGTATACTTTAGTGACTTTTTTCCCTCCTTGACATATCGGCTAAACATACCATTTCTATCATTTTATCTCGCCCAGTATCTCATATTCTTTCACCTTGCTATTTTATGTTCTTTCTTCATTTATGTAATTGACTCTCTTCTTTTCTTGATTGTATTTATTGTATATTTTTCTTTTTTTTTTTACTTTTCTTTCAACTAATTCTTGAGTCACTTTACTTTTGTTCTTTCTCTCTCTTTGTTCTTTCAACCCCACTTTCCAGAGCATTCGTCATAGTAGTCACCCTCAACTCATGGCTTTGCCATGAGTCAAAGTACACAATACCCAAAGTTGGGTCAAGGTCATAACGAAGGTTGTTTACTGCATTAGCCACCCTCAACTTATTCTTTTGGCATAAGCTGAGGTGCACATGTCCAAGGAGGGACCAGGGCCAACACATTATTCCCAGAGAAGATCAGTTGGAGTGTAAAAGAAAGGTCTAATTTAAGCTCAGATCATTTGGATCAAACAAGGATAAATTTCATTTGGTTTTCTTTTATTTAGGCTAAAAATGGGCTATATTTAATAAGGGCCTATGATCCTTTCCTAATTGTCTGTTAAAACTTATTTTTAGCAGGACTAACCAGGCAAGTTCTAGCTCAGTACAAATAGTGGACTATTCAAATCTTCCTCACACTCACTTGACATCTCATCACTCTACCAGGTTATCAGACACCTAGTTCAAATTTTGGACTTAGGGTAATGTAGTGGTGTACCTCTATGTCATGCTTAGAGCCACGCATTTATCAATTACTATACCTAGTCGTGCATCATTTTCCAATTTATCAGGATATCATTTTAGCCATCATGCTCCAGAATTAAACTATGTACAAAAGATATAGACATGTCGGTTCAACAGAAAAAGTAATTAGTCTTTTGGGGAAAAAGAACACAGGCAAGAAAACCCCAAAAGAGGATAGTGAATTGGGCTACTTAGACTTCACCCTAGCACTCACTTTCCATTTACCCCACCCCCAACAAAAAAACATGCAATTGTCCCCAATGCATAAAAATTGAAATACTAGAGTGGTAGGTGAAGCAAACCTGTGGCGCAAAGCGCCGACGATCAGCAAGTTGGTTGGTCCGGTTCTCTGGAACCCACTTCTTCTGTAATCTGGACACCATCAGTGGTGTCCTCAGCAACAACAGCACTATCTCCCGCTATCTCCACAGTTCGGGAGCTAGACGCCCCAGCCGCTAACTCTCCTGCTATCATCTAGTGCGCCGCCTCCTCAGCAAGTGAGGCTCTCCTCGCAGCCTCCATCTCACAGCGCTCCTTCTTTCGTGCTTGCGCCTCGTCCTCTGTTCGACCCCTACGCCTCTTGGAATTCTCTCAAAGGAGAGGTGGTGGAATCTCTGAGGTGGCGAATAGGGCCGCCAACACTGTGTTTTCAGCAGGATCGACAAAAGGGGCCTCAGACTCAGGCACCCTAGCCTCTAAGATCATGTCAATATCTGCTTGAAGACTGTCGACCGCAGCCTGAAGAGTCGACACATCCACCGAAGGGGATGGCCAGGCTAGCACCCGCAACTCAAAAGCGTCCAAGCGCTGGTGAACCTCACCGATCTTCCGCTCTGTATACAGGACCATTTTCCGCTCCAAGCACTCTTCTGCCTCAGTAATAGACCTCTGCATCCACGACTGGATATGATGCAGAAGTGTCGTCATTTGTGCCTCAATTTTTGGACCATAGCAAGCGGGACTAGCACGGGTAGAGGGGATGTGCAAGAGGAGCTCGGGGCAGTGCTACTACCCGGGGTAGTGTCAGCGGACATCGCCTGCGTAGCCGTGCGGGCCTGGGCTACTGTATCAGCAAGATCGTCACCAAGTGGGGGCAGCTCTGCATGGGGCCCTCTGCGTGGAGCCAACTCATTTGCCTCATCTCTGATCAGGCCGACATCAACAGTTCCCAGAAGGGTTTTGAGCTGATCAACGTGCCATATAGGCACACCTGCGGACCTGAAGAGAGATAAAATCATGCACAGGAAAGGGTAAGTAGTTGTGACTTTGAAAGCCCTCTCGTGCATGACTGCCTGTAGAAGCCACGCAAAATCCACCTCGAACCCAGCTATCGCCGCCACCAATACTGTTCGATCCCATTTAACGATATTATCAGTCGCTGTGGGGGAAAGGCAGTGGCAAATAATCAGCCACAGGAAATTTGCCGTGAAAGTTAGGTTGGCCTTCTTGATGGCCCCTTTTGGATTGGTCACCCAGTCGGCACCCTCTTCAGCAAATGACAGGTGCAGGGCCATCCACCTCTTGGTGGTCTCTATCAGTGATGGCTCGCGCAGGAACTGGCCATCTTTAACAAGCTGCCATCGGTAGTCGAACTCGGCAGTGATAGGGGTCCGAGTAGCATCAACACCCTCGCCGTATAGAAATTGGCAGATGGCAGGCAGGGAAATATCGACCTGAACGCCCCGTACTCGGACCTGCTTCAGTGGGGCCAATTTGGCAGGGGCATCCCACCTATCAATATGTGATCGGAGAGTCGCTACGTAGGAGGCATAGAACTCTAGGACCATTTCTTCACTATAACATCCCAATGTACGTGCTGTCCACTCCAGGCGATGTCTGGTGAAGAGATTGTAGATCTCAGACATCATCGGGAGACTCCCTGTAAGGACCCTCCTCTCCAATGTGAGTGTTTGAGTCATAGCTCTTTAGTCATTCAGGAACTTGGCATTGGAGTAGACTTGAAATTGCCTGTCGACACACCACTGGTTGGGCTGGTCAGTAGCCGGGGTGAGGGCATGAGCTGGTGAACCTGATGTGGATTTCGAACTGTCAGCCTCATCAGATGAGGCCGACGCTGCAGCAGTGGCGGGTATGGGAACCTCAGTAGAGCCGAAGGATTCCTCCGACCACGAAACCCCTAAGGAGACGACGCTTCTTCTTCATTTGTTGCTGACCCAGAAGGTGTGCTGGTCAGTGTGCACTCCTCATCAGACTGGGAGGCAGTGACTACGCCGGAAGCCACCTTTTTGGGTGTGGCTTTGGTGGCACGTGAAACACAGGAAGGGGTGGAAGTGCCTGGGGGCACGTACTCGTGGTCACGCTCATCATTAGAGCCAATGACCAGGCGGGCAGACGGGGCGACAGACTTTGATCGCCTGCGTGCATAGACTCGATCTTGTTTGGGTGCCATAGTAGATAGTACCTGTAAAGGATCAATATTAGTACGAGTAGTGGCAAAAACAAGACAAGCAAAATCACAAAAAAAAATAAAATAAAATGACATTTAATATACTAACATGGACACATGACGGGCCTGGTGACGGCTCGTCGTGACTATGACGGAACGTCATGGGGTCCGTTGTGTCTTACTTAGACTATATATATATGGATAACCCTGAAGGAGAGTCTCTGACGAGTATGACGGTATGTGCAGGATGGACCGTCACAGGTACGACGGTCCGTTGTAGGTGTCCGTCAGAGGAAACATAGAAAAATGGAGAGAGAACCTTAGAAATAGGGTCTCTGACAACCAAAACAGTTGTGCAGGATGGACCGTCGTAAAGACGAAGGTTTTTCACATTTGTTCGTTAAAGGACACTTAGAAAAAGTGAGCGACCCTCAGGAATAGGGTCTATGACAACCAGAACGGTTGTGCAGGACGAACCGTTGTGCGTATGACGGTCCGTCGCATATGTCTGTTGGAGGACACTTGCATAAAAATGGGTAGTGGGGTGTTAAGGCTTTTGGAACGGACCCTACGATGGTCCATCATGGGTACGACGGTCCGTCATCGGGTCTCGTTCTTTAGATCAGTGACAGAACTGGGGGTACCCCATTCATCCCCGATGACCCAAATCAAATTTGTAGTATTTTGGACCTACATTTGTCTAACCCAAATACCTAGTAAAGTAGTAATTGCAAAAGCACCTATGTATAGGGTTGTAAACACGGCAATTTCAAAGATTTTTAACCTAGGTTAGACACAATTTTATATATAAGAAATGAACATATCAATAAGAACTAGGCTAAAACTAATTTATAAATAAAAATGCAAGATAAATGAGTAGAAATTAGAGACACATACCTGAGAATTGGAGAAAAACAAGATGGAAAAGTACTTGGTCACCAAGAAGACACCCTTAGCAGCAACTCCGACTAGTAGATGATAACTTTTAGGGCTTAGGAGGATTTTGGGGGAACAATGATCGGTTGATAGAGGGAGAGATTGTGGAAGTTGAAAAGGGAGGGAAATAGGAGGAATAGTGAGGGAATGTGGGTGAAATAAGGGGTTGGGGAATTTAAATGGTGAGATGTTGTAAAAAAACTCCAACCGGGTCGGGTCGGGTACGCCTCATTAATGAGGCGACGATTCCCAGACGACGGTTCGTCTCAGTTGTGACGATCCGTCGTTGATTCCATCGTGTGTACCCTAGTTTGAAAATAACAGAAAAGATGTACCTGCCACGACGGATGTATACGATGGTCCGTCGCAGGCGCAACGGTCCGTCGTTGTATCCGACAGTGACTGCTGTAGAGTAATTTTCTGCAGAATTTCCTGGTGATGTGCCTGCAAATTTAAAAACCCATTAGTAGAAAAATTCTACCATTACTAAAAAGACTATAAATATTGGGTTGTCTCCCAACAAGCGCCTGATTTAATGTCGCGGCACGACTGGGTCACATGATTACTCAGACTTCATCAAGATGCTATGCCTCTATCACTTCATTCCCCGATGCTTTATGCCCAAAATAGTGTTTTATTCGTTCTCTATTTACCTTAAACCGCACTCCCTCCTTGGCTTTTAACTTAACTACTCCATGAGGGAATACTTGGGTAATCAAGTAAGGCCAGACCGTTTGGACTTGAGCTTGCCCGGAGACCAAGTCGACCCAGAACTGTCTAAAAGCACTAAATCCCCAATCATAAACTCTTGTTTTGCAATTTTTTGTTCATTTTCCTTCTTCATTTTTTCTTTGTAGGATATGGCAGATACAGATTGGAGCTCACCACTCTGCCTCATGGTCCTACAGATGTTGAAGGTCGCTTCTTCATTGTTCAACCAAAATTTCATCTGTCCCTTTTCCATATCAACTAAGGCTCTACCTGTAGCAAGAAATGGCCTCCCAAGAATAATAGGCACTTCAAAATCGACATAACAATCAAGAATAACAAAATTAGCCGGAAAGATGAATTACTCCACTTTTACTAGCACATCATGGAGTATCCCTATAGGCCTTTTCACTGTCCGATCAGCCATCAGTAGCCGCATCGCAGTGGGTTTTGGATCCCCCAAACCCAACTTCTTGTAAATCGAGAGGGGCATGAGATTTATGCTTTCCCCCAGATCACATAATGCTTTCGCAAAATGTAATGACCTAACAGTACAAGGAATAGTGAACGCACCCGGATTTTCTTTCTTTTGTACGAGGGATCTTGTAGCAATAGCACTACAATGCTGCAGTCTATCATCATCCTTGAAAGTGACCGATTTTTCTTTGTGACCAGATAGAGAGCTGCTTCAGCATTGTTATAAAACGTCGATATTTACCATCCTCCGTCTTTTTCACTAATTTATGAGGGAAGGGTGGTGGTGGTCTAGGCATGGGAATTACCTTCATAGGGACTTTTGCATCTTTTCCATTGCTCTCTTCTTCCTCACCACTACCCTTTACCACCTTATCATCATCCTTTCTCACATTTTCCTCATTAGACGGCATAGGTGGGTCAATAGTTTGCTTACCACCCAGAGTAGTGATTTTCATACAGTGCGCATCATTTTTTGGATTTTGGACAGTGTTGCTAGGAAGAGTGCCCGGTTGGCGTGTGTTCACTGTCACAGATAATTGGGCCATTTGCAACTCGATCTGTTTAATCGATATTGCATGTGTATCAACTTTTTGCCCAATACTAGCTAAATCACACCTTATCTCTTTAATGTGCTCATCACTAGCATCGAACCTCCTCACCATTTTGTGCAACTTATTCTCAACTCGCGCCATACTATCTCCACCATCCGTAGGAGTAACTTCACGATTTTGGAAAGGGACATAGGGACCATTCCTAGCATTTCTGTTACCGTAGTTACCCCTGTTGAAGTTGTTGTCGTGGTTGTAGTTTCCATCTCGGATATAATGACCCTCACGGTTATAGTAACCATAGATCCGACCTTGGTTCCCTTCCCCTTGGCGCCAATTATCCTGATTTGAGCCTTGGGCGCTCGGTCGGAAACCCCCCGTCTACTCATTTACCGCATAGGAGTCCTCCGCATAATAGCATTCATCATTAGATGGTGGTTTCAACAAGTAGTTGACTGCATTTATCTTTTCTGTACCCCAGTGACATGTTTTAGTACCAACCCAAGCCCAGTTCTCATCTGAGCCATTTCTTCGCGAATCTCATATGTGGCTGGGTTGTGAGTGGACTGCACTACGAAGGTGTTTCTCCCTGTTTCTGACTTCCTAGTACTTCAAGCTTTATTATTCGAGGAGATTTTCTCTAATTTTTCGGCAATCTCAGCATAAGGACACTCCCCATAATATTCACCTGCTATAGTGTCCAACACCGCTTTATTATTATCATCCTGTCCCCGATAGAAGTATTCCTTCAGTGAGTCATCATCTATACGGTGATTTGGGACACTTCTCAAAAACGAAGTGAATCTATCCCAAGAACTACTAACTGACTCTCCTGGCAGTGCCACAAAGTTGTTCACTCTGTCTTTGTGGTTTAGTTTCTTGGAGACCGGATAGTAGCGTGCTAAGAAAACATCCCTTAATTAGTTCCAAGTGAAAATTGAGTTGTACGGGAGCTCAGTGAACCATATACCAGCCTCTCCCGTCAGTGAGAGAGGAAACACTCTAAGCCATATTACATCTAAGTCTAAGTCAGGCCTCCCTACACAGCTTTTACACACTGCCCTTACCTTAGCTATATGGGCATGTGGATCCTCAGAAGGTAGTCCTGAAAATAAACCTCTGGCAGTGAGCATTTGCATCAGGCTACTAGTTACTACAAAGGTGTGGCTTGTGGGTAAAGGAGGCAAGACAAGTGGCCCATCAGAGTCTACTATGTTATCATAGCCTCTGTAGTATGCTTGCGGCCGTGGAACGGGATTTTGTCCCCTCTGTTGGTGTTCACCAGGAGCATCGGGTAACATCTGACCATGAACATCAAACTGGAGATGGGATGTTCTGGTTTGCATCATCATCATTTATTCCCAAGTTTCAATTCATATTGCATAGTATACGCTCTAATTAGTGATCGTAGGGAAACAAGGGTTCTCTTCCTCTCCATGTATTTGGCATACAAGGAGGATGGTTCTAAAAGAATAAAAAACAATGAAACAAAGTAAAATCAAGAAAATATCAACTAAACTATAATTATAAGTTCAAGTTAATCTAAAAGCTATAATCCCCGGCAGCGGCGCCAAAATTTGATACGCTCAAACTTACTCCTCAAATAAGAAGTAAAGCGGTCGTGTCAAGTAAATAACCCAACTAGTGAGGTTGGGATCGTTCCCACGAGGAAAATAGTTTAGACTTAACTTCAATCTATTATTACTTTTGTTTAGTCAATTAATTCCTTGGAAAGTAAAAAACAATAAAAAGGGGGGTTTCTATTTCTAAATGAATGAAAATAACTAACGAAATTGATAGAGACACTTAACAGCTTTGAATGTTGAAGTTTAATCAATTAATCAAAGTAACTAGGCTTTACGTGTTCCCCACAGGTTCATAACTTGATAATTCTAACTATAACAATTCTTTTCTATTATCTTGCATGCAAAGTGATAAGTTATGTATTTCTAAATCCTTGGTCCGGCATCTAGAAAATTTCACTCCGCACCTTGGTCCGGCTACGTGTGTTGCTATCCTAACCCTTATCTTTACCTCATATTAAGCATCGTATTCGATATTTCACTCAGTTATTACCTCTTACCAATCAATGCTAGCATATTAGATAGTATACACTAAATCAATGTTGATAATTCTTTTCCTATTATCTACCTCCTTGGTTCGGCAAGTAGCATTAAGGCGAGTTCTGACGTTGGCCATCCGTTAAAAAGACTTCTAAGCGAAAGAATTATTAACACATGCAAGACACTATTCTAGAATTGTTATTTTAGTTAGATTTTACCTCATTATTTGCCTATGGTTCCCACAACCCTAGTTATGGAGTTTAGTTACCCATAGTCATAATCACAATATTCAAATATATTATATCAGAATTCCTGTACTTACTTCAATGAGAAAGAGTAAAATCCAAAAGTTTGCTTGATTAATCACCAAAAATCACCAATAATCACTTGCAAGAATCTCAAAGTAATCGATAATCTCACAAAAAGTCTAATGATAATCAAAAGTGTAACAACAAACTGTCTACTAATACGGTGTCTAACAATACGTAGTCTAACCTCAAAAACGAGGTTTTTTGAACTATTTATAGAAAATAAAAACCTAATTAAACAAGGATTCTATTTGTTGGAAACTTTCAAAACGCGGCTGGGTCGACGGACCTCGCGACCGATCGTCGTGGTCATGACGGACCGTCATGGACTCCGTCGTCCTATACTTGTGCAATTTCTTCTGCTGCTCTCTTCATTACCCTCGACGGCAAGTATGACGGACCGTCATAGGAACAACGGTCCGTCGAGGGTCTTCGTTTCAAAACACTTAAACTCTTGGAATATAGGTACTGGACTACTTCTCTGAACTTCATGATGAACCTGCAGGACGGACTGTCATGGACTCCGTAACCCCACACTTGGTCAGACTTCCCCATCTTCCTTCAGCAGCTGTATTACGCTGCGACATACGGACTGTCACAAGCATGACGGACCGTCACAAGCTCCGTAGGTGGTCTCTTCTGCATTTTTTCGCTCAAAACCTCCGCATTCATCTTTGAACTGATTTCCTGCAAATAAGGAGAAACTTATATAAAAATTAACACAAAAAGGATTTTGGACACACTAAACTTAAGGAAAAAGTATTAGTAATACCGTGAAATCACGGTATATCAGTAATGTAGGTTATTACACCCAAAACTAAGGAGAAGTGATCTTGATAATGACAAATGGAAGCAAGCCGGGGAAGAAAATAATAAAGAGGCTACTAAAGTTCTTATTCATTTGATAAGATTTGGAAGACAATTTATGAAGTGGCATCCTACTAACAAAAGGTTTCCCAAAAGAACTCACAATGATATGGAGGATATGGAATCAGGTGAAATTGAAGAAGGAATTTGTACTGCTAATGCTTTAGAGGCTTTGAAAGAAGAAAATTGTACAAACACTAAAATTGTACAACAAAACAACAAGGTAATAACAACAAATTCCACAGTCCAAGATGTTCAAATAGGGCCAGTCCATAGTCAAAGAATACTGAAGGGGATAAATCACAAAAATTCACCAAGTTTACCAGGGATATCACAAGCACCAAGCATTGACAATGGTATGATGCAAAAGTCTACAAAGGAATGGATAACAAAGGCTTTTAGCAAGCAACAAATAAATGATGACAATGTGGTTGGAATTAGAGAAGATATAGAGGGTACAAGAACACCATCAATTCAGCTGGAGGTTTAACATGTTATTATACATCAGGGAGCTACTTCAACATATCCTGCAAATGTTGGGACCAATACAAAAATGACATCAATAACATTTTATATTCTTGAAAATCTGAGTCCCGTGTTTGTCCTAGAAAAGAAGGAGACAGTAGTTGTAGCAGTAACAACAACAAAGCGGCATATGAAAAATAAAAGAATATTTCCTTGGTAAGTAATGATGATATGGAAGATAGGCATAATGAACTCATCATCATGGAAGTTTTGGCAAATATCGTGGAACCTCATCCACAACAAACAATTAGTAAGACAGAAGTAACTTTGAATTAGTTTCATCAAAAAATTTAATTTATTTATAGTGCTAAATGAATTTTCTATTACAAAATTAATGGTAAATTAATTGCATGAAAATATCTTTAACAATTATCAACCAAACGTAAAAGAATATATACAAGAGAGGGAGTAAATTTTGACAAATATATTATAAGGAATTATAATAGGTATTTCCCAAAGATAGGCATGGTGCTCCTATCAGAATTCCTATGTTTCCACAACCAGAGAATATTGTAGTTCAAACAATAACATATTTCAATTGATCACCTGAGCACATGATAATTGTTCTTATAAACAATTTCAAAGAAAAATTAAAAAGGTTTATGCACGTATTTTGAAGTTGCACTCACTCCTTTAAATATACACAATATATAATACTCTTAATAAATCATAAAACCTTACAAACATTTCAACATATTAATTTTTCCTAAATTGAATTATCATAATTGGTTATTATGTAATTTTTCTTGTTAGCAATTAATGTTTATTGTATAGAATAACCTATTATCACATGATAAGCAACATGATCATGTGAAATCATTTTACACCATCTCATTATTGTGTTCGCGCTTTTTTTCATAAGATGATCTAAATTTCAATCCTTTTATATATGAATGTTATTAGTATATTTCATTTTTAGGTTAATTTTTATACATTAGTATATTTCATTTTTAGGTTTAGCGGGTAATAATCAATATAGAGAATTACTTACTATCACATTGTAAGCAATGTAATCATGTAAAAATTATTTTACACAATCTAATTATAATGTTTGCACCTTTTTTCAATAAAATAATATCGATTTGTATCCTTTCATGTATAGATAGACGTGTTTAGTACTTCATGGGCAAAGGAGGTTAATAGGTTAATTTCTATGCACTAAATATTAATAGTGAAACATTTTCTTAGATAATAGTATAAAATTAACTGATTGATAGGTCTATTTAACAAGTATTGATTGATAATGTAGAATAAGGATTTTAAGTAATTTACTATAACAAGTGGAAAAAGACTATTGTAATAAAGTTTTAAATTGTTTAATTTTGTTGGTCTATATATAGAGGATTTACATATCCCCTAATTCGTGCTTGAGCAAGGCAAAGACTCAATTGAGGACTAAGATAGGATTCTTGCCGATGTATCTATGTTAGATATTTTAATCTTTACGAATTATAATGGTGAATTGATGGTTTAATATATTCTATTATTTTGATTAGTAGCTTATTTTTGTTTATGCTTTTTTTGTGTGCAGAAGACTAAATTGGGAGAGTATGGAGTTAATTAAGAGTTTGGATACTTTTATTTTATTTTATTAGTGAAACATTTTATTATATTAATAATATATTGAAGAAAATTACATAGGTAAAATTATATATAACTTTGTTTTACATGATTCATATATAAGAAAGCATTGTTAAAATATATTTGTTGTGTTCTCAACAATTTTTAACAAGAATAAAAGTGAAAAGTTCAATTAATTTCTATTTGAATCAAAAGCAATATCTAAAAATATGATCAACATTAGAAAATTCATGCGAAAAGAAATAAAAGAAAATTAAGTTGTAGATTGACTTTCCGTAAACGAACTCGTTGATATGGAGTGTATAGGTTGACCTCAAACACATTTTTTTACTTGTAATGTATTAAATTGAGCCTTTTTTTATAAATAAAAAATAAAAACTAATTAGCTTATTGTGAAAATAAAAACTAAAACAAAGACTTTAGTTATATTTATGTTAATTTCTTTATGATATATTTCTTTTCGTTTTTGTCAATATATTTTGCTACTTTTTCATCAAACAATTGGAGTTGTTACTTGAAGAGTGTTCAATATCTTGTATTCTATGATTTTCTATCATTTTGTTGAAGTATGATATTATGCAATTTTTTAAGATAGTTGTCTAACTCAAATAAAATATTTACGATATATTTTTTTTAAATATTCACAACCCTCGATATTTCGTTTGCTAAGATGCTGAAGACATGAAGAGGTTTGCACGAATATACAATATTAAATTCTGAAATTTCAGGGATAACTTAACTCTTATTGGCAGATTTCTTTTTTTTTTCTAACATTTTTGTTCATCCCTTAATTAAATATTTATTACTACAGAATTATACACACTTCATATATGTTGTGAAAAAATAATTAGATAAATTGCACATACGATATCCATATATTCGTGTTTGTATTTGCAACTGAATGTCACATGTAATATTAAAGGATTGAAATCATCAAATCAGATCTCTTCTATAAATTATGCATTCTTATTTGATATGAGATACTTAACTAGCACAACATACTTGTGTCTCAATTGAATATTAGAACATGTCCTAGCTCCTTTAGAAGATCTCAAATCTGTTATGAATCTTATAAGTGTAGATTGTAAATTTTATAAAGAACCTTTGTCATTGTCAAGTGAATTCAAATGAGATGGGGCATTTGGCGCCAACACAATCTATATCATATGTTCGACATATTTCTTTTATGAAAATTTTTAATGCTCGAGTTTCGTAAGTTATATGTGGAGAAGTACTTAAACTTGACTGTGATAATGTCATTCAAATAAAACAGCAAAGTAAAAATTATAATTGTATTTGATGATTTATTCCAATAAATGATGCATAATAAATCATATGATATCTTGCCCGATTCGATTTATTGTATTCAAATTCTTGTTAAATTTGAATCCATGTAAAGAGAAACTCAAATTTGATGATGGACCAAGCAATACTGGTGAAACTGGTGTAAGAGGAAAATTTTCAGTTAATTGGACAATGTGTGCATAAAGGCTCAACCAATGGTACCTAGATATACTAAAATTTCTCAAATAATATCCATACGAATTCAACGATGTAAATTTAATAAGATTATCTAAATTTGAATCCTTTTATATATAGATGTTATTGATACATCATCTACAAAGGCGGTTGATAGGTTAACTTCTATGAATTAATGATGATTTTTTTATCTTTATTGGCTAATATTCATTATAAGAAATGTGATCATGTAAAATTATTTTACACAATCTAATCATAAAATCTGCACCTTTTTTCCGTAAGATAATCTCGATTTGAATCCTTTTATATATAGATAGACATCAGTACTTCATGTGCAAAGGAGGTTAATAGGTTAATTACTATTAGTTAAATATTAATAGTGAACCATTTTGTTTAATAATAGTATAAAATTAATTGATTGATAGGCCTAGTTTACAAGTATGAATTGATAGTGTAGAATAAAGATTTTAAGTAATTTACTAGAACAAGTAAAAAAAGACTATTGTAATAACGCTTTAAATAGTTTAATTTTATTTTGTCTATATATATAAAATTTACAGGTGCCCTAATTCATACTTAAGCAAGGGAAAGACTCAATCGAGGACAAAGATAGGATGCTTGAAGATGTACTATGTTAGATATATTTTAATATTTATGAATTATAATTGTTGATGGTATAATATAAATTTTGACTTTTAGCTTATGATTGTTAATGTTTTTTTTTGTGTCCAGAAGAAGAAATTGGAAAAATATGAAGTTAATTAAGAGATTTTATACTTTTGCTTTATTTTATTAGTGATATATTATTTTATGTTAAGAACACATTTAAAAAAAATTACATCGGTGTAATTATACTTAACTTTGTTTTACATTATTCATATATAAGAAAGTATTGGGAAAATATATATGTTATGTTCTCAACACTCTTTAACAGTGTTAAAAGTGAAACGTACTAATTTATATTCAAATCAAACGCAACATCTCTAAAAATATTATTAACATAAGAAAATTCATGTGAAAAATAAATAAAAGAAAATTAACTTGTAGTTTGACTTTCCGTAAAAGAAGTCGTTGATATGGATAGATTGTCCTCAAACACATTATTTTTACTTGTAACATATTAAATAGAGTTTTTTTTATATGTAAATAATAAATAAAAACTAATTATATTATTGTGAAAACAAAAACTAAATAAAGAATTGTGTTATACTTACGGTACATTCTTTATTATATATTTCTTTTAGTTTGTCTCAATATATTTTGCTACTTTATTTGCAAACAACTGGTGTTGTTACTTGAAGAGTGTTCAATATATTGTATTCTATTTTTTCCCATCATTTTGTTGAAGTATGATATTATGCAATTTTGAAGATAGTTGTCTAACTAAATGAAGCATTTACGATATTTCTTTTAAAATATTCACAACACTCTATATTTCATTTGCTAAGATGATTAAGACATAAAGAGGTTTGCACCATACTATTAGAATAAACAATCTTAAATTCTGAAATTTCATGGATAACATAACTATTATTGGCAGATTTCTTTTTTTTTCTAACATTTTTGTTCATCTCTTAATTAAATGTGTATTCCTACAAAATTTTACATACTTCATAAATGTTGGGAAAAAATAAGTTGGTAATGTGCACATACGATAACCATATATTCGTCTTTGTTTTTGCAACTGATTGTCACATGTAATATTATAGGATTGAACTCATCAAATCAGATATTCCTTAAATTATGCATTTTTATTTGATATGGGATACATGACTAGTACAATATATTTGTGTCTCAATTTAACAATAGAACATATCCTTGCTCCTTTAAAGGTTCTCAAACGTGTTATGAATCGTATGAGTGTCGATTTCAAATAATTGTGTTAAAGATGGACTATATTTGACAACAAGAATAAACTTATATTAATAATTACACCTGAAGTCATTTTGTTCTTCATTCAACTGCTACTTAGTAAATACATTTTTCTCATAATCAATCATACAAATATTTAATTAATAAATTAAATGTCCAAATTCATTTAGAACGTTATTAGTACTTCGAGATGTCACTTTTCATCTAGAACTAAATACAATATTATTAAAATTATTGGCAACATGTGTCAAGTATTATAAAATTATTCAACCAATCACGTTATTCTACATATTACGTTGTTAGCATAATCTTTAATGTTTCTTCAAATCAATAATAGAATTACATTCAGACATAACATGTCTCAAATTTTATAAAGAACCTCTCCATTGTCAAGGGAACTCAAATGATATGGGTTATTTGGCTCTACACAATCTATGTCAGATGCTAGACATTATTTCTCTTATGAAAATTTTTAATGCTCGAGCTTCTTAAGTTATATTATCTGGAAAATACTTACAAATGACTTTTAAAATGTCATTCAAATAAAAGAGCACAGTAAAAATTATAATTTTATTTGATGATTAGTTCCAACAAATGATGCATAAACAATATGATACTTTTTTTTTCGATATATGGAATCAAAATACATGACTCTATTAAAAAATACGTAAAGTCCATTCTAAATCGACCATCTCTCCATCAAATTAACTATATGCTTACAGAATCAAGTTAAACATCGCAATAAAATAAGAGTCACTCACTTGTCTACTATTGAATCGTTAACAACACTTTTAGGATGCCCTCTTGCACCTTTTATTTCTTCAATTGAACTATAAATGAGATAGAAATTTACAATTAAGTCACAAAAAAGAAAAAAATGAATATTTGTTGTCTTTTTAATAATTTTTATTAATATAATTCTTTTTACCGTTACATTTAGTTAGCTACTAACTTTACTCCCTTTTGGGTTATAACTAATCTTTGTTTTCTTTTTAATTATATATTAAAATAAGTCACCTGATATATTTTAATTTGTTTTTTTGTCACGATCCAAAAATTATCGTGATGGAACTCGTCTTATATAACCAAGACAAGTCAGCCTAAAACTCAACCATTACAAGAAAAATGCGGAAATTCATATTCAACTTAATAATCCCCCCAAAATCTGACTGTCACGTGTACAAGCCTCTAAAGTATTACAATTGAATCAAAAGAAAACATTAGTCTCAATGAAATTGTTTCTAGAATAGAGCATGATCATAATTAAAGAGAAAGAAAGTCTGCTGAGACGACAAACATCTACCTCACAAATCTCAAATAAGCCTCGAAAAAGAAGAGAATGACAAATACCATAAAAATATCCAGACTCATAACCTACAAAAATTTGTAGAAGCAAGGGGTGATTACCAAACCACACGGTACTCAACAAGTAAATCCAAAAACATAATCTAATGGGATGGAATACGGGTACTCTTATCACCCCCAACCAAACCTTCACAACTCCCACCTGCATAAAAATAAGTCCAACATAACAGCTCACAATTTACATTACACGTAACTCAACAACAATACTTAGACAAATTACATATCCTCCACACCAACACTTAAACAAATTATATATCCTCAATAACAAACTCAGCATTTAACAATCACAAGTTTCGCAAAAGATCAACAGAACACAATATCAAGTTCACTAATAATAAGTATGTGCAATGTAATGGAATGCAATGTCAAGCATAATGATGTATGTCTAACCTAGTGATACACACCCGCTATCTCTCAGTTTGGAACAACACGCATTTGTCGCGGCGCACGATACGATCCTCGATAATAGTAATCATTGTGGCGTGCAATACGTTCCTCGAAATAAAGTATCTATCGTGGCGTGCTATACGTCCCTCGAAATGGGACATCCTCTTTAAGTTCTCATTCTTTCTCAATGCACATAACACTTATCACAACCATGTCTCAGAATAATGCAAATGACATGTTCACACAAATAACTAGGAGATGACCATTTTCATAACATTCCATAATTCAGAATAACACAAATATGATATCACATCAACAATTATTCACAAGCCTTCAAATATTTCTCAACACATCACACATAAACAATTAATCAAATTGCCTTGTGTTATCCTTTTTCATCATTAGAAATAATCAATGTGGACAAGTCAACCCATCACAAATCCCATTACTCCCAAACATATACCACAAGAAAATACACATATTCGATACACTTAACAAGGGTTTAGAAATCCACTTGTTTGCATCCAATAAGAATTTACTCCGGGACTTGAATCTTTCCGATTTGTTGAACTTACAACTCAAAGCAATCTATTCACATACATAATCACAATAAGCTTTCAAAATTAATAACACCAATATTGCTATATATTTATCCTAGATCCAAAAACTCACTTAAATTTATAATTTAGTTTGATGTTAA
The DNA here is from genome assembly GCA_032847665.1 of Solanum chilense. Classification (NCBI taxonomy): domain Eukaryota; kingdom Viridiplantae; phylum Streptophyta; class Magnoliopsida; order Solanales; family Solanaceae; genus Solanum; species Solanum chilense. The sequence continues at coordinate 12,800,324 of CM064974.1, forward strand.
TTAAAATTTCAATTATTATATTTTCCAAGTTCCAAATCTAGGGTTAGGTTTCAATTGGATCTTAATTTACACAACCCATATTAAAATACGAAAATAATTTATTGTCAATATACTTAATAAAAGTTAATACCAATGTGATTATAATTATACGTTCATGATATAAAAATATTATTATAAAATTATGATTCATAGTGAAATATGTAATTCTAAAAACAAATAATAATTGGACTGTTGTAATTTTAATACGCTATACATGTAAAATAATATTAACTAAAAACAATTAGTTTGTTGTGCGTTTCATGCGTAAATATTAAAAGGCGCGTAACATTAATTCATGTGTATTTTATAATTTTATTCTAACACTCCATTGTAATCAATATTAAGGAACTATGACAAAAGTCATTGTATATGTTCAAAGTCAGAAATACAATACGTCATTATAATGCCTATTAAATAAAGTATACCTCTCTTCCCAATAATAAATTCAATATTATCAACAAGTGATTCATAATTACTTAAGACTAAGGTGAACTTTTTTGGTGCAATTCTTGTCAAATATATATGTGATAGTGGGGTCCACGACAAAGAGATAAGAAAGATGAAGGTATTGTGAACAATTACATGTAAAAGCAGTCGGTTCTCCGTTGGACGCCACATGCACTAGGCAAGTCTCGACTCCTCTTTTTTCTATTCTTTCTTAAATTATGACCCAAAATTCTTAGCCCTAATAATTTATTTTCCTATATAGGTCAAGTAGTATATGGTATTAACCAAATTATAAACGTAACCCATTAAGCATTAAATAAAATTAGCTATTTTATAATTAATTATCAATTAATTAATTCTAGTTAAATAAATATTTAAAAATTTTAAAAATGACCTTCTGGATCATTACAATTTAATACAATTAATTCAGCTTAATTGGGTATTAAAATGATTGTATGACTATAAATAATTTTTTACGGTAAAATAATGAGAAAAAAATGATTTATAAAAAAAAAGAATCATCAATTTAAAATAGTTATCACTTTATAAAACTAAAAAGCATACCAAACTATTAACTTAATATAGCACCGATTAATTTTCTTTTTGTACAAATAAAATTTAGTTAAGCAAATACCATAGATGATTATCTCAATAGTTAAATTTAAATATAAAAGGACCAAATAAAAAACTATAGTAATAAAAATACTTCAAATGATCTAAAAATGATCAATTTCATCAAAAAAATTTAATTCAAGATTCATTATTTCTAATCTCTTTCTAAATCTTTTGGGTTGGGGTGGGGTAAGATGGGGTTGATTGAGTCTTCCATACACTTCTTATGAATATAGATAGTTTTGCTCTCTTATCCTACATTCCTAAAATAGTCTAATGAGATACTATATAGAAAAACAATTAAATTTTAAAGAAAAAAATTGCCACTATAATGTCTTCATTTTTCCTCCTAATTATTCAACTTTTACTCAATCTTCGCTAACAACAATATTGTTGACAATAGCACCCATTGTTGCTTTTGTGTTTCTTGAATACCTTTCATTCTCTAACTCAGACACATAATTTTTAACTTTTATTTGTATCATATCTTGTAACACTTTTGAAATATTTGGGCTCTACAACTGTTTCTCCATACTTGTAAGGCCAGAATTATCATTCAGAGTTATTGAAGTTTGGGGCATAAAATTTGATTGATTAGGTTCAGATGCTGACACAACTGTCTGTTCATCTTCTTTCTCGATTCGATTTATCTGATTTAAATTTTTGCTACATTGGAATCCAGGTAAAGAGAGACTCAAAGTTGTTGATGGAACAACACTCCCTACATGAATTTCCAGTTCAACTAGGAATTGATTGGTTGATAAACGACCAGTTTTTTGCTCCATGTTCCTCTACTAGCTTCTTTATAGTTCATCCTCTTCAGGGTATCTACGCTTGATCTGAAAAATTTTCTTGATTATTTAAACTTAATAAAATCAATTGAGTATATGAGATATCATCATTAGAGAATTAGGCTATGACTTTACTCATAACTATTTGTAGGGAAAGTGGAATATATATAGTAGGGATGTGGAAAAAGGGGTGTGAGTGACCCAGTTAATAGGCCATTATTGATTATCAAGTTTTTAAAGTCTTAGGAATTAATAAGTGTTTTCCTTTGATAAGTGTTTAGTGGGATAGGTTGGTAGGATTAGAGGGATAGATTAACTGAAGTTTGATTAGCAATTAGTATAGGGTTAAAAACAAAGTAATAGTCAATCTAATTACTTTAACTACAGTTATAAGTTGACTGATAAAGTTTTCAGGAAAGTTTTGTTAAGTTTACTCACATCAAACTAATGAATACAAAAGATTTACTTTGATACGCATTTTTATTATTTAGTAATAATTGATCAACTATATTCTAAATTTACTTTATCATTCAATTTGGAAATGATTTATGTGTAATTTTAAAATCATCAACCGATTAAGAAATTTGTATAAATTTGAGAAAGGAAGAGAAATATATTATTAAGGGAGAGGATATATAATGGACATTTGGCTAGCTGACCTTCCTAGAGAACATACAGTATGTGGAAACTTGGAAATTATATGTTCGGATTGGCTTTCATATGTATTTTAAGATTTATATATTTTTATTTAATTTTTCATTGTTGATACTCTCATTGAATCTGAATTAATTCAAATATATTCATTATAAGGGTCATTTATCATGACAAGAATTGTTGCTCCCGAGGTTACCCCCGAGGCGCGATACAATGCTTAGTGTCACAAGTGCAACCAAACTAACTCATGGCCAGACATATCTATACAAGTTCAATTAAATCATGCACTGTGCGGAACCAAAAGACATAATATATGAAATAGGGAAAATACCAACAAGTCTAAATATGTCAAATATATGAAAAGTATAGTGATGGTCGAAAGCAACACTAACAACTCAAGTTAAATTTACTCTATGTCTAAAAGCCTATAACTGATCTAATTTGTTGGGACAACTAACTCTAACAAGACTCAAGCTAAAATGTAAAGACTGAAAAAAAAAACATGTCTATTGTCTTTGAATTACGAGGACTCACTACTGAAGTTGTTGAGTACGGACTGGAAATCGAGCTAAGCGTGATTTGGATATTGAGTGCCTAAAAGTTTTATGATAAACAATGTATCACAAACGTATGCATCAATACTTTGAATATACTGAGCATTCAAGATACATACTAAGTTGAACAATATAACAAGTAAACATGGAAACAAATATACTGAAGCATAACTGGAAACTGAGTTGGATGCACTGACTAAGTACTAATCATGAAGATAATATACAGAAAATAATACTGAAGTAAATACTTAATACATGAAATACCCCGGAAATTCAATGACCCAATCTAGAATGGAATATTATGAATAAAGACTAAAAAAGGTTAAAATGATATTTCTAGACCTAAAATAATGTGATTAACTTCGTTTGGAAGTGTTAGTACCTAAACGTCAAGAAACGACCATGACGTCCCCAAAATAGTGAAATTGAACTAGTAGGTGTTCTAGGTGCTTGTGAAGGATTGAGAGTGTCGTACGAGGGTTAAATCTTGTATAAGTACTTTAAATAGGTAAAAACACTATGATAAGGATCAGAACCTCCGGGTAGGACCCCTAACGACCATCTTAGGGGTCCTTGTGGAGGTCCCAAACTTTTGAGCAAAATGCTTCAATTTGCAGCAACCATCCACAAGACCAATTGCCGGGGTGTTGGTGAGCATCATGAGTTGAGACTTAGTCTCCTCACCAAATACTCCCAAAGACCACTCTCACAATCAAACGATAACCCGTAGTATGGGGCATCACACCACCTATGGTCTGTAGGTGGTGTCAGTCAATAGTGCTAGGTAATTCGACTTTTAGTTTTAAGTAAAGGGTCTTATTCTTATATGATCGTTTGATTAGAGTTAAGGGGGGTGGTTAGTAGGTTAATTACCTAAGTAAACCTAACTTTAAGACACTGACCCCTACCCCATTACCCCATGCCATTCTAACTCAACACATTAAATCAAAATAAAAAGTCCCTCGAAACTCGCTCAACACAAGACTCCATTGAAGAGGAAGAGCAAGCTTTCACTAGGGATTCAGAAATTTAACTTTCTTCCATAATTCTTTTAAGATCAACAAGTTATGGTTTCTTTTCACTTTTGGGAATCCTTTGCCAAGAGGTCCCCTCAAACTAAGCTTTCAAAAGTTCCCCAAAAATCTAGGGTTTTATTCTCAAATATAATGATGAGTAATTGTTGTTTTTCACTTGTATTACCATAGACCCATGTTCTTCCACAATTTCCTAAATCTTGGATGTGATATTGTGAAATAGTTGAAGATGATGAATATACCAATTATTTATGTTGATGGTAGTTATGTTATTACTTCATGAATTTCCCTACATTATGTTTTTGATTATGCATGGTTGGGTTGATTAAGTATCAAGTCACTTGAAGGGCAAAAAGGTATGAAGGTTGGTTCTCCTTGGGACTTATGTATTAAAGGTGAATTACTTAGATAGTAATGATGATATATATATTGTGTTGTTGTGGTATTGATGAAAAGGTTCCTCATCCTAAAACCTATACACATTAATTAAGTATGAATTATGTATGCATGCTATGGTAAGATTGTTATATGATTGAAAGGTAGTTCTCATAATTATAATGTAATGATAAAGTGAAAGGTGTACTCACTTGCTAGTGTTTCTAAAGTTACATAATCGTTCTCACTTATGAACATATATGATCTATTATGATAAGATGTTTACATGTGTGTATAGTAAATACTAATGTGAACGTATTTATTGACTAAAGATGACCACTAAAGGGAATAAATTCGTAGCACCCAGAGGACGTAAAAATGAGATGGGCTTTTTTACACTTAGCATGTCCGGCTCCCCATATGGGTTCCTTATAGTTAGTCATTCCGGGTTCCCAAAGATATGTGTTTTCTCATGAGATGGAAGCCATATACGTTAGTAAGTCCGGGTTTATAGTAGTGATCTCCTTGTCTCTTAATTATGTGCCTATATAAGATTATAGCTTAGTGGATTCACATACATAGCTAGTATGAAAGGTTCTGCCGTAGGCAAGTGGAAAACCTTTCTTTTAAGCGTGGGAGTAGAACATCGGGTTCCATGTAGCTCACATGGTGTATGTTAGATGTGCAACTTTTCCCTAAGATATAAAATAAATGAGCTGCCACTAGGACATTCTTAAGGAGATCTACATAGTGGAATTGAGGGTATGAGACTTCTCTTGCACATTACAAATGTAGGATTGTAAGAGGTGGTTGTAGTAGGTTTCTCTTAAAATTGTGATGATTATTGATTATGTATTGTAAGTAATTATGTATGAATATCATGAACATGATCGGTTTCGTCTTATGGTATGCTTGTAATGATTATAATGTTGACATATGACTGTAGTATGAGGATTATAATTGACACTTAGATTTTGATAAGGTTATGGGATTCTATTATTGGCATTGCACTAGTGTTGAATAGGTTGCTTATATGTTGGGTTACTATTATGTTGATTTAGCTTATGTTCCCTATCTTGTATGCATATTGATTTTTATTTGATAAAGAACATGTTTTCAAATAAAATTTCCTTTTGTGCATATTTAAAATATTTTATGTGCATGACACCATACTTAGTATGTGTTTTGTACTAACCCATATTGTTTTCCTTTTTCCACCAAGTGTAGGATCAGGCATTGAGGTGATTCAAGGCCATTTCTCAAGAATCTTGGATTTGATTTCCCAAGTTGGTGAGTCCTCAAGTCTGAGGAAAAAATACCTATAATCCTAGATTTAGTTCAGTTTATATATTTGATAAACTATGTTGTTATACACTATTCTAAGACATTCTATAGATGTAAGGGCTAAGTCCCAATTATAATATTCCTATGTCTAGACGGTACTTTGAGACAAAGTTAGTTTCTGTTTTTGTATAAAGAAGAAGTTGACTTCTAAATTGTAAAAGTTTGTATAATTCCGTATTTTTCGATGACTATATGCAATGATGAAAGCTAAGGGATTGTCTAAGACCTCTTCGAGGTCGACGACGGCGGTTACAACTAGGGGGTTTTCTCGAGTCATGAAAACATGGTCCATGCAACATGAATCTGAGTGTAGGATATACTATTAAACGACATAAATTACATGAGTTAAATTTTGATTCCGATGTATATGTCCCCATCGAGCGGATACAATATATCTTGTTGGGGTATAAAGTTTTGACGCTGGAGTGATCACTAAAAGTGAGGCTAGATAGATTGGACTTATAAATATATGGGGGAAGGTAGTTTTGGGACTTGAGGGGACGATGAACCCTAGTCCAACTCAGTGCTAAGTCTACTCGCAACTGAATGTAAAGCTAAAATGTAGCTGAGGCATTGAGTATCTCAAAATACTAATAATTATCTAAGAATATAACTAACATATACCGAAAGATATGAAATTAAAATTATGAATCATTATTGTATAAGTAATAATCATAGCAAGTATAATTCATGAAATATTGATAACTAACACAAACTAGGGTTTCTAAGTTCTATACATGGGACTACACTAGTTCTCAGAGAAACATGTAATTATCATTATAAAGACTATAGCAGCTGAATTGCACTGGATCCCTAAGATTTTGGGAACCTTGGGTCTGATCAATTATGGATAAACTAAGGAATTTGTTAAATGTCCGGGATCTAATGTGTGAAAAGAACCCACTAGTGAAATCTCACATACTTGGTACCAAAAACTATGGAGAAATCCTTTAGATTTTGGGGAATAATGTGAACTAGTGAGAGAAATTGTCACCTTTTTCTCTTCTTTCTTCCTTAGTTAGATGATTTTAGGGGAATGAGGGTTTTTAGGTTATTTTTTACTAATTAATAAGACTTAGACTAATTAAAATGATGTAGTTTAACTTTCAAACACATGGGGAAAATTACCAATACAACCCTAACTTAAAATCGAAGAAGTGACCTTTACAAGGGGCTTGGTGGCCTCTCTAGTTGGTCTCATGATTGACTGCCCAACAATGCTTCATTAAGCAAGCATAACTTTTTAGTCCAGGCTCGTAATCATGTAAGCTTTGTGGCGTTGGAAATAGCACTCAAAGATTTTAATGTAATAGGTTGTGGGCCACCTAATTTATTTTGTAATGAAATATTTGATCGTTGAACTTGACCAAAAACAAAGTCTAATAAGTCTCTATCACGGATGCTTTCACTGTTCACATGAAGCCCACAGACAATCTAGAAACATTAGGTGCTTCACAGTAACCTTGACTCATTGTTTGGGTGACTTGTACGGACCCATAGATGGGTCATCTAGATCACCAAGGGTCGTCAAAGGCACAATCTAGGTGGCTCGCTCCTAGGAAGATCCTAGTTGTTCACGATGCCCTTGATGGTCGTTAACCACTAGACGGACCGTCTAGGGTACCTTCTAGGGTACCCCTATAAGGTAGTGCTGAATTATTACGTACAAAGCACTTAAAGGGTCATGGACCGGCAAACTGCTCGTCTAGGGAGTTGTAAAGGGTCCATGGTCCGTTTTGTGTTTGTGATCTTGCTCATTTTCCTTTTTAGACCTTTCTCAAAGTCTGAGATGTTGGGATTAATCATCCTCCAATGAAGACTAAACAACCTCAATTTGGAGGAAAGAGTTGCAATCTTTCAGTTGTTATTGAACTCTTATAACATTTCATATATTCTGACTAGTTGGGTATTCCCCACTTTCAGTTTATACTATTTTAGCTTTATTTCTTATTCAGATTGTTTTTGTATTATTATGATATGCCAAGTTCAGGCTTAGCTTGAGGTCACTCATGATCCTAGGTCCCGCATTTAAATCAAGGGGGTAACCTAGGGGAGTGAAAGATCATCAGCGCTCCAAAGTCCACCAAACTAGAGTTATACCCTACCAAACCACCTCCGATTGCTTCCAAGTTATCACATCAATGATCATGACATCAAAACACAACAATTGTAAGTTTGTCTAAAACAAGTCAAAAATGGCTTTGTGGGACCCACACAAGGAATCAAAAAATTGGTTCTACCAATAGGTCTGAACAGCCTCAAGGAACTTGTACCCCAAAACACAAAAATATGTTATTTCACTCACCTCAAACAGGTTAAAATTCTTTCAGAAACATACATCTGCTTTTTTGGAGAAGCACACAACTTTGACCTCCAGGGATTTTATTTGATTTCACCGACAGCAATGGCCAGGCCAGTCACTGATCAACAACCCCAAGTGACTGATCAAACTTAAGATTTTCCACCTTTAATACATCCTAACACTTTTTCTTTTTCAAACCTTTGGTCGATTGAACCTAACTTTCCTACCGGTCCTATGAATTTCCCTATAGATAGTTTGGAGATGGAGGAACTTACTACTAAAGTAGAATATGCTAATATTGTTAAGGTTTCTGATAAATACAATACGAGTAAGACTTTGATAGAACCCATCCCTCTAAAAAAGCTAACGTACAATAATGGAGTCCCGAGAATCGTGTGGACTTAAGATGAAGTGGAGAGAATAAATAACATAGACAACTAACAATATGCAGTGGCTGGTAAGTTTTTGTATGGGTTGTCGAAATTAGATGAACTTTGAATTCAAATACCAAAACAGTGTGATATAAAGGGAGATCGCAAAATCGTCTTATTGCCGAATAGACACATATTAATGAGATTTATTATGAGGATGACTTTATTAATATGATCTGTAAAACTTGCTATTATATTTTTATGTAAAGATGGATATGCATACTTGATGAGACTTTTGTTTTATGATACTAGATTCTCGGTGGATGAGGAAACAACTCAGGCAATGGCTTGAATTTCCTTTCCCGTTTTAAAACAACCATACTTTGTTAAGCAATCAATTTTTTCTTTAGCCTCCGCTTTGGGGAAAGCTCTTTATCTTGATACACCTACTATCAACAAGACTAGACCAAGTAGTAATAGGGTTATGGTGAAAGTAGATCTCTTGGATAATTTTCCTAAGTTTTTTGAACTTGAAGTGGTTAATGAGGCTTTTGTAGATATCTAGAGTGGAGAAAGTTAAAGTGTATAATGGCATGCTTCCTAAGTATGGTAAGATCTGCAAATTACAAAGGCATAACGAGGAGGAATGTAGGGTCTTACACCCAGAACTAATGATCTTCATAATCACAAAAGGAAGAAAGTCATGGAAGAAAATAATAAAGAGACTACCGAAGTTCATGTTCCTTTTATAAGATTTGGAAGATAATCGATGATGTGGCATCCTACTAACAAAATGTTTCCCAGAAAAACTCACAACGATAAGGAGGATATGAAATCATGTAAAATTGAAGAAGGAATTTCTACTGCTAATGCTTTTAACGCTTTGCAAGAAAAAAATTGTACAAACATTGAAATTATATAACTAAAAATTTAGGTAATAACAATGAATTCATTCAGTCCAAGATGTTCAAATAGGGCTAGTCCATAGTCAAAGAATACGGAAGGGAATAAATCAAAACCTTCACCAATTTTACCATGGATATCACAAGAAGCAAGCATAGACATGCACAAAAGAATAGATAACAAAGTTTTTTCGAAAGAAGTAAAAGAATGTTGAAAAGGTGATTGGAATTACAGAAAATATAGAGAGTACAAGAACACCATCAATTCAGCTAGAGGTTGAAGATGTTAATATACATCAGGGAGCTACTTCAACATATCCTGCAAATGTTGGGACCAATACAAAAATGACATCAATAACAATTTATATTCTTGAAAATCTGAGTCCCGTGTTTGTCCTAGAAAAGAAGGAGATAGTAGTTGTAGCAGCAACAACAACAAAGCGGCATATGTCAAAGAAAAGGATATTTCCTTGGTAAGTTATGATGATATGGAAGATAGGCATAATGAACTCATCATTATGGAAGTTTTGGCAAATACTGTGGAACCACATCAACAACAACTAATTAGTAAGACAGAAGTAACTTTGAATTAGTTTCATAAAAAAATTTAATTTATTTATAGTGCTAAATGAATTTTCTATTAAAAAATTAATGGTAAAATAATTCCATGAAAATATCTTTAACAATTATCAACCAAACGTAAAAGAATATATAGAAGAGAGGGAGTAAATTTTGACAAATATATTATAAGGAATTACAATAGGTGTTTCTACAAAGATCGGCATGGTGGTCCTCTCTGAGTGCCTAAATTTCCACACCTAGTGAATATTGTAGTTCAAACAATAACATATTTCAATTGAGCACATGATAAACTGATCTAATAATCAATTTCGAACAATCTTTAAAAAGGTATATGCAAGTATTTTGAAGTTTCACTCTCTCATTTAAATATACACAATATATTATACTCTTAATAAACCTTAAAACCACATAAACGTATCAACATATTAAATTTTCCTACATTAAATTATCATTGTAGGTTATTATGTAATTTTTCTTGTTAGCAATTATTTTTTATTTTAAAGAATCACCTACTATCACATCATAATCAACGTGATCATGTAAAATAATTTTACAACGTCTATTTATGGCAATTGCAATTTTTTCATAAGATTATCTAAGGTTGAATCCTTTTATATATTGATATTATCAATAGATCATGTACAAAGGCGGTTGATAAGTTAATTGTATGCATTTATGATAATTTTTTGTAGGTTTAACGGCTAATATTCATTATAGAAAATTACTTATTATCACATTATAAGCAATGTGATCATGTGAAATTGTTTTATACAGTCTAACCATAAAATTTTCACCTTCTTTTCCATAATATAATCTTGATTTGAATCCTTTCAAATAGAGATAGACGTTAAGTACTTCATGGGCGAAGGAGGTGGATAGGTTAATTTCTATTCATTAAATATTGATAGTGACACATTGTGTTACAGAATAATATAAAATTAATTGATTGATAGGTATATTTAACAAGTATTGATTAATAATATAGAATAAGGATTTTAAGTAATTTACTATTACAAGTGAAAAAAGACTATTGTGATAATGTTTGAAATTGTTTAATTTTATTTGATCTATATATAGAGAATTTACATGTCCCCTAATTCGTGCTTGAGCAAGGGAAAAACTAAATTGAGCACTAAGATAGGATGTTTGCAGATGTACCTATGTTACATATTTTAATATTTATGAATTATAATTGTGAATTGATGGTATAATATATACAATTAATTTAGACTGTTTGCTTACGTTTGTTTATGCTTATTTTGTGTGCAGAGGACTAAATTGGGAGAGTATGGATTTAATTAAAAAAGTATTGATAAAATATATTTGTTGTGTTCTCAACACTTTTTAACAAGGTTAAAAGTGAAATGTTCAGTAAATTGATATTCAAAATAAAAGAAACATCTCTAAAAAATATGATTAACATAAGAAAATTTATGCGAAAAAAAAATAAAAGAAAATTAACTTGTAGATTGACTTTCCGTAAAAAAAGTTGTTCATGATATGGAGTGTATAGGTCATCCTCAAACACATTTTTTTTACTTGTAATGTATTTACTTTACCTTTTCTTTTTATAAATAATAAATAAAAACTAATTAGCTTATTATGAAAATCAAAACTAAACAAAGACATGTATTATACTTATGGTACTTTTTTTATGATATATTTCTTTTAGTTTGTCTCAAGATATTTATCTACTTTCTCTGCAAAGAATTGAGTTGTTACTTGAAAAGTGTTCAATATCTTGTATTCTATATTTTTCTATAATTTTATTAAAGTATTATATTATGCAATTTTTGAAGATAGTTGTCTAACTCAAATGAAGCATTTACGATCTTTCTTTGAAAATATTCATAACACTCTATATTTCATTTGCTAAGATGATTAAGAAATTAATAGGTTTGCACCACAGTATTAGAATAAACAATCTTAGATTCTGAAATTTCATAAAAAGCATTACTCTTACTTGGCAGCATTCTTGTTTTTTTTCCTAACATTTGTGTTCATCTCTTAATTAAATATGTATTCCTATAAAATTATACATACTTCATATATGTTCAAAAAAAATAAGTAGACAATGTGCACATACGATATTCATATATTTATATTTGTTTTTGCAACTCCATGTCACATGTAATATTATAGGATTGAACATATCAAATCATATCTTCCTGAAATTATGCATTCTTATTTGATAGGAGATACTTGACTAGCACAACATACGTGTGTCTCAAATTAAACATTAGAACATGTCCTAGATCCATTAAAAAAATTCTGAAATGTGTTATGAATCTTATGAGTATAGATTGAAAAAATTAAAGTCGGAATATATTTTAAAAAAAGAATAGGCTTACATTATTAATTACACCCGAAGTCATTTTTTTCTTCATTCAACTTCTACTTAGTAAATACATTTTTATCATAGTCAATCATACAATGATGTAATTAAGAATTTAAATGTCCAAATCCATTGAGAACATGATTAGTACTTCGATATGTCATTTCCATCTAGCACTAAACACATTATTATTAAGAATTGTTGACCACATGTGTGAGTATTATACTACACATTTTACGTTGTTAGCATAATCTTTAATGTTTCTTCAAATTCAATAATAAAATTATATTCACACATTGCATTTGTCAAATTTCGTAAAAAACCTTTGTCATTGTCAACTGAACTCAAATAAGATGGGGCATTTGGCGCTAACACAATCTATGTCAAATGCTCGACATTATTTCTCTTACGGCAATTTTTAATGCTCGAGCTTCATAACTTATATTATATCGAAAAATACTTAAAAAATACTTATAATGTCATTTAAATAAAACAACCCAATAAAAATATTGTATTTGATGATTTATTCAAATAAATGGTGCATAAATCATATGATATTTTTTTGTTCGAAAGATGGAATCAATATACAGGACTTCGTCAAAAAAAGTAAATTCAATTCTTGATCGACCATCTCTCCATAAAATTAACTGTACGCCTTTCAGAATTAAGTTGAACATCTCAATAAAATAAGTCTCACTCACTTGTCTACTATTTAATCGTTAACAACACTTTTAGGATGCCCCAATTGCACCTTTAATTTCTTCAAATGAATTACAAATGAGATAGAACTTGACAATTAAGTTACAAGAAAGAGAAAAAAATTAATGTCGCCTTTTAAATTATTTTTACTAATATAACTATTTTTTCACCGTTAGATTTAGTTAGATACTAACTTTACTCCCTTTTGGGTTATTACTAATCTTTATTTTCTTTTTTATTATTTATTAAAATAGGTCATTTGATATATTTTAATTTGTTTTATACAGTTAATTCAAAACACGGTTGTATGACTATAGATTATTTTTATGGTAAGATAATGATCAAATTTAAAATAAAAATTATTTCTAAAGAAAAAAAAATAATCATCAATTTTAAAATAATTATCACTTAATAAAACTAAAAATCATACTATTTCAAATAAAATTTTGGTTAATCAGTTATCATAGATGCTTATCTCAATAACTAAATTTAAATATAAAAGGAACAAAGAAAAAACTATATTAATAACAACACTTCATATGATATTGAAGTAATATTGATTGTATTGAAGTGTTTACCTAATAAGGGAATACATGGGAGATATATATAGGAGATATAGGAAGGAGTACTAATCCTAATAGGACTAGGATTAAGGAGTACTAATCCTAATAGGACTAGGATTAGTACACAGTAAATACTAATATTATTTAATACTATTATTTAATACTATATGTTATTATCCCCCCTCAAGCTGAGCTGAGCGGATGCGAACAGAAGCTTGGAACTGAGGTAATCGTGCTGTCGGCTAGGGAGAGGCTTGGTGAGAATATCAGCCGGTTGTTCTTCAGTGGGTACATACTACACAGTCATGGTGCCGGCCTGAACTTCATCGCGAACAAAGAGACAATCGGTATCAACATGTTTCATTCTGGTGTGTAGGACGGAATTCTTGGCCACACAGATAATTGATTTGTTGTCACAATAGAGAGCAGGAACAGTGTGAGTGGCGCGGAGTTCGCGGAGAATATATGTGACCCACATGGTCTCAGCAGCAAGAGAGCAAGGGCGCGGTATTCAGCTTCAGTCGAGGACCGAGAGACATTAGGTTGTTTTTTTGTACACCAGGAGATCAGGTTCGGCCCCAAAAAACGAGAAACCCCGATGTAGATTTTCTGTCATTTTTATCATTCGCCCAATCTGAATCTGAGAAACCCCGAAGCTCCAAGTCCCCGGGTCGAATGAGTAAACCACGACCAAGAGTGCCAAAAATGTACTTGAGAATGCGTTTTAGACAATGGTAATCATGTTCACTTGGTTGATGCATGCGCTGAGCAACTCGGTTGACAGCAAACTGGATGTCAGGACGGGTAATGGCCAGATACTGTAGAGCCCCAATGAGGCTGCGGAAGTGGGTGATATCGGCAAAGGGTGTGTCGGCTCCATTCGTAGAACAAGAGACTGCCATCGGTGTTGGTTGACTGGTGCATTTTTCCAGTCCAGCTTTCTGCAACAGATCTTGAGCATATTTTGACTGATGAAGAAACAAGCCGCTGCCTGTCCGAGAAACCTCCATTCCCAGAAAATAATGTAACGGGCCAAGGCCCTTGATTTTGAAGGTAGTATGCATAGCTCGAGTGACATCCTGAATGAGAGCTGCAGTAGAGCCTGTAATAATGATATCATCTACATAGACAAGAAGAATAACTGTACCGTGTGCTGAATGTCGAGTAAACAGACTCGTGTCGTGTACGCAACACGTGAAGCCGAGTCCCTGGAGGAACATTTTCAGACGTGTGTACCAAGCACGGGGGGCTTGCTTGAGCCCATAAAGAGACTTCTGGAGTTTGCAAACAAGTTGAGGGAAGCGGGGATCAACATAGCCCGGTGGTTGCGTCATGTAGATAGTTTCATCAAGCATGCCATGAAGAAAAGCATTGGAAATATCCAACTGATTGATGAGCCAATTGTTGCGCACGGCGAGTGACAGTACCAGGCGAATGGTTTCCTGCCGAATAACAGGATTGAATGTCTCGGAGTAATCAAGCCCATACTCCTGATTATAGCCTTTAGCAACCAAACGAGCCTTGTACCTGGACATACTGCCATCCGCATTGTGTTTAATTTTGTACACCCATTTACAGCCCACTGGGTGCCGCCCATAGGGCTTAGGTACAACAACCCAAGTTTTCTGATCAGTCAAAGCTTTAAACTCGTCATCCATAGCATGATGCCAATAAGCATATTTTGAGGCAACAGAGTAGGTTGTTGGTTCACTATCGGGAAGGGGTGTATTTTGTAGTATGTAGCCTGAAAGGTTTTGGGTTTAAAGATACCGGCTTTGCCACGGGTTAACATGGGATGAGTATTGGGGAGTGGCACGGGCGGTGGTGATTTGGGGGTGGCCGGGAAGGACCCAAAATGGATCGGGCTGGAGATGTTGTGGGTATGGGGTGGTTCGGGTTGGTTGTGGGTGTGGGTGGTGGTTGCGGGTGTATTGTGGGAGACGGTCGAAGGGGTGATGAGGGGTGGTTGGGTAGTGGGTGGAGGTGTGGGGGAAGGTGGTGAGGGACCCTGTGAGTATGTTGGAAAAAGGGGAAGGATGCCAATGAATGATGTATTTGTGGAGGAGGAAATAGACTCTTAGGGAAACTCATTTTCGACAAATTTGACATGACGAGATATGTAGACTTTATGAGTTTGTGGGTCAAGACAGCGATAAACCTTGGAGGTAGGATGATAGCCCAAAAAAATACAAGGACGGGATCGGGGTTGTAATTTGTGAGTAATATGAGGGAGTAGCCAAGGGTAGGCAAGACACCCAAAGACGCGGAGGGTGATATAATTGGGAAGTTCTTGGTAAAGGAGTTGATAGGGTGATTTGTTGGAGAGAGTGTGACTGGGCATTCTGTTAATGAGGTAGTATGCGGTGGCTAGAGCTTCTACCCAAAAAGAGACAGGGAGATGAGATTGATGTAGAAGAGTAACCACCGTTTCAATGAGATGGCGATGCTTACGCTCAGCCACCCCGTTCTGTTCGGGAGTGTATGGACAGGAGGTTTGATGTATAATTCCCAGGGATTGCAGAAACTGGCCAAAGATGTAATTGACATATTCCTTTCCATTGTCACTTCGAAAAAGTTTAACATGAGAATTGAATTGTGTTTTGACCATTTTTTCAAAAGTGACAAAGGTGGTGTATGCCTGTGATTTGTGTTTTAGGGGGTACAACCAAGTGTATTTTGTAAAATCATCCACAAAACAAATATAATAGTGAAAACCAGCAAATGAAGGAACAACAGTAGGACCCCATAGATCAGAATGAATAAGTTGAAAAGGTGCAGTTGTACGCTTCTCAAATAAAGTAAAAGGTAATTTATGAGATTTAGCAATTGAACAGGAGTCACAATTGTTTACATGAATGGAAGAAAAACCTAATTGAGACATTAAAGAATTTATTATTTAAGTAGACGGGTGACCCAGACGACTGTGCCACAACAGACTGTGGCCATCAGCCGAAAGAGCCACCGGAGCCACAGGAACGCTTTCTGAAACTGGGTGGGCAGACGAACTTGTGACAGGAAGAACGTACAGACCATGCTCACAGGGGCCCTGAAAAATCACCCTCTTGGTAGTATTGTCTAGGATGTGAAAATCATAAGAGGTGAACAAGAGTGAGCAATTATTGTCTTTTGTGAATTGGAAAACTGAAAGGAGATTGGATTTAATAGAAGGGACGTGGGTAAGGTTACCTAGGTGAAAGATAGCGGTGGGGGTTTTAATGGTACCCGTGCCAGTGTGAGAAATTTTAAGGGACTCACCGTTGCCAACAGTAATACCATTGGAGCCATGATATGGATTTGGAGCGTTAAGCTTCGATAGATCAGAAGTAACGTGCATGTTGTCCCCAGTATCCGACAACCATTCAGAGGAAGGGCCAGCTTGAGATGCAAAATTGGCACGGTTATAACTATTTCGGCTCTCCTCATACCGAAACCAGCAACGAGCAGCGCTGTGTCCTGTTTTCTAAAGATTTGACAAGTTGGACGATCCCGCTCGTAAGTGCCCTGCCCGCCGCTGGAAGATGACTGCCCGCCGCTGCCGAAGGAGTGCAGGCTGTTGTTGCTGCCGTGCTGCTGACCGTCGTACGGCGGACGACTGCCCTGCCGACCGCCGCGCCCGCGGCCTCCGCTGTTTCTGCCGTAGCCGCCATGGCTCCACTGCCGGCCGCCACCACGCCCCCCGCGATAGTTCTGGCTTGCGGTGAGGGCGGTGGTCGGCTCCATAACAGCGGCTTCTCGGAGAAGAAGTTTGCTCTCCAGATCCACGTTGATTTCTTCACTTTTTAGCCACGAGGAGAGAGTAGCCAGGTCAACGGGCGTTGGACTGATTCGAACCGCCTGTTTAATGGAGGAGTAAGCTGATGGGAGCCCCCGAACGACGCACATGACGAGATCTTTTTCGGGAATGATTTCGTTCACGGTGTCGAGGGCTGTGATGATGGTGGAGACCTCGTCTAAATACTCCGCCATACTTTTCGTGCCTTTGGTAATTGTGTGGAGACGATCACGCAATTGAAAAATATGAGAGTGGGAAATTGATTCATAGCGTGTTGCGAGGGCCGTCCACAGGGCTGAAGCAGTTGTGTAGGATCGGACGTGTTTCTGAACCGTGGGAGAGATGACCGCAATCAAACATGATCGGATCTGGCCATCCACGTCTTTCCAGGCGGCATGGGCCGGATTGGTTTTTTCTGATTTGTCCGTGGCGGTGATGACTGCTGGCGGCGGTTATGTGCTTCCATCGACGTATTTGAGAAGGTAATTGGCCTCAAGGGCTGTAAGAACGGTGATTTTCCATGTAGGGTAATTTATGTCTGACAATTTTTTGGGAATCAGGGCATGAAGATGCCTGAGAAGGAGTTTAACGCCAGAAGGAAGTGAATCGAGAGGATCCACCTTGGTTGTCATGGCTGCCGCCGCCCAACAGAAGAGAGGGAACGATCAGTGCCCTAAAGAGAGGAAACAAAAACCTAGAGAAAAGAAGATCTAGGTTTTCTGGCTCTTGATACCATGAAGGAATATTGATTGTATTGAAGTGTTTACCTAATAAAGGAATACATGGGAGATATATATAGGAGATATAGGAAGGAGTACTAATCCTAATAGGACTAGGATTAAGGAGTACTAATCCTAATAGGACTAGGATTAGTACACAGTAAATACTAATATTATTTAATATTATTATTTAATACTATCTGTTATTAGATATAAAAATGATCAATTTCATCAAAAAAGTTAATTGAAGATTCAATATTTCTAATCTCTTTCTAAATCTGTTGGGTTGGGTGAGGTAGGATGGGGGTGATTGGGTCTTCCATGCTATTACGAATATAGATAGTGTTGCTCTCTTATCCTACATTCCTAGAGAAGTCTAATGACATACTTTAAATAAAAATAATTAAATTTTAATGAAAAAAATACCACTATTATCTCTTCAGTTTTCCTCCTCTTTATTAAACTTTTACTCAACCCTTGCTAACAAAAATGTTGTTGATAGTAGCGTCCATTGTTGCTTATGTGTTCCTTGAATCCCTTACATTATCTAACTCTAATTTTTAACTTCTTTTCGTATCATATCTTGTAACACTTTCAAAATATTTGGTCTTAACAACTGTTTCTCCATACTTGTACGACCAGAATTAACATTTTGAGTTATTGATGTTTGGGGCATGAAATTTGATGGATTGGGTTTAGATGCTGATACAACTATCAGTTCATACAACTATCAGTTCATCTTCTTGCTCGATTCAATTTATTGGATTCAAATTCATACTAGATTCGAATCCAGGTAAAGAGAGACTCGAAGTTGTTGATGGACCAAGCAATATTGGTTAAACCCATGAAAGAGGGAAAATATCACTTAATCCGGCAATGTGTTGATAAAGGCTCAACAAAGGGTACCTAAATATACCAAAATTGCTCACATTAGATCCATATGAACTCAGATATGTAAGTGGATTGGGAATTACTGGTGAATATATTGAATGTGGCAAATTTCTACAGGGTGGGATAGTACGCGGATAAAGACACAACTGAGGAAATCTAGAAAATTCCAAATTTCTCAAATGAGATTTAGATGGGCTTCCTGAATTTATACCTGTCTCTCAAATGAGATTTTGATGGGCTTCCTGAATTTATACCTGTCTCGACACCAAATGATCTTCAAAGGAAGTTGAGACTTTTTAAATGTCAAATCTTCTGACATGGAAGAGTGTTTTCGTTTAAGGGTGGAATTCCACAGATTTTGATGAATTCATTGGTTCGACCGGGCAACAAAGATACTATCATAGACCATTGGTAACCGAATATGACATGAGATCTGAAAATAATATCTTCTTCTTTAGGGGTAAAAGGTTGATGATCTAATTGAGGATTAAGATGATTACACCAACGTCCCTACAAGATTTTCCTGTTCGACTAGGAATCAATTGGCCGATAAACGACTAGTTCATTGCTCCATGTTCCTTTACTAGCTTCTTAAATACTTCATCCTCTACAAGATTCCATCGACGCTTGATCTGACCCATTTTCTTGATTATTTCCACTAAATAAAATCAATTGAGTATATGAGATATCATAAATTGAGAATTGGGCTATGGGTTTACTTATAACAATTTGTAGGGAGAGTTGGATAAATATAGTAGGGATATGGAAAGAGGGTTGTGAGTGAAAGAGTTAATAGGTAATTCTTGATTATAAAGTTGTTAAAGTCTTAGTAATTAATTAGTATTTTCCTTTAATAAGTGTTTAGTGGGTTAGGTTGCTAAGATTTGAGGGATGGATTAATTGAAGTTTGATTAGCAATTCGTTTAGGAAAAAAAAACTAATATTCAAACTAATTATTTTAACTATAATTATAAGTTGGCTGATAAAGTTTTCAGGAATTTTTTTTTTAAGTGTACACATCAAACTAATTAATACCAAATATTAACTTTGACATGAATTTTTATTATTTAGTAATCATTGATCAACTATGTTCTCAAATAATTTATCATTTATTATGACAAATTATTTATGTGAAAATTTTAAATTATCAACTGTTAAAGAAATTTGTAAAATTTTGAGAAAAGAAGTGAAAAATATTAATAAGGGAGAGGATATATAATGGACATTTGACTAGTTGACCTACCTAGACAACATACAGTATGTGCAAAGTTGGAAGTTAATATATTTGGATTGTCCTTTATGTGTGTTATCAAATTTATTTATTTTTATTAATTTTGTTCATTGTTTATACTCTCATTGAATATTAATCAATTCAAATTCGTGCATTATAAGGGTCATTCATCATGACAACAATTGTTGCACCCGAGGCTACCCCTTAGGCGTGACACAATGCTTACTCTCACAAGTTCCACCAAGTTAACCCATGGCCTGACATATCTATACAAATTCAGTTAAATCATGTATTATGCGGAACAAAAGACAATTAATATATGAAATTGGAAAAATCCTACAAGTCTTAATATATCAAATGTATGCAAAGTATAGTAATGACCGAAAACAACACTAACAACTCAAGTTAAATCTACTTTATGTCTGAAAGGCTCTAACTGATCTAAGTTGTTGGAATATGCCTACAACTAACTCTAACAAGACTGAAACTAAAATGTAAAGACTAAAAATTAAATCATGTCTATTCTCCTTGAACTATGGGTACTCATTACTAAAGCTGTTGAGTACGCATTGAAAGTCGAGCTAAGTGTGATTTAGATACTGAGTGCCTAAAACCTTATTTCATAAAACGCTGTAGTGCAAAAGTATGCATCAATATTTTGAATATACTAAGCATTCAAGATACATGTTAAGTTGAAGAATATAACAAATAAACACTGAAAAAGATATAATGAGGCGTAACTTGAAACTGAGTTGGATGCAATTACTAAGTACTAATCATGAAGATGATATACTTAAATGAATACTAAAGTAAATACTGAATACATATGAAATACTTAGAAATCCGATGACGTAAGCTAGAACCTCATATTGTGAATTATTACTTCAAAATAGTTAAAATGATATTTCTTGACCTAGCCATCCACGAGACCCACTGACGGGGCGTGGGTGGGATTCCTGAGTTAATACTTAGTATCCTAACAAAAGACTCCCTAATACAACTCTCTGAATCAAACAACGACCTGCAATATGGAACGTCACACCACCTACGATCTGTAGATGGTGTCTGTCAATGGTGCTAGGTAATTCGACTTTTAGTTTTAAGTCAAGTCTCTTAGTTTAAGTTGGTCATCTGATTATAGGTTAATGGGGGTGGTTAGTGGGTTAATTACCTAACTAAATATTACTGTAAGACCCCAACTCCATTAACCCAAGTCATTCTAACTCTACGCATTAAATCAAAATACAAACTATCTCAACTCAAGACTCCGTTGAAGAGGAAGAGAAATCTTTCACTAAAGATTCAAGAATTGAATTTATTCCATACTCATTTGAATATTAACAAGGTATGGCTTATTTACAATCTTGGGAATCCTTTCCCCAAGAGGTCCCCTCAAACTATGCTTTCAAAAGTTCACCAAAAAGCTAGGGTTTCATTCTTACACATAAATTTCCTTTTTAAAAAATTTTATGGATTAATTATGATTTATTATGATTATTTAGATATTATTATGTAAATAATGATGATTAATTATTTTTTTTCACTTGATATTCCCTTAGACCCATGTTCTTTCCCAATTTCCTAAATCTTGAATGTGATATTGTGAATTAGTTGAAGATGATGCATATACCAATTTTTTATGTTGATGGTATTTATGTTATTACTTCATGAATTTCCCTATATTATGTGTTTATTATGCATTGTTTTGTTGATTGAAGTATCAATTCCCTTGAAGGGCAAAAAGGTATGAAGGTTGGTTCTCCGTGGTACTTTCGTATGGAATGTGAATTACTTAGATAGTAATGATGATAATGTAATGATAAAGTGAAAGGTGTACTCACTTGCTAGTGTTTCTTAATTCAAAAGATTATTCTCACTTATGAAATATATGAGCTATTATGATAAGATGTTGACATGAGTGTATACTAAAGACTAATGTGAACATACGTAATGACTAAAGATGACCACAAAAGGGGATAAATTTGTAGCACCGAGAGGACATGAAAATTAGATGGGATTTTTAACATTTAGCCAGTCCAGCTCCCCACATATGTTCCTTATGCGTTAGTAAGTCTAGGTTCCCAAAGATATGTGTTGTCTCATGAGAGAGGATCCTTCTGTGTTATAAGTCTGGTTTTTAGTAGAAATCTCCTTTTCCCATAAATATGTACCCACATAAGAAGATAGTTTAGTGGATCTACTTAAATAACAAGTATGAAAGGTCCCCCTTAGGCTAGTGGAAACCCTCCCTTTTCGGTGTGGGAGTAGAACACCGGGTTCCATTTAGCTCACATGGTCTATGTCAGTTAGTACAACTTTGTCCTAAAATGTGAAATTAGAAGTATGAAAGAATGAAAAAAAGGATATGCTCTCCCACTAGGACTTTCTTAAGGAGTTCTACATAGTGGAAGAGAGGGTATGGGTCATCTCTTGCAGATTGCACATGTAGTATTCTAAGAGGTGACTGTAGTATGGTTCTCTTATAATTGTGATTATTATGGATTTTTCATTGTAAGTTATGTATGAATATCATGAACATGATTGGTATTGTCTTTTGGTTTGCTTATAATGATTATGATGTTGACATATGGTTATAGTAGGTGGATTATAGTTGAAACTTAGATTTTGATAGGGTTATAGGATCCTATCCTTGGAATTGCACTAATGTTGCTGAGGTTGCATATATGTTGGGTTACTAATATGTTGATTTAGCTTATGTTCCCTATATTGTATGCATATTGAGTTTTACTTGATAAAGAGCATGTTTTCAACTAAAATGTCTTTATGTGCAATTTTTGAATATTTTATGTGCATGACACCATACTTAGTACGTGTGTTGTACTAACCTATATTGTTTTCCTTTTCCCCCTGTGTGTAGGTTCAGTCATGAGGTGATTCAAGGACATTTATCAAGAAGCTTGATTTGCTTTCCCATGTTTGTGAGTCCTCAAGTCTGAGGACAAAGTACCTATAATTCTAGCCTTAGTTTAGTTTGAATATTTGATACACTATGTTGTTTTATCCTATCGATGTAAGGGCTAAGTCCCTATTTTCAAATTACTAAGTCTAAATAGTACTATTAGACAAAGTTAGTTTTTATTTTGGTATAAAGAAGAAGTTGACTTCTAACTATAAAACTTTTTATTATTCTGTATTTTTTGATGACTATATGTGATGATGAATGCTGACGACTTGTATAAGATCTCTTCAAGGTCGACCACGCGGGTTACGATTAGGGGAATCTTTTGGATCGTGACAACATAGTTCATGCAACATGAATCTGAATGTATAATATACTATTAACCGACATAAACTACATGAGATAAATGTTGAGTCCGATGTATATGCCTCCATCGATAGGATCCAAATATCTTGTTGGGGTATAAAGTCATGACTATGGACTGATCACTGAAATTGATGACCAATAGAGGGGTCTCCTAAATATATGAGTTAAGTAGTTTTCAGGCTTGATGGGACGATGAAGCCTAGTCCAACTCAGAGTTAACTCTACTCCCAACTGAATGAAAAGATAAAATGTAGGTGAAATATTAAGTAGCTCAAAATACTGATAATTATCTAAGAATGTAACAAACATATACCGAAAGATATGTCATTAAAATTCTGATGCACTGTTGTACCGAGCAAGTGTAATTCATGAAATACTGATAACGGACACAAACTAAAGTTTCTAAGTTCTATACATGGAACTACACTAGTTCCCTAAGAAATATGTAATTATCATTATAGAGAATATAACAATTGAATTTCAGTGGATCCCTAAGATTTAGGTGTCACGACCAGAGTGTAGACCCCATACGAGACCAGCATCGTTAACCTCTCAGAGGTCGCAGACAAGCCTACATGCATTATTCATACTTCACCTAGGTTAATTTTAGTGGAAAGATAAAAAAACTTTTTTGTTCTTTAACATACTTTCTAAACATTCTTAACATTTCATAATAGTTCATCATCAACCATCTATCATTAAGAAATAAACAACTGAGAGAAATAGCTCAATAAGTATTAATTGTGTACTTGCCAAAATGGCACCAATACAAATCTGAATCAAACAGGAAAGAAACGCTAGTGGAACATGCTCCACTAGCTCGAGTCTAAAACAAAGTTGGAATGTAAAACAGTAGCATCCTCAAAAGCATTAGGACCTACCAAACTCCAGATGAAAGCTTACGTCCGGATAGCTGCCACAATGATCCTATAGCTCTATCGCCCACATGTGCCTGCACCTTAAATAGTATAGATGTATAGGGTTAGTACACACTTGTACTAATTATGGGTATATGCAAGCACACACGAAGGACATGCATGAGAAAGGATAGCTCTTTCCTAAAGACATGATTTTTGGAGGTCAAGTCAGTAGACTTTCCGAATCGAGATTAGGAAAGTTAGTGAACTTTCCAAATTGGATTAGGGGATGCCATGCGAGTAACATGCATCATCATAAATATCATATTGCACACATTACATAACATCTTCATATAGTACATACCATAGCACATCACATATAACACATATCTTCTTTCATATCATTCATTCATATGTCATGAGACCTTGGAATCATGGACTTGATATTAGACTTTCCCAAATGAGGGCTCAACATATTGGAACTCAACTAGGGAGTCTTCATTAGCAAACACAGAGTCTGCTTTTTTATTCATACGTACTTCATTTCATTTCACTCACAGGCCAATGTGAACACTAGCTATACCTAGGGTGTAGTTTAAGACTTTCATCGGGTTTTCTGTGCAATGATCAGGAATAACCTAATGTCATTACCTGAGTCTAGCTCACCACTTTATTATCCTATTAACACATTTGGTATCATTCATTTCATTATGTGCTTTATTTGTGGATGACCTCATTCATTCATTGCGAACGTTAACTTTAACCGACATAGATCATGTGAGCATCATGAAATCCAGTGTCTCCCCCACATCAAAAAGAAGTGGAATTTCTGGCCAAAGTGACCCAAAACATGCTAGCATACATGGGAATTTAACCCAGTTATATCCTTACATTGGTAGTATAGGATCAAAGACTAGGAGATATAAGGAGACCCATACCCGGCATGCCGGACAGTCTCATCTCATGAGAGTTACGTGAACCTCCGCCCTTACCGAAAGAAGGCATCACCGCTCAAAGCTAGCCTATTGGTGCTTAGTATAATGTTTGATTTCATTCACCTCAAACGTCATGGAAGCTGGCTGTAGTATGAGGACATCATAGCTCATTAGATGATTTCTCATATCATCATTAGTATTAAGTGTGTTAAGCTCAATAAATTCTTTAGAGTGTTCAGAGAGACTGGTCTCTTCATTATTTTACACTCTCATTGGTGAGTACATATTGGTGCCATTTACTTAGGCTCATTTGAGACTGCTCTCATCATTGACATTCTCCTCATATCATGTTGTCACCACATTCTTCATCATTATCACCTTTAATTTTCATAGTTACTCACCTCTTATTACGTGAATGTTCATTTCACCATTTCATAGTTCATCTCATCATATGCCCATGCACATTTCCATTAGTGTATCTTACACTCATACTTAACCCTCCTAGGGTTCATCATTTCATTACATACATCTTAGGTTCACTTACTTTTGAACATATGTCAGACTTATGTGTCTATACATACAAGCCATGGGGCTTCATTCATAGTTCGTTAAGTGATTCTTACTTTCCAAAGATTATGTAGTACAAGACTTATGTATCTTGTAACTATGCCAAGATATTGATTTTGATCTAAGTAAGTGGCATTATTCTTGGATATTTTATTCACGTATGACTTATGTATCAATACGAAAGATTGGGCAAGGAAATCTAAGTTTGAGTCACTTGGATATCATTTATATTTTTAATTCATTTTATTTCTAATATTCATAACATTAGAACTCTAAATTAAATTCCAACGTTAACATAGAAGGTTTAATAGTCTACTTAATTTTGCCCTTAGTTTGGCCTAAGGGTTGTGGGTTCGAAACCCCACAACGCCTTTTTAATTTTCATTAGCCTCATGTTGCCCATTCTCGATTAAATCAAGAGGTTGTGGGATAAAACCCCCACAACCTCTTGTATTTTTGCATTAATTTCGCTTGCATAGGGAGGTTGTGGGTTCGAACCCCCATAGCCTCCTTATTTAAATTTTAGTTTTGCTGAGGCTGTGAGGTGGTGGGTTCGAACACTCACAGCCTCTCTAACTTTATTTAATTAAATTAGGCGAGTGGCAGTGAGGTTGTGGGATCGAACCCCCACAACCTCCTTATTTATTTCTTAGTTAATTTCGCCTCTTGTTTTCAGCCTTGAGGTCGTGGGTTCGATTCCCATGCCTCCCATTCCCTTTTCTTTAATTTTCTCTCCTTCACTCGCTTTATGGAGGTCGTGGGTTCGAATCCCATGCCTCCTACTTATTTATTTGATTTACTTTTCTCCTCCTTCTTCCCCAAGTTTGCAAGTTCGATTTCCCCCATCCCCATTTCTTTTTCTTTGTGGCGAATTCACGTTAACCAGGTTCGAATCCCCCCAGCCCATTTTCCTTTCCATTGTCTCACGAAACCAGTAGCTAAGGGGTTCAGTTTCCCTTAGCCCCTTCACGTTTATTTCTTTCTTTTTCAGCCTTCTTAACATGTGAGGTCTTGGGTTCAATTCCCATTGACCTCACTTATTTTATTTTTCCTTTTAAAACCTTGATTTTAGCCTCATTGTTGAGTGCACAAATCTGGAAATTTATGTCATTCTTCAACTAATCTTTAGTCACATCTTTCATAAGTTTATTTGGCTAAAAGATTGTTGTTCAACCAACCATATTTCATTACAACGAGAATCACATTGTATAAAAATTTCACACATAAAATACTCAAGAAATTGATGTCTTAAACGACCCCAAAACAGTGGCTAAGCACACTGCCAACGTGCACACACACACACACACACCTTTTTTTTTTATCATACTTTGATTATCATCTTTGTAATTTTACTCACATATACATATTAACATTTAATATAAACACATCATTCATGCCTATATCTACCAGCACAACATACCCATCCTACAAATTCATTTAGGACCTAGGGAAAAGGACATACAAAGGGGAACAACCTTAGTTTCAAAGTGAATAGTTTGAATATAAAAAGCCTATTTGGAAAGGGACCAAGAGAGAAGAAACTCATACCTTTTGACGTTGTTCAATCTTGATGTTGCTGCCCAAACTTGTCTCCAAAACCACGCCAAATTGACCTAAAGTTCCACCACCAACTCGACGAAAATCTACTTTGCGTTAACGTTTCTGATTAACTTGCTTTCGTAGACTATTTAGTGAGTTCTTCAAGTGTGAAGAATTTTTTTAAAGTTTATGTTTCTTCACGTTAATTGTCAGAGAGAACAAGAGATTTTTTTTTCTTTTTTTGAACGTGGAGAGGTGATAAACGTGATTAGAAGAGTGTTAGCATAGGTTTAGGAGTCTTAATCAACACTTAGTCGAATTAGCATTTAATTAAATTAATTCAAATCTTATTTATTTTAACTAATACGTGAAAGGACCATTTTACCCTTAATGACTCAGACTTTAATTGATGATTAAATCATCAATTCATTGCTCCTAGTGAGGCTCGAACCCGAGTGGCACCCTATTTGTGAAAATAGGTCACTTTGGGTCGCCCCAACCCTAATTGATCTTTTAATTAAATAAATAAATAAATTTATGAATTCCTCAGGATAATTACAATATTACCCTTGGCCTTGAAAATACCATTTTACCCCTGGACCCTCAAAACTTAAAATTTTTTCTTTTAAGTCTGGTAATGACTTTTTCGATTAAATTTTTGTTTTCGAGAGCCCCACATGGTTGGTTCCAACCTTTCCAAGCTTAACTAACTCCCTAACTTAGTTGACCTTGTCGTAGTAAGGGTTCTGAGGTCTTGTTCTACGTGTATCAATTTGTGTGAACCTCGGTCTAATAACAACCATTCTTGACTCCTGAAGTATTTATCCTATTCATTTTTAGGATTGTTACATTGCCTCCCCCCCCTTAGGAACATTCGTCCCCGAATAAAACTACCACTTCATATCGTTATGCAAGTCAGATCATAATAAAATCACTATGCATAGTCAAGCAATAGCAACAAAATACGATGAGATAAGCAAACATAGGCTTAAGAGCAGGAAGTCTAACCTCAAGAGCTCAAAAGATGAGGGTAGAGGGATCTCATGTAAGCCTCAGCCTCCCACGTAGAACCCTCAACAAGATGATTTCTCACCAATACCTTCACTGTTGTAATATCCTTGTTCCTCAGCCGCTTGACCTGTCTATCTAAGATCTCAACAGGAACCTCCTCATAAGACAAGTCGTCACCAACACCAAAACCTTCAATAGGTTGAATCGATGCTGGATAAATAGAAGCTAGCTCCGCAACCAATGCTAACCATAGGAAACCTCACCCACACGCTGTAGGATATCATATGTCCCAACATACCTCGGACTCAACTTCCCTTTTCTATTCAAATCTCATCACCTCTTTCATAGGTGATATTTTCAAGTAAACCTGGTTACCAACATCAAACTCTAAGGGCCATTTTCTGTTATCAGCATATGACTTCTGCCGACTGTAAGCAGTAGCCAACCTATCCCTAATTACTCTGACCTTCTCTAAGGCCTCATGAATGATCTCTGGACCCAAAATGGATGACTCTCAAACCTCAAACCACCCAATTGGAGATCTAGACCTCCTACTATACAGTGCCTCAAATGGTGCCATCGCAATGCTGGAGTGATAACTATTATTTTACGAGAACTCTATCAAAGGCAGATGGTCATCCCAGTTACCTCTGAAGTCAATCACACACGCTCTCAACATGTCTTCCAGTGTCTGAATAGTGCGCTCTGCCTGCCCATCTGTCTGAGGATGAAAGGAAATGCTAAGCTTTACCTGCGTGCCCAAGCTTTTCTGGAAAGATCTGCAGAAATGTAAAATAAACTAAGCTCCTCTATCTGAAATGATAGACAAAGGAATCCCATGCCAACTCACAATATCCTCAATGTAGAGTCTCGCATAATCCTCCGATCACTGAGTAGACTTCACAAGGATAAAGTGGGCAGACTTAGTCAATCTGTCCACAATAACCTATATGGAATCATGTTGCCTTCTAGTCTTTGGAAGAACAACCTCGAAGTCCATATTAGTGGCCTCCCACTTCCAAGTCGGAACCTCAATAATATGAGTCAGAAAACCAGGCTTAAGATGCTCTGCCTTAACTGGCTGACAATTAGGACACTTGGGTATATATTTTGCAATGATCTTCTTCATACCATCGCACAAATAAATCTGCATAAGGTCATGATACATCTTGGTGGAACCTCGGTGTATGGAATATCTTGAACCATGGCCTCTGCAATAATCCTGGTCTGCAAATCATCCACATCTGGTACACACAGCCTCTCATGATACCTAAGTATGCCATCACCTACCAAAGCGAAAGACTCATTTATCTTCATCAGTACTGAGCCCTTCAGCTCTATCAACACACGATCTAGATGTTGACCCTACTTGACTTCAACTACCAAGGATGATTCAGAACTAGGATGACTTGAAACATCCCCACTAGTAGAGTGAAACAATTCGCACACCCAGTCTAGCCAGTTTGTGTACCTGTTTTACCATCTCCTTCTTATCATCCTCAACGTGGATATACTTCCCATGCTAATCCTGCTCAAAGCATCAACAACAAAATTAGCCTTACCTTAATGGTAGTGCACATTCATGTCATAATCCTTCAACAGCTCCAACCATCTCCGCTGATATAGATTCAACTCCCTCTGTGTGAACACATAGTGGAGACTCTTATGGTCTGTGAACACACCTATGTGCACTTCAAACAGATAATGCCTCCACAACTTTAGTTCAAACACAACAGGTGCCAACTCCAGGTCATGAGTGGGTTAATTCTTCTCATGAACCTTGAGTTATCTTGAAGCATAGGCTATCACCTTACCAGCCTGCATGAGAACACAACCCAAAACAACCCTAGATGCATCACAATAAACTATGTAACTCACCACACTTAGGTAGAGTAAGCATCGGGGATGAAGTGAGTCTTTCCTTGAGCTCCTGGGAACTCTTATCACAAGTCTCTGTCCATTCAAACTTGGCTTTCTTCTTAGTCAGAGCTGTTAATGGGGCAACAATGAAAGAAACGCCCTCCACAAACCTACGATAGTAACCAACCAATCCCCAAAAGCTACGAATGTTAGTGGGAGTAAGAGTCTTTTTCCAGTTCTTCACAACCTCAGTCTTCCTAGGGTCCACCTCCACACCCTGATCGGACACAACATGACCCAAGAAGGTCACTCATCTAAGCCAAAATTCACACTTGCTGAATTTGGCATACAATTGATGTTGTCTATGTACCTACAAGGTTAGTCTCAAATGTTGTTCATGCTCTTCCTTGATATTAGAGTAGATGGGAATGTCATCAATGAATACTATGACGAAAGAATCAAGGTATTTATGGAAGACCATGTTCATGAGATCCATAAATGCAGCAGGTGCATTCGTGAGACCAAATGACATGACTAGAAACTCATAGTGACCATAGCGGGTATGAAAGGCCATCTTTGAGATATCTTCATCACTAACTATAAGTTGATGGTACCCTGAACGAAGATCAATTTTCGAAAACAAACTAGTCACTTGGAGTTGTTCAAACAAGGCATCTATCCTGGGAAGTGGATACTTGTTCTTGATAGTGACATTGTTGAGCTGGCGATAATCAAAACACATTCTAAGGGCCCCATCTTTCTTCTTTACAAACAACACTGGAGCTCCCACAGAGGATATGCTCGACTGAATGAAACCCTTATCAATGAGATGTTTTAAATCCAGCTTCAACTCTTTGAGTTCTGATGGAGCTATTAAATAAGGTGGAATTGAGATAGGTTTAGTATCGGTTTCTAAGCCGGTACCAAAGTCGATCTCTCGAAGGGGAGGGACTCCACGAAAATCATCAGGGAACACATCTAGGAACTCATTCACTACAGAGACTGAGTCTATGAAAGGGATGTTATGATCTTAATCATTAACACTCACAAGATGAAATAGTAACCCCTTGGACATCATTTTATTGGCCTTAAGATTTGAAATCAACGGATTAGGACGACACGAATTGTACCCTTCCCAAACTAAATCTTCTGCATCAGGGATGTGAAATCTCATCACTTTTACTACGACAGTCCAATAAAGCATAACAACTGTGAAGCCAGTCCATGCCAAGAATAATATAAAAATCATGCATGGGTAACTCAATAAAGTTTGCACACATAGTCTTACAACCTACAACCATTGATCAATCCTTGTATACCTTATCTGTTCTTACTTTTTTCTCCTAAAGGTGTACTAACCACTATAGGATCATGCAGAACTCCAGGTAGTATTTCAAAAGTAAGGGAAAGTAGAGGAGTCACAAATAAAAGCGTAGACCCTAGATCAAGTAAAGCATAAATAGAATTTAAGAATACTTGTAGCATACCTGTGACAACATCAGCGGAATTCTCCTTCTCCTCCCAGCCTTTCAGGGCATAGAATCAATTCCTTTTGGTAGGCTCGGCTGCTGCTGCACATTGTGAGTTAGGCCTATGATGAGCATTACCTCCATCCTTACATCTGTTCTATGGACAGTCTCTGACCCTGTGCCTTCTCTTACTACAATCGAAGCAAGCATTAGTGCTTTTTATGCAGTATCCATTATATGCTCGGCCACACATAGCACAATTTTTCTTAGGACTCTGCATCTTTCCTCCATTTTCCTTCTTGGGCTCAGGTCTGCCTCTCCTAGGTGTATCACCCCTTTGAGGATTAGAATTCCCAAAACATTGTTGCCCATTTTTGAACCTTGGCTGCTCACGGATGCTAAAGTTATTTCTATGGCCTCAATGACTGGGACCTGCCTGATTTTGAGGCCTTGGCCTCCTAACATCATTACCACCTCCTTTTCTGCGGCTTTCCTCAACCTGCTGGACATGCACCATCAACCTGAAAGGTCCATGTTATCATGGAGCATCACAGATCGACACTCCTCATCCAAGTCTCTATTGATTCATGTGAGGAACCTTCTCATCTCGTCTCTGCTGTTAGAAACTAGGGAAGTAGCATACCTGAATGATTTCAACAAAGCTTAGTATTCTCCTCGTTCTTCTAATTAAATACAAGGGAAAGTAACATACCTTGATAGCTTAACAAACATAAGAAATTAATCCCTGGCTGTTATAGAGACTTGTTTAAGGTTGATAAAATTTTCAACCTTGGCCTCCCTCATCTCTTTGAGGAAGAATCTCTACAGAATTGTTGTATTGAACAACTCCCATGTGACTAGCAATCCACGTAAGACACGACTATCTTGCCACATCTTGCACCAAATCTGTGCAACATCATTTACTTGGTAGGAATCCATCTAATCTTTCTCAATACAGTGGCCCCCATACCCACCAGGATCTTATGCACCTCGTCTACAAACTCTTGAGGATCCTCTTAGGTCTTAGCCCCTGTGAATATAGGAGGATTAATCTTCGTGAAATCTCGCAGTCTGTCAGCCATGCTTCGAACCAGTGGGTTCTCCCTCTGAACATCCTGCCGGTTGACTTGAGCAGTCATAGATTGAGCTTGCATCATGATGACATATGCAATCTGGACTAAAGATGCCTTCACCTCATCATCAGTCAACCCAGCTGGGTTAACCAGCATGACCACTCCTTCAGCTGGATCCTGGGGTGGGACTTGATTGCCCCCAGCAACTGCTTCCCATCTCCTCTGATGAATAGCCCTCCTATTGTTCATTCTCTGAAAACGACTAGGATTGATGTTAGACACATTCATAACAACAAGAACTCATACATTAGGAAAAGCACGATAAGATCAAAAGAAGGGAAATTTTCCTAAGCATCATGCAGTCT
Source organism: Solanum chilense (assembly GCA_032847665.1). NCBI lineage: Eukaryota > Viridiplantae > Streptophyta > Magnoliopsida > Solanales > Solanaceae > Solanum > Solanum chilense. The sequence continues at coordinate 12,833,503 of CM064974.1, forward strand.
CTAATTCAGGATAGTGGTGCACTTCAGAACCATGAATTAGAAATTACTCAATATGGTTGATGTGAAATCACTATCCTCAGAATTTAACCTATCGATCTGATGCCAACTTTGTTACGACCGCAGTGTAGACCCATACGAGACTGGTGTCTTTAACCTTTCAGAGGTCACAGACAAGCCTACATGCGTTATTCATACTTCACATAGGTCAATTTTAGCGGAAAATTAAATACTTTTTGTTCTTTAATATACTTTCTAAACATTCTTAACATTTCATAATCGTTCATCCTCAACCATCTAACATTAAGAGATAAACAACTAAGAGAAACAGTTCAATCAGTATAAATTGTATAATTGCCAAAATGGCACTAATACAAAATCTGAATCAAACAGGAAAGAAACACTAGTGGAACAAGCTCCACTAACTAAAATATAAAACTAAGCTTGAATTTAATTAGTAGCATCCTCGAAAGCATGAGGACCTATCAAACTCCAGATGAATGATGACGTCCTGATAGCTGCAACAATGATCCTGTAGCTCTATGCCCACCTGTGCCTGCACCCAAAATAGTATAGATGTATAGGAATAGTACACACTTGTACTAAGTAGGGGTATATGAAAGTACACACCAAGGACATGCATGAGAAAGGATAGCTCTTTCCTAACGACATGATTTTTAGAGGTCAAGTCAGTAGACATGCCAAATTGAGATTAGGAAAGTTAGTGAACTTTCCCAATTGTATTAGAAGGTCATACCATGAGAGTAACATACATCATCATAAATATCATATTGCACACAACACGTAACATCTTCATATAGTACATACCATAGCACATAACATATAACACGTAGCTTTTTTCATATCATTCATTCATATGCCATGAGACCTTGGAATCATGGACTTGACATTAAGAATTTCCAAAATGAGGGCTCAACATATGGGACCTCAACTAGGGAGTCTTCAGTATCAAACACAGAGTCTACTTCATTCATTCATACGTACTTCATTTCATTTCATTCATAGGCTAGTGTGAACACCATCCATACCTAGGGTATAAATTAAGACTTTCATCAGTGTTGTTGTGCAATGATCAGGAATAACCTATTGTCATTACCTGAGTCTATCTCACCTCTTTATTATCCTATCCTTACTACTTTGGTATCATTCATTTCATTATGTGCTTTATTTGAGGCTGGCCTCATTCATTCATTGGGAACTTTAACTTTAACCGACATAGATCATGTGATAATCATCAAATCCAGTGTCTCCCCCACACCGAAAAGGGGTGGAATCACCAGCCAAAGTGAACCAAAACATGCTAGCATACAGGGGAATTGAACCCTGCTAGATCCCTCTATTGGCAGTATAGGTTCGAAGACTAGGAGATATAAGGAGACCCATACCCGGGATGACGGACAGTCTCATCTCATGAGAGTTATGTGAACCTCTGCCATTCCCGAAAGAAGGCATCACCACTCATATCTAGCTTATCGGTGGTCAATATAAAGTTCCATTACATTCATCTCATACGTCATGGAAGCTGGCTTTTAGTATGAGGACATTATAGCTCATCAGATTATTTCTTATCTCATCATTAGTTTTAAGTGTGTTAAGCTCAATACTTTCTTTAGAGTGTTCATAGAGAATGGACTCTTCATTATTTTACACTCTTATTGGTGAGTACGTATTGGTGATAATTACTTAGGATAATTTGAGACTTCTCTCATCATTTACATTAGCCTCATGTCATGTTGTCACCACATTCTTCATCATTATCACCTTTACTTTTAATATTTACTCACCACTCACCTCTTATTAAGTGAATGTTCATTTCACAATTTCATAGTTCATCTCATCATATGTCAATGAACTTGGTCACTTAGTGTATATTACACTCATACTTAACCCTCCTAGGGTTCATCATTTCATTACATACATCTTAGATTCACTTACTTTTGAACGTATGTAAGACTTATGTGTCTATACATACAAGCCATGGGGCTTCATTCATAGTTCGTTAAGTGATTCTTACTTTCCTAAGATTACATAGTACAAGACTTATGTATCTTGTATATATGCCAAGATCTTGATTTTGATCTAAGTAGGTGGCATTTTTCTTGGATATTTTATTCACGTATGACTTATGTATTAATACGGAAGATTGGGAAAGGAAATCCAAGTTTGAGTCACTTGGATATCATTTATATTTTTTTATTCATTTTATTTCTAATATTCATAACATTAGAACTCTAAATTAAATCCCAACATTAACATCAAAGGATTAATTGTCTAGTTAATTTAGCTCTTAGTTTGGCCAAATGGTTGTGGTTTTGAACCCCCACAACCCCTTTTTAATTTTCATTAGCCTCATGTTGCCCATTCTCGCAAAAACCAAGAGGTTGTGGGATCAAACCCCCACAACCTCTTGTATTTTTGCATTAATTTCGCTTGCATAGGGAGGTTGTGGGTTCGAATCCCCATAGCCTCCTTATTAAAATTTTAATTTCGCTGAGGCTGTGAGGTGGTATGATCGATCCCCCACAACCTCTCTAGCTTTATTTTTATTAAATTGGGCGAGTGGCAGAGAGGTTGTGGATCAAACCCCCACAACCTCCTTATTTATTTCTTAGTTAATTTCGCCTCTTCTTTTAAGCCTTGAGGTTGTGGGTTCGATTCCCACGCCACCCATTCCCTTTTCTTTAATTTTCTCTCCTTCACCCGCTACCTGGAGGTAGTGGGTTCGAATCCCACGCCTCCCACTTATTTGTTTGATTTATTTTTTTCTCCTCTTTCTTCCCCCAGTTCTCAAGTTCGACTTCCCCCAGCCCCATTTCTTTTTCTTTGTGGAAAATTCTAGTTAGCCAGGTTCGAATCCCACCAGCCCCATTTTCCTTTCCCTTGTCTCGCGAAAGCAGTAGCTAAGGGGTTCAATTCCCCTTAACCCCTTCACTTTTTTTGTTTCTTTTTCACCCTTCTTAACATGTGAGGCCTTGGGTTCCATTCCCATTGACCTCTCTTACTTTAATTTCCCTTTTAAAACCTTCATTTTAGCCTTATTGTAGAGTGCACGAATCTGGAAAATTTTTGTCATTCTTCAACTCATATGTAGTCACATATTTCATAAGTTTATTTGGATAAAAGTTCAATCATATTTCATTACAATGTGAATAACATTGTATACATATTTCACAAATAAAATACTCAAGAAATACATGTCTTAAACGACCCTAAAACAGTAGCCAAGCACACTGCCAACACGCACACACAATCACCCCCCTTTTTGTTATTATCACACTTTTGATTATTATCTTTGTAATTTCCCTCAGATAAACAAATTCACATTTAATCTAAATGCTTCATTCATGCCTAAATCTACCTGCACAACATACCCATCCTACGAATTCGTTTAGGAGCTAGGAACAAGGACATACAAAGGAGAACAACCTTAGTTTCAAAGTGAATAGTTTGAATCGTAAGGGGCCTCTTGGGAAAGGGACCAAGAGAGAAGAAACTCATACCTTTTGACGTTGTTCAAGCTTGAAGTTGCTGCCCAAACTTGTCTCCAAAACCATGCCAATTAACCCAAAGTTCCACTACCAACTCGACAAAAATCTCCCTTGCCTTAACGTTTCTGATTATCTTGCTTTCGTAGACTTTTTAATTAGTTCTTCAAGTGTGAAGAAGTTTTTTCAAAGTTTCTATTTCTTCACGTTAATTGGCTGAGAGAACAAGAGAGTTTTTTTTCTGTTTTGAACGTGGAGAGGTGATAAACGTGATTACGAGAGTGTTAGCATAGGTTTAGCAGTCTTAATCCAAGGCTTAGTAAAAATAGGATTTAATTAAATTAATACAAATTTGATTTATTTCAACTAATACATGAAAGGACCATTTTTACCTTAATGAATCAGATTTTAATTGATGATTAAATCATTAATTCATTGCTTCTCGTGGGGCTCGAACCCGAGTGGCACCCTATTTGCGAAAATGGGTCACTTCAGGTCGCCCCAACCCGAATTGATCTTTTAATTAAATTAATTAATTAATTTATTAATTCCTCGGGATAATTACAATATTACCCTTTTCGTGGAAAAGACCATTTTACCCCTGGACCCTCAAAACATAAAATTTCTTCTTTTAAGTCCGGTAAAGGCTCTTTTCGATCAAATCTTTGTTTCTGAGTGCCTCACATGGTTATTCCAAAAATTCCAAGCTCAACTAACTTCTTAAAATAGTTGACTTGGTCGTAGTAAGCGTTCTGAGGTAAGCGTTCTGGGTCTGAATAATTTGTGGAGAAACTAAAGAATTGATTAAATTCCCGGGATCTAATGTGTGAAAGGAACCCACTAGTGAAATTTCACATACCTGGTGACAAAAACTATAGAGAAATCCTTTTGATTTTGGGGCAGAATTTGAAGTAATGGGAGAAATTGTCACCTTTTTCTCTTCTTTTCTTTCTTAGTTAGACGATTTAGGAGTATAGGAGTTTTAGGTTGTATTTGAATAATTACTTAACCTTAGACTAAGTAAAACGACATAGTTTAAGTACCAAACACATAGGAAAAAATACCAATACAACCCTGACTTAAAGTTGTAGAAGTGACCTTCATGAGGGGCTTGATGGCTCATCTAGTTTGCCTTATTATTGCCTACCCTACAAGGCTATACTAAAAGAAGCATGAAATTTTATTCAAGACTCGATATTATATACGCTTTCTGGTGTTGGAAATAGGACTCGATGATGTTTAATTTAATAGGGCATGAGCCATACAATTTATTTCGTGCTGAAATATATGATCGTTGAAGTTGAGTAAAAACACAAAGTCTAATAAGTCTCTTTCACGGATGACTTCATGGTCCATGTGAAGCTCCACGGACCGTCTTGGCCTCTTAGTTGCTTCACAGTGACCTTGGGTGCAACTTTATTGTTTGGGTGACTGGTATGGACCTATATAGGTCGTGCAAGTCACCAAGGGTCGTCGAAGGCACCGTCAAGGTAGATCCCTCCTAGGTAGATCGTAGAGGGTTGTTCAGGATGCCTTTGATGGTCGTGAACCACTACATGGACCGTCTAGGGTGCCTTCTTGGTTACCATTTCAAGGTAGTCCTGGATAAGTACTTACAAAGCCCAGAACAGGTCATGGACCCGCAAACTTATTGTCTAGGGAGTTGTAAAGGGTCCATCGTCCGTTTTGAGTTTGTGATCTTGCTCATTTACTTTTTATACCTTTCTCAAAGTCTGAGGTTTGAAAATATCTCCCCCTTGGGATCATTCATCCTCGAATGAAGACTAAACAACCTCAATTTGGAGGAAATATTTGCAATCTTTTAGTTGTTATTGAACTCTTATTACATTTCATATATACAGACTAGTTAGGTATTTACCACTTTCAGTTAACACTGTTTTAGTTTTCGCATACTATCTCTATATTCAGATTGTTTTTGTATGCTTATCATATGTCACGTTCACGGTTAGTTTGGGGTCACTCGTGATCCTAGATCTCATTTTTACTTAAAGAGGGAAACCTCAGGTAGTGACAGATCATGTGCGCTCCAAAGTCCACCAAACAAGAGGTTTGCCCTACCAAACCACCTCCGACTGCTTCCAAGTTATCACATCAATGATCATGGCATGAAAACACAATAATTGTAAATTGGTCTAGAAACAAGCCAAAATGGCTTTATGGGACCCTCTGAAGGAAACACAAAATTGTTTCTAACAATAATTCCCAACAAACTCAACGAACTTGTTCCCCTAAATATGCACAATCTGAGCTTTAAGTCACCCAAAACATGTCAAAATACTTTCAAAAAGATATATATTTTTAGGAGAAGTACGCAACTCCGACCACCGGGGATTTTATTTGATTTCACTAACTATCATGGCCGGCCCGGCTAAAGATCAGCAACCCCAAGTGACTGATCACTCTAAAGATTTTCCACCTTTAATACATCTTTACACTTCTTCTTCTTCAAACCTTATGTTTATTGAACCTAAATTGCCTACCGGTCCTATGAATTTGCCAAAAGATAGTTAGGAGAAGGAGGAGCTGTCTATCAAAGTACAATATGCTAATTGTTAAGTTTTCTAATAACGACAATATGAGTAAGCCTTTGATAGAACCCATCCCTTTGAAAAAGCTAACGTACAATAATGGTGTCACGGGAATTGTTTGGACTCAAGATGAAGTGGAGAGAATGAATACCATAAAAAACTTACAATATGCAGTTGTTGGTATGTTTTTGTATGGGTTGCCGGAATTAGATGAACTTTGAATTCAAATACAAAACAGTATAATATAAATGGAGATTGCAAACTCGGCTTATTGCGTAATAGACACATATAAATGAGATTCATTCATGAGGAATTATGATGAGTAAACTAGCTATTATAGTTTCTTCAAATATAGAGATGCACACCTCATGAGACCTTTGATTTATGATGCTAGATTCTCGGTGGATGAGGAAATTACTCAGGCGATGGCTTAAATTTCATTACCCGATCTAAAACATACATACTTTGTTTGAGTAATCAATTTTTTCTTTAGCCTCCGCTGTAGGGAAACCTCTTCATCTTGATACAACTTCTATAAACAAGATTACACCAAGTTGTGGTAGGGTTAAGGTGCAAGTAATCTCCTTGCTAACTTTTCTAAGTTTGTTGAACTTGAACTGGTTTATGAGGGTCTACAGACATCCAGAGTGGAGAACGTTTAAGTACATTATGACATGCTTCTTAAGTATTGTAAGTCATGCAAATTAAAGGGAATAATGAGGAGTAATATAGGGTGTTACACCCAGAAACAAGGAGAATTGATCTTGATAATGACAAAAGGAAGCAAGCCGGGGATGAAAATAATAAACACGCTACTGAAGTTCCTATTCCTTTGATAAGATTTGGAAGACAATTTATGAAGTTCCATCCTACTAACAAATTTATTTCCCATAAAGTCTCTCAATGATAAGGAGGATATGGAATCAGGTAAAATGGAAGAAGGAATTTCTACTGCTAATGCTTTTGAGGCTTTGCAAGAAGAAGATTGTACAAACACTGAAATTGTATAAAAAAAATAAGGTAATAACAACAATCTCAAATAGTCCAAGATGTTCAAATAGGGCCAATCCATAGTCAAAGAATAAGTAAGGGGATAAATCACAAAAATCACCAAGTTTACTAGGGATATCACAAGCAGCAAGCATTAACAATTGTATGATGCAGCAGTCTACAAAAGAATAGATAATAAACTATTTTGGCAAGCAGCAAAATAATAATGAAAAGGTGGTTGGAATTAGAGAAGATATAGAGAGTACAAGAACACCATCAATTCAGCTGGAGGTTGGACATGTCAATACAGATCAGAGAGCTATTTCAACAAATCCTGCAAATAATGGGACCAATACGGAAATGCCATTCGAAAGTCGGAGTCTGATGCTTGTCTTGGAAAAGAAGGAGATAGTAGTAGTAGAAGGAGGAGCAACAACAACAAAGAAAAATATGTAAAAGACAATGATCTTTCCTTGGTAAGTTATGATGATATGGATGATAGGCATAATGAACTCATTATCATGACATATATGGAAAATAAAGTGGAACCAGATCCATTTCAACCAATTAGTGAGACAGAAGTAACTTCGGATAAGTTTAATCAGATAAATTTGATTTATTTATCGTGTTGAGTGAATTTTCTACTACAAAACTAATGGTAAAGATTGCATGAGACTAGCTTTAATAATTATCAAACAAACGTAACAGTATATATACTGAGAAAGAGTAAGAGAGAGAGAGTAAATTTAGATTAATATATTATAAGGTATTACAATAGGTATTTCCCCAAAGATAGGTATGGTGGTCCTATCAGAGTTCCTCAGTTTCCAAACCCTGGGAATATTCTTATAAAAAATTTCCACATAATAAACTATTCTTATAAAAAATTTGAACGAGATTTAAAAAGGTTAATGCAGGTATTTTGATGTTGCACTCTCTCCTTTAAATATACACAAATTATAATAATCCTAATAAACGTGAAAACCACATAAACATTTCAACATATTAAATGTCCCTAAATTGAATTATCATAATAGGTTATTATGTAATATGTCTTTTTAGAACTTAATGTCTATTGTAGAGAATCACCTATTATCACATCATAAGAAACATGACCATGTAAAATAATTTACACCATCTATTTATGGTGTTTGAATTTTTCATAAGATCATCTAAATTTGAATCCTTTTTATATATAGATGTTATGGATACATCTTGTACAAATGAGGTTCATAGGTTAAATTTGATGCATTATTGATGATCTTTTTTAGGTGTAGGCGGTTGATAGGTTAATTGTTATGCATTAATGATGATCTTTTTTAGGTTTAGTGGTAAATATTCATTATATATAAATACTTATTATCACATCATAAGCAATGTGATCGTGTAATATTATTTTACACAATCTAATCATAATATTTGACCCTTTTTCTCTAGAAGATAATCTCGATTTGAATCCTTTTATATATAGATAGATGTTATCAGTACTTCATGTGCAAAAGAGGTTGATAGGTTAATTTCTATGCATTAAATGTTAATAGTGAAACATTTTATTATATAATAGTATAAATTTAATTGACTGATAGGTCTATTTAACAAGTATTAATTGATAATGTAGAATAAGGATTTTAAGTAATTTACTAGAACAAGTGAAAAAGACTATTGTAATAATGTTTGACATAGTTTAATTTTATTTTATCCATATATAGATGATTTACATGTCCCTAAATTCGTTCTTGAGCAAGAAAAGACTCAATTGAGAACCAAGATAGGATGCTTGAAGATGTACCTATTTTAGATATTTCAATATTAATGAATTATAATTGTGAATTGATGATATAATATATAAATATATATATATATATATATTTTGACTATTGGCTTATGTTTGTTTATGCTTTTTTTATGTATAGAAGACTAAATTGGGAGAGTATGGAGTAATTAAGAGTTTGGAGACTTTTGCTTTATTTTATTAGGGAAACATTTTATAATTTTAAGAACATAATGAAAAAAATTACACAGGTACAATTATACATAACTTTGTTTTAAATGATTTATATATTAGAAAGTATTGGTAAAATATATTTGTTGTGTTGTTAACACTCTTTAACAAGGTTTAAAGTGAAACATTCAATTTATTTATATTCAAATTAAAATCAAAATCTCTAAAAAATATGATTAACATAAGAAAATCATGCAAAAACAATAGAAAATTAACTTGTAGATTGACTTTTCTAAAAGAAGTTGTTGATATTGAGTGTGTAGGTTGTACTCAGACATATTTTTTTACTAGTAAAGTATAAACTTAAGCTTCTCTTTTTAAATAATAAATAAAAACTAATTAGCTTATTGTGAAAATCAAAACTAAACAAAGTCTTGTACTATAATTATGGTACTTTCTTCATGATATATTTCTTTTCGTTTGTCTCAATATATTTTGCTACTTTCTCTGCAAACAATTGGAGTTGTTACTTGAAGAGTGTTCAATATCTTATATTCTTTATTTTTCTATCATTTTGTTGAAGTATGCTATTGCAAATTTTGAAGATAGTTGTCTAACTCAAATGAAGCATTCACCAGATTTCTTTGAAAATATTCACAACAGTCTATATATCATTTGTTAAGATAATTAAGACATTACGAGGGTTGCATCACACTATTAGTATAAACCATCTTAGATTCTGAAATTTCATGGAGAACATAACTCTTACTTGGCTGATTTCTTATTTTCTTTCTCAAATTTTTGTTCATTCCTTAATTAAATATGTATTACTAGACAACTATACATACTTCATATATGTGGGGGAAAAATAAGTACATAATGTACAGATATGATATCGATATATTCATATTTATTTTTAAAATTGCACGTACATGTAATATTAGAGGATTGAACTCATCAAAATAGATTTTCCTTAAATTATGCATTCTTAATTGATATGAGATACACTTGACTAGCACAATTGAACATTACAACATGTCCTAGCTCCATAGAAAAAAATTTCTCAAATGTTTTATGAATCTTATGGGTGTCGATTGCAAAATATTGTGTTAAAGCTGGACTATATTTAACAACAAAAAAGGCTTACATAATTAATGACAACTGAAGTCATTTTGTTCTTCATTCAACTGCTACTTAGTACAAATATTTTTCTAATAATCAATCATACAAATATGTAATGAAGAATTTAAATGTCCAAATCCATTTAGAACATGATTAGTAGTTCTACATGTTACTTTTCATCTAGCACTAAACAGATTATTTTTAAAAATTATTGACCGCATGTGTTAAGTATTATAAAAATTATTCAACCAATCATGTTATTCTACATATTACATTGTTAGCATAATCTTTAATGTTTCTTCAAATTCAATAATAAAATTACATTCAGACATTGCGTTTGTCAAATTTTACAAAGAACCTCTATATTTTTCAAGTGAACCAAATGAGATGGGGCATTTGGTGCCAACACAGTCTATGTTAGATGCTCGACATTATTTTTCTTATGAATTTTTTAACGCTCGAACTTCGTAAGTTATATTTTGTGGAAAAATACTTTAAAATAAATACTGAAAGGTCATTAAAATAAAACAACACAATAAAAATTATAATTATAATTGATGATTTATTCCAATAAATGATGCATAAATAATATTATATTTTTTGTTCATTATATGAAATCAAAATACATGACTTCAATAATAAAAGTAAAGTCCATTCTGGATCGAGCATTTCCTCATAAAGTTAACTATACGCCTTTGAGAATCAAGTTGAACATCTTAATAAGATATTTCTCACTCAATTGTCTACTATTGATCGTTAACAACACTTTTAAAATAACCTGCTTGCACCTTCATTTTCTTCAAATGAATTATAAATGAGATAGAAATTGATAATTAAGTCACAAGCAAGAAAAAAATAAATATGTTGTTTTCTCTTTAATTATTTTTATTAAGATAAGTCTTTTCACTGTTAGATCTAGTTAACTACTAACTTTACTCCCTTTTAGGTTATAATAATCTTTATTTTATTTTTACTTATTTATTAAAATAAGTCATCTAATATACTGTAATTTGTTTTATAAAGTTAATTCAACTTAATTGGGTATAAACACGGTTGAATGACTAGATATCATTTTTTATGGAAAAATAATGATAAAAATTTAAAAATAAATTATTTCTAAATAAAAAAAAAAGTATCATCAATTTTAAAATAGATATCACTTTATAAAACTAAAAATCATACAATCTATTAATTTAATATAGCACCGACTAATTTTCTTTTTGATACCACCTCAAATAAAATTTAGTTAATCAAATAGCATAGATGATTATCTCAATTGTTAAATTTAAATATAAAAGAACCAAAGACAAACTAGATTAATAACAACACTTCAAATGATATAAAAATGACCAATTTCATCAAAAAAGTTGATTGAAGATTCATTATTTCTAATCTCTTTCTAAATTTTTTTGGGTTGGGTGGGATAGGATGGGGGTGGTTGGGTTTCCATACACTTCTTATGAATATAGATAGTTTTGTTCTCTTATCCTACACTCCTAAAATAGTCTAATGAGATACTATAAAGCAAAACAATTAAATTTTAATGAAAAAATGACCACTATGATCTCTTCATTTTTCCTCCTCTTTATTCAACTTTTACTCAATCTTTGTTAAAAATAATGTTGTTGCCAGTAGCAGGCATTATTGCTTCTATGTTCGTTGAATCTCTTTCATTCTCTAACTTAGACACACAATTTTTAACTTCTTTTTTTGTCATATCTTGTAACACTTTCAAAATAGTTGGGGTCAACAATTGTTTCTCCATACTTGTAAGAACAAAATTATCATTCTATGTTATTGAAGTTTGGTGCATAAAATTTGATGTGTTTTGTTCAGATGCTGATACAACTGTCAGTTCCTCTTCTTGCTCGAATCGATTAATCGGATTCAAATTCGTTTTAGATTTGAATCCAGGTAAAGAGAGATTCAAAGTTGTTGATGGACCATGTTATACTGGTGAAACTAATAAAAGAGGGAGAATTTCAACTAATTGGGCAATGTGTGGATAAAGGCTCAACCAAGGGTACCTAGATACACGCAAAATGCTCAAATAAAATCCGTACGAACTCACAGATGTTAATGCATTGGGAATTGCTGGCGTATATAATAAATGTGACAATTTTTGACAGGGTGGGATACTAGGCCATAAAGACGCAACTGAGGAAACCTAGAAAATTCAAAATTGGTCAAATGAGATTTAGATGGGCTTCCTAAATTTATACATGTCCCGACACCAAATGATCTCTTCAAAGGAAAATGAGGCTTTTCGAATGTCAAATCTTCTGACATGGAAGAGTGTTTTAGTTTAAGGGTGGAATTGCAATGATTTTTTTTATGAATTCATTAGTTCGACCCGGAAACAAAGATGCTATCATAGCTCATTGGTTACCGAATTTGGCATGAGCTTTGAAAATAATATCTTCTTCTTTAGGAGTAAAAGGTTGAAGTTCCAATTGAGGATAAAGATTATAACACCAACGCTCCCTACAAGATATTCCAGTTCAAGTAGGAATTGATTGGATGATAAACGACTAATTCTTTGCTCCATGTTCCTCCACTATCTTCTTTAATAGATCGTCCTCTCCCGGATTCCATCGACGCTTGATCTCACCCATTTTTTTCTTGATTATTTCCACTTAATAAAATCAACTGATTATATGAGATATCATAAATGAAGAATTGGGCTATGAGTTTGCTTGTATCACTTTGCAGGGAGTATGGAATATATATTGTGGGGATATGGAAAGAGGGGTTTGAATGACTAAGTTTATAGGCTTTTATTGATTATGAAATTGTTAAAGTCTTAGGAATTCATTAGTATTTTCCTTTAGTTAGTGTTTAGTGGGTTAGGTGGGTTGAGTTATAGGTATAGATTAAATGAAGTTTGACTAGTAATTAGTTTAGGGGAAAAAACAAAATAATATTAAAACTAATTATTTTAACTATAATTATAAGCTGATTGATAAAGGTTTTCAGGAAAAAAACTTTATGTGTAATGACATCAAACTAATGAATACAGAAGATTTTCTTTGATACGCATTTTTTTTATTTGGTAATAATTGATCTACTATATTATAAACTTATTTTATCATTTAATATGACAAATGATTTATGTGAAATATTCAAATCATCAACCATTTAAGAAATTTGTATAAATTTGAGAAAGGAAGTCAAATATATAATAACGGGAGAGGATATATAATGGACAGTTGACTAGCTGACCTTCCTAGAGAACATAAAATATGTTGAAAGTTGGAAGTTCATATATTCAGATTGTCTTTCATTTGTATTTTAAAATTTATTTATTCATATTATTATTTTTCATTGTTGATATTCTCGTTTAATATTAATTAATTCAAATTTCTGCATTATAACGACCATTCATCATGACATCAAATGTTGCTCCCAAGGCTACCCTCTAGGTGCGACACAATGCTTAGTGTCATAAGTTCCACCAAGCTAACCTACAGACTGACATATCTTTGCAAGTTCAGTTAAATTATGCAGTGTGCGAAACCAAAAGACAATTAATATAGGAAAAACAAAAAATCCCAACAAGTCTGAATATATCAAATATATGAAAATTATAGTGATGACCGAAAATAAAACTAACAACTCAAGTTAAATCTACTCAATGTCTGAAAGACTCTAACTGATTTTAGTTGTTTGAACGGTTAACTCTAACAATACTAAAACTAAAATGTAAATACTGGAGAGTAAATCATGTCTATTGTCCTCGAACTATAAGGACTTGCTCCTGAAGTTACCCAGTTCGGGCTGGAAGTCGAGCTAAGCGTGATTTGGATACTAAGTACTAAAAAGTTTTATGATAAAACGATGTGGAGAAAACATATGCATCAATACTATGAATATACTCTGCATGCAATATACATGCTATGTTGAATAATATAACAAAAAAAACATGGAAACATATATACTGAAGTATAAATTGAAACTAAGTTGGACGCAATGACTAAGTACTAATAATTAAGATAATATTTTGAAATGAATACTAAAGTTAATATTGAATACATGTGAAATACCCCGAAATCTAATGACCTAACCTAGAACCTCATTAGTCACCACTATTCCTCTTCCTATGGAATTAAGGCTGGCAAGGGGACGGGAGGACAAGATGAAGGGGGGCGGTACGGTACGGGGGACGGAGATGGGGGGATTTAAGGGGAACCTGTATAGGGGGGATAAAAATATGTCCCATCCCGTCCCACTCTACATATGGGATTTGGCGAGATGGGACGGGACGGGGGATTTTTCATTTTTTAAATACTTATTTATTTGTATTGAAATTATACGTTAATGTTCCTAATGTTCCTTGAACAATGTTAGAAGCCCCCACCGGGGTTAGAAAGATCTAATGTTCCTTTGACCATGTTTGAATCCCCTAGCGATTCATTATCCCTAATATGAAATTCATTAATTGGAATTCCTTTATTTTATTGGCTAATGCTTTATCTTCTTTATATTGAATCGGCAGACAAGATAACAAATATATATATAATCCCCCCCCTACCTTGACCCCCACCTTGCTTATGTTTAAAAGGTTAGTTACACTTATTACAAATAAAAACACTATTTTCCTTATTGAATGTCATAAAATTGCCACACAATAGAAGTTTTAGGGCGTTGATACTTCACCTTCTCCCTTGTGGGAGGTATAAGGGGTGGACGTCCACAATATTTCTCCGTTGAATTTATAGTTTCATTTGAAACTTGTGTCACCGGACTAGTAGGTGTATCTTCTAAATTCTCTTCTCCCAAATCAACTTCTACTTTTTCACCTGAATTTTCATTTAGATTAGGATAAATATTACCATAACGCCGTTCTAAACTTTCGTGATCGAGTTGAACATTTGAATGAATATCATAAGTAGTGTCATCAACATAAGTAGAATCATTTGTAAAAATCTTATTCTAGATGTTGATTTAGACCAAGTACCAGCACATTTACTATTCTTTTTTTCTTTACTATCTTTTTTACCAAAATTAAATATTTTAAAAATGTCACTTCTTTAGTTCTCTTGTTCTTTCTCTTTTCCCTTACCGAAATATCTTTTGATAAAATCATACTTAATTGTATATAAAGTGTAATATAAAAATAATAATAATAACACAAAAATAAAAGACGAAAAATAAAATATAGATATTATGAAATGAATATATATATATATATATATATATATATATATATATATATATATATATATATATATATGTATAAAATATGAAAACTTAGAGTTGAAAATTCAAATATAAGTATTATAATAATATGAGAATTAAAATGGAATAGAAATTAAGACCTAAAAATTAAGATTGAAACTTGAGACTTGATAGGATATAGAAAAATAGATGAGAGAAATGAGAATAGATGATTTTGTAATAAATTGTAAGGGATAGAGGGGTATTTATAATTCTAAAAATAGGTTAAAGTGTAATTATTATAACTTGATGGTCTAATTAAAGTATTAAAAGTAGTGGGTGGTAGGGGGTGTTTGGGAAGTCAAAAAGGGGGAGAAATCCGTTGAGGGGGGGGGGGGGGACTATCAATATCCCTAGCGGCTGAAAACAACTAGTTTCTTAAATTTAAAAAAAATAAAAAATAAAGGGGATCCCGCAAATCGGCCGGTTCAGGTGGGCTGGGACCGATCGTGGTCGATCGGGACGCAGGGGTGAATCGGACCCTGACCGGTCCCCTAATTCCCCAACCCTAAAACCCCAAAAATGAAACAGAATTGGGTCCGGCAGTCGGATCTCGACGCAGACGCGGGACGGGGCAGGACGACGCGGTTCCTCTGCCACTCCTATAAGGAATCCATAAGCTTGACTCCCAGATGTGAGAGTCCTCACACATCTTTAGCTAACTCCCTATTTCTTCTTCCACATGGGTGGTACTCCCCATGGATAACATACTTAAGGCATCATCAGCTACATTACCCTTATGTGGGTGGTAAAGAATACTCATGTCATAATCCTTGGATAATTGTAACCACCTCCTTTGTTTGAGATTTAACTCCTTCTGAGTGAACATATATTAGAGGCTCTTACAATTAGTGAATATGTCAAATGAACACCATACAAGAAGTGACACCATATCTTCAAAGAAAAAACTACTACAACCAACTCTAAGTCATGAGTCAGATTATTTTTCTCATGAACCTTCAACTGTCTTGAGGAATAGACTATAACCTTGTCATTCTGGATTAATACACAACCCAAACAAACTCTTGATGCATAAAAGTACACCACAAAACCTTGAGTACCCTTTGTAAGGTAAAAAAACGGAGGGGTAATTAATCTCTTTTTCAACTCCTGAAAGCTTTTCTCACAAGCTTTAGTCCATTTAAACTTGATTGTCTTCTGAGTTAGCTTGGTCAAAGGAGACGAAATAGATGAAAATCCTTCGAAAAATCTCATATAATATCCATCCAAATCCAAGAAGCTCCTTATATCTGTTGGAGATGTGGGTCTAGGACAACTCTGAATTGCTTCTTTGGTTTAGGTATCAACTCTAATCCCATCACCATAAAATATGAGATCAAAGAATGTCATAGACTTAAGCCAAAACTCACACTCGGAGAACTTGGCTTCTAGCTCCTTATCTTTAAAAGTCTGCATAACAAATATGAGGTGACTAGCATGATCTTCTTCATTTAAACAAGTACATCATCAATAAAGACGATGACAAACATATCTAAATAAGGTTTGAAGACTCTGTTCATAAGATCCATGTGTGTTGCTGGTGAATTTGTCAAACCAAAGTACATAACTAAAAACTCATAATGCCCATATCTTGCTCTAAAAGTTGTCTTTGTAATGTCACATTCCCTAAGTTTCCACTGATGGTAGCCTAATAAGAGATCAATTATCGAGAAGCAAGAGGCACCCTTAAGGTGGTCAAAAAGATCTTCTATCCTTGGAAGAGTAAATTTATTTTTGATGGTCACCTTATTCAATTTGACGTAGTCTTTACACATCCTAAGGGAACCATCCTTCTTTCTCACAAATAAGACGGGAGCACCCCAAGGTTAGACACTTGGTTGGATAAAACTTTTATCTAATATATATTTCGTTTGTTCTTTTAGATCTTTTAACTTTACTTGTACCATTTTGAATGGCGAAATAGAGATAAGACAATTATCTGAATAATGTCTATGTCGTAGTCTATCTCTTTTTCTTTCAAGAGGGACTATGGGTAGATCATCAGGAAAGATTTCTGGAAACTCTTTCACTATAGAAACTGACTGAAGGAAAGATACCTCAGCACTTGTGTAATTAACTCTGACTAAGTGATAGATACATCCCTTTGAAACTAATTTTCTCGCCTTAAGATATGAAATGAAACGACCCTTAGGCACTATTTAACTACTAGTCCACTCTATGACTAGCTCATTATGAATCTAGAACTAGAAAACTCGAGTTGTACAATATATTGATGCATAACAGACATGAAGCCAGTCCATACAAAAAATGATCTCAAAATGTACCATGTATAACTCTACTAGATAGGTCGTTGTGTTCTTGTAATTGATTAAAATTGTTAAATCACGACAGACTCTTTCCACTGGAATAGACTCCCACATAGGTGTAGAAACACAAAAGTGTTCATAAAGTTTTTTAGGAAGGATCAAAAAATGATTTGCAACATAAGGATTTAGAAAAGATAAACTTTCTCCTAGGTTTAACAAAACATAAACATCAAAAGTAAGACTTTGCTCATACCCGTGACAACATAAGGATTGTTCTCTAGCTCTTGGCGGCTAGTGATTGCATAAAGACGGTTTGCCCCTTTGTCAGTACCAGAAGTGGTTCCTCTAGATGTATCCCTTTCTGGTAGAGCACCTCATGAAGATTGGGCTCTATTAACCGGATTTCCACCTCCCTGCTTATTGTTTGGACACCCTTTCATGTAGTGGCCATCTAAATGTTGTAGCCTCCTAATCATAAATGTGGCATACTTCACATCGATGACTAAGACTCTACATACACGATTTCGTAGACTCCTTAGTACTCTTGAACTTTGGGCTCTGATACCAAGCTTGTCACGCACAAAGCCTACACCCTGGACGTGGCCAGCACAGAACGACCATTGCTGACCTTGAGCGAACCCTTGGCCTTCCTTTATCAACTCATCGGAATACTTAACTTAACTCAATCATAATGCTTGAACATTCTCATGATAAATTACATTAAATAATTATCTTGGCCAAAATGACATTTTAAGTCTCAAAGTTGAAACATCTAACACGTAAGATAAAAGAGACTAAAACTGAACTGTCTTATTGTCTATCTGTCTATGAATCCTCTATAAATATTAAGATGAATGTTTGAATAGACCCCACAATATTCTAACAAAGAAACAACTATAAAAAGCATAAAAAGGATCCTCCGAAATGCAAGGAGGCTCACCACTAACTCTGAATGCTCAAACTGGATCAATGAGAGTTGGATGCTGATCTTAGTTACCTGCATTTGCATCATAGGACGTTGCAGGCCAACTGACATCAGTACATTATATGTATGAGTATGGAATTTGGAATGCTAAACAACAACTACTAAGCTCGAAAGGATTAAGAATGAACTTACCTCTGGCTCTGCTCAACTTAAGTAGTTATAACTCAATATAAAGCAGTAAAAACACATGTATTATATGTGAAACTTGTAAAACACTATAAAAACTTTGTTCATTAGAGGAAACACAAATAATAAACTCAACTTTACTTATATATGAAAGTAATATAGTTTCTTTGGGTGATTCTCTAAGCGACAACCATCACTATGAGCCTAAGTGATGGTACAACATCTTACTTCACGTTGAAAGAGAACCACTATATGCCTTTCCATAGGTATAGAACATGAACTACTAAATGGATCCACTATGCTATGCTAAAAAGCACTAAGGAATCATCTAAAAAGTATGATCCTTTATATGTCCATGTTGGCTACATGGTTTATGGAGATAGGAGTTGATATGAACTTGCGTCACCATCTGTCTTCTCAATACTACTCCAAAAATACTTATCTCATATGTTTTTAAAACAACTTCTTCTTTGGTTTGAAGTAATTTCGTAAACGTACCTTTAAAGCTCTCTTGGAAATCATAGTTCCCATTTCCTAAAACTAACCCAAGGCTCTGTGGAAATTTATCTTCCTTTATTTCTCAAAATGTTAAAACATTTGTAACTTTTAGAGACTACATAGTTCCCTTATAACTATTGAGTAATGAAGTCACTCTTTATTCTTTGCTTTACTTGAAAGTTAACTCTTAAGGAATACTAAGTTCTCTTATAACGTTTCAAATATAAATTCAACTCATTACTCTTTGCTCAACTTGTAGCTTGAGCTTTAAAACAAAGTTAAAATCTTTATTTAAGACTCTTGAAAAGTGTAAGAGCTCACTTTGACTTTCTTCTTAACTATTAAACTTGAATGTTAGCTTCTTTGACTTTGATCTTAACTTTTCATGAATTGGATTATAAATTCAAGAATAATGATATCATATTTATGGACGTTTAGATGTTTATATGATGTTTAGATGAACTTTAGAGTGTTGGAATCAACTAGGAATTATAGGTACATCACTTAGGAACTCGTACGAAAAGATGACGATAAAATTAAATCTCCAAGTGACCCAAGAGCTCTGAGAGGTGCAGGGCGCCAGATCCTGATGGGCAGAGACTGTTCAGAGGGGATATGGCTTGCACGACATGCTAGGTCCTGTCAGACAGAGGCTGCTCTGAGGGGCTCTTGCAGGCACGACGCCCAAGGGCTTGTCAACAAGGATTTTCAACTTTTGTTTTCCGATTTTCAATTCTAAACCTTTCAAACTCCCATGGATATCACCCCAAACACTTAGGATCACTAAAATACTCAATACCCATTAGTTTAGACTCGTAAAACACCCAAGAAACACGAATCAAACAACCCAAGGTATATTACAACTCAACAAACAACACTTCAACAGTTTTTCATCAAGAACTTCAATGTTCATTATTCAATCTACTCCAATTGGGCTGAATTAAACATATTATTATGTGGGTGGAAAAACCCATCACATAAAGATTTCACATACCTTAAAGGTATAACCCCCGATGAAACTCACTAAACTATATTGGTGAAATTTTAGTTTTTTTCTCCTTTCTACTTCTTCTCTTCTCTTTTCTCCAAACCCTAAGCATATTTAATCTTCTAAAAACTGACTTATGGCTTAATTTTACCTCTATTAAACACTTAAAACAAAATATGAAATAGTAGGGTAAAAAGACTACTTTACCCTTACTAAAATCCTGATCGCATTTTCCAGAATCCAACAGCCCTACTTCCGATAGGTATATCTCCCTCGGAAGAAATTGACATTAAGCAAACTCGACGACATTGGAAAGATATATTCAAGGTATTTCCAACCATATAAATAACTTGTCCTAACTCATCTTGAGATAAAAGTTATGACCATTTAAAAATGACAAAAAACTTACTTAGGAAATTTAGTATTCTCGTATTCTTTCCCAAAATAACTATTCTTAGTTTCTTGGATTAATCCTAGCTATTTTGGTTTACGAGATGTTATAAGAAGGACCGACTAGGGTGTCGTCTCGGTGACTCCTGCAAGGTAGTCCCAGATGAGTAATTACAAAGCCCTTAAAGGGTCATGGCCCTGCAAACTCCGAGGTGCTACAATATCTCCCCCTTGGGATCATTCATCCTTGAATGAAGACTAAAAAACCTCAATTTGGAGGAAAGAGTTGCAATCGTTCATTTGTTGTTGAACTCTTATTACTTTTCATATATTCAGACTAGTTGGGGATTCCCTACTTTCATTACCACTATTTTAGCTTCCACATAGTATCTTTTTATTCATATTGTTTTTGTATGCTTATGATATTCCACATTTAGGGTTAGCATGGGGACACTCGTGATCCTAGGTCCCGTGATTACATCAAGGGGTAACCTCATGGAGTGACATATCATGTGCCCTCCAAATTCAACAAAACTAAAGGTTTACCCTACCAAACCACCTCCAACTGCTTGCATGCCGTGACACATCAATGATCATGGCATCAAAACACAGTAATTGTAAATTGGTCTAAAAACAAGCCAAAAGGCTTTGTGGGATCCACACAAGGAAACACAAAATTTGTTCCACCTATAAGTCCAAACATCTGAAGGAACTTGTACCCCAAAAATATGCACAATCTAAGCTTTAACACACACCATCAAGTAAAAATACTTTCAAAAACATATATCTTTTTTTCAGAGAAACATGCTACTCCAACCAGCAGGGATTTTCTTATATTTCACCGACAGTCATGGCCGCCCAGGCCACTGATCATCCACCCCAAGTTACTGATTAGACTAAAGATTTTTGACCTTTAATACATCCTAACACTTTTTCTTTTTTAAACTTTAGGTTGATTGAACCTAACTTGCTTACCGGTCCTTCGAATTTGCCGAGAGTGTTTGGAAAAAGAGGAACTTGCTACTAAAGTAGAATATGCTTATATAAGTAAGGTCTATAATAAAGACAATATGATAGAAACCATCCCTCTAAAAAAGCTAACGTACAATAATGGAGTCGCAAGAATTGTTTGGATGAAAGATAAAGTGGATAGAATGAATACCGTAGAAAACTTACAACATGCAGTGGTTGGTAAGTTTTCGTATGGGTTACTGGAATTAGATGAACATTGAATTCAAATACCAAAATAGTGTGATATAAAGGGAGGTCACAAAATCGTCTTATTGGGTAATAGACACATATTGATGAGATCCTATCATGAGGATGAGTTTATCAATATGATGAGTAAAACTATCTATTATATTTTCTCTATAGACGAATATGCATACTTGATGAGGCCTTTGATTAATGATGCTAGATTCTCAGTGGATGAGGAAACTACTCAAGAGATGGCTTGAATTTCTTTCCCGATTTAAAGCCAACATACTTTGTTAAGAAATCATTTTTTTCGTTAGCCTCTGTTGTTGGGAAACCTCTTCATATTGATACGGTTACTATCAACAAGACTAGACCAAGTTGTGCTAGGTTTAAGGTGCAAGTACATCTCTTGGCTAATTTTCCTAAGTTTGTTTAACTTGAACTGGTTAATGAGGCTTTACAGACATCTAGAGTGGAGAAAGTTGAAGTACATTATGACATACTTCCTAAGTATTGTAAGACATGCATATTACAAGGACATAATGAGGAGGAATGTAGGGTGTTACACCTAAAACTAAGGAGAAGTGATCTTGATAATGACAAAAGGAAGCAAGCACGGGAAGAAAATAATAAAGAGGCAACAAATGTTAATGTTCCTTTGATACGATCTGGAAGACAATTTATGAAGTGGCATTCTACAAACAGAAGGTTTCCCCAAAAAACTCGCAACGATAAGAATGATATGGAATCAGGTATATTTGAAGAAGGAATCTCTACTGCTAATGCTTCTGAGGCTTTGAAAGAAGAAGATTGTACAAACATTGTACTTGTACAACAAAAAAGTAAGGTAATAACAAAAAACTCTATCAATACAAGATGTTCAAATAGAGTCAGTCCAAACGCAAAGAATAAGGTGTGGGATAAATAAAAAAATTCACCAGTTTACCAGGCATATCACAAGCAGCAAGCATTGACAATGGAATGAAGCAGCAATTTACAAAAGAATGGATAACAAAGGTTTTTGCAAGGAGCAAAAGAATGATGAAAAGGTGGTTGGAAATACAAATGGCATAGATAGTACAAGAACACCATCAATTCGGCTAGAGGTTGAACATGTTAATACATATCAGGGAGCCATTTCAACATATCCTACAAATGTTGCGACCAATACAAAAATGCCATCGATAACAGGTTATATTCTGGAAAATCGGAGTACGGTGTTTGTCCTGGAAAATAAGGAGATAGTAGTAGTAGCAGAGAAAACAAAGCGGCATATGTAAAAGACAATGATCTTTCATTGGTAAGTTATGATGATATGGAAGATAGGCATAATTAACTCATAATTATGGAATATTTCGCAAATAAAGTGGCACCACATCCACTTCAACAAATTAGTGAGACAGAAATAACTTTAAATTAATTTTATCAGATAAATTTGATTTATTTATCGTGTTGAGTGAATTTTCTAATACAAAATTAATGGCAAAGTAACTGCATGAAAATAGCTTTAATAATTATCAACCAAACGTAAAAGAATATATACCGAGAAATAGAAAGTGAGAAATAAATTTAGAAAAATATATTATAAGGAATTGCAATGGGTATTTCCCCAAAGATAGGCATGGTGATCTTACCAGAGTTCCTTAGTTTCCTCACCCAGAGAATATTGTAGTTCAAACAATAACATATTTTGATTGAGCACATGATAAATTGTTCTTATAAGAATTTTAAACAAAATTTAAAAAGGTTTATGCACGTGTTTTGAAGTTGCACTCTCTCTTTTAAATATGCACAATATATAAAACTCTTAATAAACCTTAGAAAACACATAATAATTTCAAAATATTAGATTTTGCTAAATTGAAATATCATAATAGGTTATTATGTAATTTGTTTGGTTAGCAAGTAATGTTTATTATAGAGAATGACCATCTATTTATGGTGTTTGCAATTTTTTTTCATAAGACTATCTAAATTTGAGTCCTTTTATATATAGATGTTATTGATATATCATGTACAAAGGAGGTTGATAGGTTAATTTCTATGAATTAATGATGATTTTTTTTTTATCTTTATAGGCTAATATTCATTATAAGAAATGTGTCATGTAAAATTGTTTTACACAATCTAATCATAAAGTTTTGCACCTTTGTTTTACTTAAGATAATCTCGATTTGAATCCTTTTATATATAGATAGACGTTATCAGTACTATATGTGCAAAGGAGGTTGATAGGTTAATTATTATTAATTAAATATTAATAGTGAACCATTTTGTTAAATAATAGTAGAAAATTAATTGATTGATAGGCCTATTTAACACGTATTAATTGATAATGTAGAATAAGGATTTCATGTAATTTACTAGAACAAGTAAAAAAATACTGTTATAATAACGTTTTAAATAGTTAAATTTAATTTTTTCTATATATATAAAATTTACATGTGCCCTAATTCATGCTTGAGCAAGGGAAAGAGTCAATCGAGGACAAAGATAGGATGCTTGAAGATGTACCTATGTTAGAAATATGTTAATATTTATGAATTATAATTGTGAATTGATGGTATAATATATACTATTAATTTTGACTTTTAGCTTATGATTGTTTATTCTTTTTTTTTTTGTGTCCAGAAGAAGAAATTGGAAAAATATGGAGTTGATTAAGAGTTTGGATACTTTTGCTTTATTTTATTAGTGATATATTGATTTATGTTAAGAACACATTTAAAAAAATTACATCGGTATAATTATACATAACTTTGTTTTACATTATTCATATATAAGAAATTATTGGCAAAATATATATATTATGTTCTAAGCACTCTTTAACAATGTTAAAAGTGAAACGTTAACCTAATTTAAATTCAAATCAAAAGAAACATCTCTAAAAATATTATTAACATAAGAAAATTCATGTGAAGAAGAAATAAAAGAAAACTAACTTGTAGACTGACTTTCCGTAAGAGAAGTCGTTGATATGGATAGGTTGTCCTCGAACACATTTTTTTTACTTGTAATGTATTAAATTGAGTTTTTATATAAATAATAAATAAAAACTAATTATATTATTGTGAAAATAAAAACTAAATAAAGACTTGTTTTATACTTACGGTACTTTCTTTATGATATATTTCTTTTAGTTTGTCTCAATATATTTTTTATTACTTTATTTGCAAACAATTGGAGTTGTTACTTGAAGAGTGTTCATATCTTGTATTCTATGTTTTTCTATCATTTTATTGAAGTATCATATTATGCGACATTTGTTTTAAAATGTTCACAACACTCTATATTTCATTTGCTAAGATGATTAAGACATGAAGAGGTTTGCACAACACTATTAGAATAAACAATCTTATCTGAAATTTCAGGGATGACCTAATTCTTATTGGAAGATTTCTTTTTTTTTTTCTAACATTTTTGTTCAACCCTTAATTAAATATGTATTCCTACAGAATTATACATACTTCATATATGTTGTGAAAAAAATAATTAGATAAATTGCACATACGATATCCATATATTCATATTTGTTTTTGGAACTGCATGTCACATGTAATATTAAAGGATTGAAATCATCAAATCAGATCTCTTCTATAAATTATGCATTCTTATTTGATATGAGATACTTAACTAGCACAACATACTTGTGTCTCAATTGAACATTTGAACATTTTATGAATCTTATGAGTGTAGATTGCAAATTTTATAAAGAACCTTTGTCATTGTCAAGTGAACTCAAATGAGATGGCGCATTTGGCGCTAGCACAATCTATGTCATATGTTCGACATTATTTATCTTATGAAAATTTTCAATGCTCGAGCTTCGTAAGTTATATGTGGAAAAGCACTTAAACTTGACTGTGATCATGTCATTCAAATAAAACAGCAAAGTAAGAGGTAAAGAGAGACTCAAATTTGATGATGGACCAGGCAATACTGCTGAAACTGATGTAAGAGGGAAATTTTCACTTAATTGGACAATGTGTGGACAAAGAAAGGCTCAACCAAGGTTACCTACATATACTAAAATTTCTCAAATAATATCCATATGAACTCAAAGATGTAAATAGATTTGGAATCATTGGCGAATATGTTGAAAGAGGCAAATTTTGACAGGGTGGGATAGTAGGCGGATCAAGACAAAACCGAGGAAACCTATAAAATTCCAAATTGCTTAAATGAGTACATGGGCTTCCTGACTTTATATCTATCCTGACAGTAAAGGATCTCTTCAAAGGAAGTTGAGGCTTTTCGAATGTCAAATTTTCGTTTAAGGCAACGCTGGTTACCGAATTTTGCACGAGCTTTGAAAATAATACCTTCTTCTTCAGGAGTTAAAGGTTGATGATTCAATTGAGGTTTAATATGATTACACCATATCTCCTACACAACTTTTGAGTTCGACTAGGAATCGATTGGCTCATAATCGACCCGTTTTTTGCTCCATGATCCTCTACTAGCTTCTTTAATAGTTTATCTTCTCCATGATTCCATCGACGCTTGATCTCACCCATTTTATTGATTATTTCCACATAATAAAATAATTCAGTATACGAGATATCATAAATGGAGAATTGGGCTATGGGTTTAGTTATAACAATTTGTAGGGAGATCGGGATATATATAGTGAGGATATGCAAAGAGGGGTGTGAGTGACCGAGTTAATAGGCTGTTATTGATTATCAAGTTCTTAGAGTCTGAGGAATTAATTAATATTTTCCTTTAGTAAGTGTTTAGTGGGTTAGGTTGTTAGGATTAGAGGGATAGATTAGTTGTAGTTTAACTAGCAATTAGATTAGGGAAACTAAACAAAATAATATTCAAACTAATTATTTTAACTATAATTTTAAGTTTATTAATGGTAGTTTTTGAGAGAGAAAAAGTTTAAGTGAATTCACATCAAACTAATGAATACAAAAGTTTTACTTTGATTTGCATTTTTATTATTTACTAATAAATTATCAACTATATTTTAACTCAATTTATAATTTAATATGTCAAATTATTTATGTGAAATTTTCAAATTATCAACCGTTAAAGAAATTTGTATAAATTTCAGAAAGGAAGTGAAATATAATATTAAAGGAGAGGATATATGTCACGCCCCGAGCTACCCCCGAGATGCAGACACGAAACCTAGGACCACAAGTGATCCCAAGCTAACCCTGCTGACATTATCATAAGCGTACTAAGGATAATAAACTGAATGTGGAAGCTAAATCATAATTTAAACTTAAAAAAGATGGGGAATACCCATATACTAAAATTTATATAATATGAAGAATGATGAGTTTAATACAATGAAGTTAATAACTGAACACTAAGCTGAAACTTACTGTATCTTAAATAAGCCTCTGACTTACTAGAAATACTGCGACAAGCTCCAGCAAAGTCTAGGAAAAATGAAACTAAAAAACTAAATACATAAAACAAATTCATGACTATAGTCCTTGGTGAATAAGGATTCACCACTGAATCTGCTGAACTGAAGATTAAAAAATTAATCTATGCGAGATGTTGATGCTAAGAACCTGAACCTACATCACGAGGAGTCTGGTTTATATGCCCCATCAAAAGGATCGAATATACCCGCCAGAGGTATAAAGGCATGCTGGCGTGATCACTAACTGATGCCCACAGAGGGGACTTACAATCTACTTGGCTAGTAGTTCTTGGACTAATTTGGGTATGTTGATCCCTAGTACAACTTGATATTATTCTACTCCCATTGATTTATGTAGTTAATTGATTATTTCTAAATTTCTGTAATATTGGATAGCTCAAAAATGAACATACAAACTTGGAATGCAACATTTAATCTGATGATGATGCATTAAAAACTTAAGCATATATAACTGCATAACTGAAATATCTGACCTAACATGTGTAATTCAAGAACTAAATAAATACAAATCTAGGGTTGTTAAATTCATGTGATAATATGATTTGGAACATATATTTTAACTAAATCATGAAGTTCTGCTTAAATTCTACGAACCCTAGGTTTTATCATGATAAGAGAATCAAGAACTGACTTAAAACTAGGGACCTAATTGGTGAAAGGAACCAAAACTAGTGAAATCCCACATACCTGGTGATGAAATTCACGGAAAAAAACTTAGGTTGCAGGGCTGGAACTTCTGGAAACTTGTTGCTTTCTTCAACTAGGGTTCTTGATTTTTTTCTCCTCTATGGCTTCAAATTTTCTAACTTAGTATTTATGATTTTGACTTAGGTAATTTTTTTTTTATGTTTCTAGGCTTAAATTGACTAAGGAAGTGCTAAAATACCAAAAGACTCCTGAGTTAGTTACTGTTGGAACAAATGACAACAAGGACTGACGGTCTATCGTTTGCTCCATAGGTTGGGTCTGTTCGACAAGACTTTATAAAAATGAGAATAATATTTTACTCGAAGGTCTGATTTTACCAAGGTTTGTGGATATGGAAATATAATTCAATTATCTATCTATAAATAGGTCATTGAACATCTAATTCATTTTATACTAAGAGTTATGACTCTTTGAAGTTGACCCAACTGTATTTCCTCCTTAAATGTCTTCTAATTCCCACCTACGGTCAGACCTACGGACCGTGGGTCACCTATGGACCATGCTTGTCATCCGTGGCACTTGACAGAGAGTGGGTGAATAGAATGTCGATCAACAATCACAGACTACGGACCGTAGTCTGGCCTACGGATAGTAGGTCTATCCGTCGATCATGACTTAATCAAATTTTTCCAGGGCTGAGATTGTAGGGGTTTCTTACCCCATTGACGAATGTGCAGGACGGACCGTGGGTCAATTTACGGTCCGTCGATGGCCCCATTTGTTGCATATGTAGATTTTTCTGAAAAAATGGTTTTTGGTCCATTTTTAATAAAGGGTGTTACTTTATCTCCCCATTGGGAACATTCGTCCTCGAATAAAGATAAATTAGCTGGATTAGAGGGAGAGAGCTGCAAACCCTACTACTAAACACTTAGAACTGAGTTTCTGACTGAATTGAGTTCCGAGAACATGCAAATATGCTGAAATGCAAGTACAAACTGAGGGAACATGATTCTAAGATTAAATTTATGCATGAATAACAAGAAAACTGAACAGGAACTATTACCTCAAGCTAGAGTGGAATCGGAAGGAAAGATTTGAGGATACTTGGCTTTCATGAATGCTTCTTCTTTTCAAGTAGCTCCCTCTACGGACCGACTCCTCCAAAAACTTTGACCGAAGCAACTTCTTTGTTTCTCAACCTTCTAACCTTACGGTCAAGAATCTCAACTGGTACATCCTCATAAGAAATATTATATTTAACCGCCATGCTTTCTAATGACATTATAGAGGCTGGATCACCCACACATTTCTTCAAAGAGTGAGATATCGAAGAGCGGATGCACTGCTACTAATTCTCCTGGCAACTCTAACTCATATGCCAAATTGCCAACCCTTTTCAAGATCTTGTAAGGGCCTACATATATAGGATTGAGGTTTCCTTCATTTCCAATTCTCATCACCCTTTTCATAGATGAGACTTTAAGAAAAACCCAATCATCAACTTGGAACTCTAGTTCCTTCTCCTTACATCTGCAAAAGATTTCTTACGACTTTGGGCTGTCTTAAGTCTATCTTTCTTCATAGCATAAAGGACATAATCTGACCCTATCAAATCCGCTTCACCTAATTCAACGAACAAACAAGATATCTACATCTACGCCCATATAAAGCCTCATAAGGGGTCATCTGAATGCTGAAATGGTAGCTATTGTTATAGGCGAACTCAATAAGAGGAAGGTGATCATCCCAACTACCTTTGAAATCGATTACACAAGATCTTAACATATCCTCTAGGGTCGGAATGGTACGCTCTTTTTGTACATCCGTCTGTGGACGAAATGTTGTGCTAAGGTTGACTTGAGTACCAAGACCCTTCTGAAATGACTTTCAGAAATGAGATCTAAACTGAGGACCTCTATCTGAGATGATAGACAAGGGAAACCCATGTAATCTCACAATCTCATTAATGTAAATCTTGGCATAGTCTTCTGCCAATCTGTAGTTTTGACCTCCAAAAAGCGAGAAGACTTATTCATCCTATCAACTATCACCCAAATGGAGTCATGCTGTCTGCGAGTATGCGTTAATCCAATGATGAAGTCCATATTGATCCAATCCAACATCCAAGTAGGAATATCGATATGTTAAGTCATACCCCCTTGTTTTGGTTCGTCTACTTTGACTTGTTGGCAATTGGGGCACTTACTCACAAAATCTTCTATATCCCTCTTTATGCCATTCGACCAATAGACTTCCCGCGGATCGTGGTACATCTTAGTGGCACCTGGATGAATAGAATACCTGGAGTTATAGGCTTCTGCAAGAATATGTTGTCTCAACTCGCCCACATCAGGAACACACAATATACCCTAGTAGTGATGTAAACCATCTCCTCATTGGGAGAAAACCTCCACTCTTTGATTATGGACTGCACCCTTAAGTTCAAGCAAGATTGAATCACTGTCTTGGTTTTCCTTAACCTCCACTACCAAAGAAGATTCTTCCCCATTCTGAACCGTTACACCATTGTCTCATATGCTTTTAGCATAAACTCCCAAGCGATCTAGCCTTTGAACATCTTTCACTAGCTCCTTCCTTTCTTCCTCAATATGGGCTACACTACCCATATATAATATACTAAGAGCATCTGCTACTACATTCACCTTACCAGGATGGTAATGCACACTCATATTATAATCCTTAAGGAACTCAAGCCATCTCCTCTGGCCGAAGATTCAACTCTTTCTGAATGAACACATATTGAAGGCTCTTATGATCTGAAGGCTCTTATGATCGATGAATACATCTACATGAACATCATACAAATAGTGTCTCTATATCTTGATTGCAAACAACAGTGCTGCAAGCTTGATGTCATGAGTTTGATAGTTCTTCTCATGCACCTTAAGTTCTCTAGAGGTATACACAATAACCTTATCTCCCTGCATCAACACACAACCTAGGCCAACTGTGGATGCTCTCACAATAGATCACATAACCATCTGAACCCTCTGGTAAAGTCAAGACAAGAGTTGTAGTCAATCTAGTTTTCAATTCTTGAAAGCTTTTCTCACAGTCATCTGACTATTGAAATTTGGCCATCATTTGAGTCCACCTAGTCAATGGTGAGGCTATGAATGAAAATCCTTCAGTTAACCTTCTTTAATAACCCTCTAGGCCTAAGAAACTTCTACTAGTTGTAGCAAAGGTAGGTCTGGGACACTGTTTCACTGCTCATATCTTCTGCGAATCCGCTGGGATCCCTTTGCTAGATACAACGTGACCAAGCAAAGCAATGTATTGCAACCAGAACTCACATTTACTAAACTTAGTGAATAACCGGCGATCTTTGAGAGTCT
Organism: Solanum chilense; assembly: GCA_032847665.1. Taxonomy (NCBI): domain Eukaryota; kingdom Viridiplantae; phylum Streptophyta; class Magnoliopsida; order Solanales; family Solanaceae; genus Solanum; species Solanum chilense. The sequence continues at coordinate 12,864,694 of CM064974.1, forward strand.
ACAGAACAACTCTCAAATGACTTGCATGTTCTTCCTCACTCCTAGGGTAAATGAGGATATCATCAATAAAGACGATAAAAAAATGTCCAAGTACTGTTTGAACACTTTGTCCATCAAATCCATGAAAGCTGCAGGAGCATTAGTTAGTCTAAACGACATAACTACAAATACATAATGATCATACCGAGTTCTGAAGGTTGTTTTCGGAATGTCACTATCTGTGACTCTGATATGATGATAACTCAATCTGAAGTATATCTTTGAGAAATTGCTAACACATTCGAGTTGGTCGAACAATTCATCAATCCTGGGGATGGGATAGTTATTCTTGTTTGTGACCTTTTTCAACTGTTTATATTTAATGCACATTCTAAGATAATGATCTTTCTTCTGTATAATCAACACTGGTGCATCCCATGGTGAAATGCTAGCTCTTATGAAGCTTTTATCTAGAAGGTCTTTCAGCTGCTCTTTAAATTTCTTAAGCTCTGCTGGAGCCATTCTGTAAGGAGGAACCGAAATAAGGTGGGCATCTGGTAGGAGATCAATTCAAAAGTCAGCTTCCCTTTCGGGAGGGACTCCGGGAAGATCTTCTAGAAACACTTATGGGAACTCATGGACTACTTGAACTAACTCAATAGTTAGGGTTTCAGAGACAGAATCCTTAACCCGAACTATATGATAAAGATAACCCTTGGAGATCATCTTTTTGTCCTTAAGGTAATAAATGAATCGACCTCTGGTGTTAAGCTACTACCCTTCTATTCTAGGATTAGTTCGTCTTAAAACTAAAAACGAACAATCTTAGTTCTAAAATCGACTGAGCATAACATAAATGTAATCAATCCATGCCTAGAATGACATCTAGGGCTACCATTTCTAACTCTACTAGATCTGATGAGGTGACTTTATGAGAGACTATGACATGGAAATTTATGTATACCTGTGTAGCTATAATTGGGTAACCGACTGGAGCAGAGACTGAGAAAGGTTCTGAGAGAGTTTCTGGACTGACACTGAATTGGATTGTGATGTAAGGAGTTACACAATAATGAGTATCCCTTGGATCTAACAATGCAAAAATTTCAAGGTTACAGAATTGTAATGTACCAGTTACTACATAAGGAGAACCTTCCTGATCCTGGCGAGCCGGAATAGTATACAACTTGTTTTTGCACTGATCGCCACCTGTAATAGATAACTTATCCTGCTGAGTTGGGAGACTTGTTGGTGCTGCTGAAGTTGTAGACTGAGCTTTTCCATTACCACCTCCTTGATCGTTTCCAGAAGGATAATCTCTCAACCTGTGAACAGACTGACCACACCCAAGACACCCTTCCTTTCCTGCAAGGCACTCGCCTGGATGGTTCTTACCACACTTAGGGCAAGTTGGGTAATTCTTGGTGCCTGAAACACTTCCCTGAGACATAGAATTCTTAGAGGATGGAACACAAGCTGACGAAGGGGTTGGAGCTTAAAACTTCTACTGACTTTGTAAGCATTTCTACCACCCAATTTTTGTTGAGAATAGTCATAGTTCCCATCCTAACATTTTATTATCCTTTGCATGTTCCCTAAGCTTATCACCCCTCAACCTGTTGAGCATGAGTCATAAGCTTAGAGATATTCGTATCTCCAAGTCACATAGCATTTATGCACTCAGTTTGTACTAAATCCGACACTCCATACAAGAACATGTTCATTTGAGCCCTGGAGTCAGCAACCATGTGAGGAACACGCAAGGAGAGTTGGTTAAACTTCAGCCCATACTCTTAGACTTTCATGTTACCCTGTCTCATGTTCTTGAATTCCTGAGACTTTGCCTCTCTCAACTCTATCGAGAAAAACCTATCGAGAAAAGTCTCACTAAAGCAATCCCAAGTAAGAGGAGCTGAATTTGCACCCCTGATCTCCTTCCAGTGAGTGTACTAGATATGAGAAACTTCCTTCAACTGGTATGATGCCAACTAAACCTAATCATTCCCAGTGACTTGCATTACCTCAAAGATTTTCTTGATCTCATCAATGAAATTTGGAGGATCCTCATTAGTCTGTGATCCTACGAACTCAGGCAGATTCATCCTAATAAAGTCACGGACCCTTGCTGCTACTTATCCACCATTTTCATTCACATTAACATGAACCCGATTATTCTGGTTGGTAATACTATGAGCCAACATATGTATGGCATTCCTGAACTAAACATTCGATACTTCTCGATCTTGGGTGAGTTTACATTCCTGGTATTCACATTCCTACCATTATCTCTACGAGGAGGCATGATCTGAAACGTACAACGTCAAGTTAGAATGGAATAAGATCATATTTTATGCACGAATAAAGTAACAAGAAAGTGAAGTTTTCCTAAAACACTTCATATTCTTCCTCTTATTAGATGTGGTGCACTTCACACCCATGAAAAAAACTCTATCGAGTGCGGCTTTTCAAACATTCTAGGAAACTTAAACCTAATGCTCTGATACAAAGTTTTGTCACACCCCGAGCTACCTGATGAAGACACGGAACCTAGGACCACAAGTGAGCCCAAGCTAACCCTAGTGACATGATCATGAGCATACTATAGATAATAAATATAATACGGAAGCTAAATCATAATTGGAACCTAAAAAATGGGGAATACACATGCTAAAACTATTATAATACGAAGACTATGAGTTTAATACAATGAAGTTACTAACTCAACACTAAGATGAAACTAACTATGTCCTAAATAAGCCTATGACTGACTAGAAATTCTGGGACAAGCCCCAGCTAAGTCTAGAAAAAACTAAAAGTAAAAGACTAAATGCTGAAAAGAAACTCATGACTATTGTCCTCGGAGAATGAGGACTCACAAATGAATCTGCAGAACTAAAGATCGAAAAATTGATCTATGCATTATCTGGATAATAAGAACTTTAACCTACATCAATAGGAGATATAGTGTACGTACGTGTCAACACTTGAAAGGTACTGAAAATGTAGGATAGAATAAAGCTAAAATAAAACATAACTAAACAAGCACAAAACAAGTATAATAATTTGAACATGATATACTAAATTCCCGGGTTAACTGAATGCAATGACCAATTTATAACATGCTAAAACTGAATACTGAGTATACTAATAAATGGTCAATGCAAGACAGTCTGACTAAACTTTGGTAGCTACTAATAACCAATAATAAAACCGCCTGAGCTAAATATGGTGTTCGATGTATACGCCCCATTGAGAAGACCCAATATACCCTGCCAAGAGGTATAAAGACATGTTGGCGTAATCACTAAGCTGATGCCCACAGAGGGTACTTACAACCTACTTGGCGAATAGTTCTTGGAGTAATTTGGGTACGCTGAATCCTAGAACAACTTGATATTTTGCTACTCCCATTGATTTATGTAGTTAACTGATTATGTGTGAATTTCTGTAAATACTGGATAGCTCAAAACTAAATATGCAAACTGGGAATGCAACATTTAATCTGATGATGATGCATTAAAAAATGAAGCATGTATAACTGCATAATTGAAATATCTAACCTAGCATGTGTAATTCTAGAACTAAAGAAACACAAAGCTAGGGTTCTGAAATTCATGCGATAATCTGAGTAATGATATCATAATATGATTTGGAACATATATTTTAACTAAATTATGAAGTTAATGTTGACACTCTAGGAACCCTAGGTTTAATCATAATAAGAGAATCAAGAACTGACTGAAAACTAGGGGACCCAATGGGTGAAAAAGGAACCCATAAGTGAAATCCCACAAACCTTGTGATGAAATTCACGGAAAAAAACTTAGGTTTCGAGGCTTGATTTAGGTAAATTCTTGTTATATTTCTAGGCTTAAACTGATTAAATATGATTATTTAGGGTCAAAACGACGTATCTAAAGGTTTAAATGAAGTGGGAAAAGACCAAAAGTCGCACCATAAACGATGACCAAGAGTGCCGGTCGTTCGTTTGGTCTATAGGTTGGGTCATATATTAGCAAGGTCGGTGGATATTAAAAGATAATTCAATTATCTATCTGTGGATAAGTCATAGAACACCTAATTAATTTTTTTCTATAAGTTATGATAATTTGAAGTTGACCCAACTGTATTTTCCCCTTAACTGTCTGCGAATTCCCACCAACGGTCATATCTACGGACCATTGGTCCACTTACAGACCGTGCTGGTAAACCGTGTATCTTGTTAGACAGTGGGTGAATGGGGTGTCGATCGACGGTCATGGATGACGGACCGTTCTTTGACCTATGAATCCTAGGTCCGTCCGTCGATCGTGACTTAACTAAATTTTTCCTGCGCAGAGATTTTGGGGGTTTCTGACCCCATTGGCGAATGTGCAGGACGGGTCGTGGGTAAGTCTACGATCGATCGAAGGCCCTGTTGGCTGCACCTGCAGATTTCTCTGAAAAGCTGGGTTTTAGTCCATATTGGATACGGGGTGTTATAATATATAATGGACATTTGACTAGCTGACCTACTTAGAGAACACACAGTATGCGCAAAGTTGGAAGTTAAAATATTCGGATTGTCTTTCATGTTTATTATAAAATTTATTTATATTTATTATTTTGTTCATTGTTGATACTCTCATTGTATTATTTATTTCAAATTCGTACATTATAAGGGTCAGTCATTATGACAATAATTGTTGCTCTCGAAGCTACCCCTAGACGCGAGACAATGCTTACAGTAACAAGTGCCACAAATCTAACCCATGGCCTAACATATCTATACAAGTTCAGTTAAATCATGCATTATGCGAAACCAAAAGAGAATTAATATGTGAAATAGGAAAAATCCCAACAAGTCTGAATATATCAAATATATAAAAAGTATAGTCAAAGAACAAAAACAACACTAACAACTCAAGTTAAATCTACTCTATGTCTGAAAGCCTCTAATTGATCTGAGTTGTTGGAAAGTGCCCCCAACTAACTATAACAAGACTAAAAGTAAAATTTAAAGACTGGAAAATAAATAATGTCTATTATCCTCGAACTATGAGTACTCACTACTTAAGTTGCTGAGTACGCAATGGAAGTCGAGCTAAGTGTGATTTGGATACTGAGTCCCTAAAACCTATTGCATAAAATGATGTAGTAAAAAACTATGCATCAGTACTTTGAATATACTGAGCATGCAACATACATATTAAGTTGAAAAATATAAGAAGTATACATTCAAACAGATATATTGAGGCATAACTGGAAACTTATTTGGATGCAATGACTAAGTGCTAATCATGAAGATAATATACAGAAACGAACATTAAAGTAAATACATAATACATATGAAATACCTGGAAATCCAATGACCTAAGCTAGAACCTCATATTATGAATAATGACTTCAAAATAGATAAAATAATATTTCTAGAACTAAACTAATATGATAAACTTGGTTTGGAAGTGTTAGTACCTAAACGTCAATACGACCATGTCGTCTGGAAAATAGTGAAATTGAACTAATAGGTGTTCTAGGGGATTTTGAAGACTTGAGAGTGTCGTACGAGGTTTAAATATTTTATAAATACTTTAAATATGTAAAAAAAACTTTGTTTAGGATCAAAATTTTTGGGTACGACCCACATGGACCACCTTAGGGGTCCTTGAGGAGGACCCAAACTTTTGAGCATAATGCTTCAATTTTAAGCAGCCATCCACGAGATCCATTGACGGGGCCTGAGTGGGCTTCGTGAGTTGACAATTGATGTCCTCATCAAAGCCTCCCCAATATTCCTCTTTGAATCAAGCGACGAACTTTAGTATGGGGCATCACAGCACCTACGTTTCTTAGGTGGTATCCCTCAATGGTGCCTGGTAATTTGACTTTTACTTTTAAGTCAAGGGTCTTACTTTTAGTTGGTCGTTTGATTAGGGGTTAAGGGGGTGGTTAGTGGGTTAATTACCTAACTAAACCTAACTGTAAGACAACAGACCATTACCCCAAGTAATTATAAGTCAACACATTAACTCAAAATACAAAGTCCCTCAAAACTCTCTCAACTCCATATTCCATTTAAGAGGAAGAGCTAGATTTCCCTAGGGATTGAAGAAAGGAACTTTCTTCCGTAATTATTTGAAGATTAACAAGGTATTGCTTATTTTCAATCTTGGGAATCTTTCCCAAAGATGTCCCCTGAAACTAAGATTTTGAAAATTCCCCTAAAAGCTAGGTTAGTCTGACACATGGGTTTCCTTCATAAATGAATTTTATGTATTAATTATATTAGTTTGAGTTTATTATATGTATAATGATAAGTAATTGTTCTTTTTCACTTGGTATTTCTTTAGAACATCTTCTTTCCCAATTTACAAAATCTTGGATGTGATATTGTGGATTAGTTGAAGACGATGAATATACAAATTATTTATATTTATGGTAATTATATTATTAAAAATTCATTTTCCTATATTATGGGTTTATTATGCATTGTTGGGTTGATTGAAGTGTCTAGTCCCTTGAAGGGTAAAAAGGTATGACAGTTGGTTATTAGTAGAACTTCTGTATGAAAAGTGCATTACTTAGATAGTAATGATGCTATATCTATTGTGTTGTTGTGGTATTGGTGACACGTTTTCCTCATCCTAAATCTATACACTTGAATAAGTAATTATGTATGCATGCAATCGTAAGATTGTTATATGATTGAAAGGTAGTTCTCATGATTATAATGCAATGATAATGTGAAAGGTCTACTCACTTGTTAGTATTTCTAAAGTGAAATGATCATTCTCACTTATGAACATATATGAGTTATTATGATAAAATGTTGACATGAGTGTATAGTAAATACTGATGTGAACATATGTAATGACTAATGATGACTACTAAAGGGAATAAATGCGTAGCACCGAGAAAACCTGAAAATGAGATGGGATTTTTGACATTTAGCAAGTCTGACTCCCCACATGGGTTCCTTGTACGTTTGTAAGTCCGGGTTCCAAATGATATGTTTTGTCTCATGAGAGGATGTTTTATATGTTAGTTAGTCTGGGTTTTTGGTGGCAATCTCCTTTCCTCTTAAATATGTTTCCACATAAGATGATAGCTTAGTGGATCTACTTAGATAGAAAGTAGGAAAGGTTCCACCTTAGGCAAGTAAAAACCCTCTCTTTTCAGTGTGGGAGTAGAACACCGGGTTCCATATAGATCCCATGGTCTATGTCGGTTATTGAAACCTCCCACTAGGACTTTCTTAAGGAGTTCCACATAGCGGAAGAGAGGGTATGGGACTTCTCTTGCACAATGTTCATGTAGGATTCTAAGAGGTGGTTATGGATTATGTATTGTAAACTATGTATGAATATCATGAACATGATTTGTTTCGTCCTATGGTATGCTTATAATGATTATGATGTTGACATATGATTGTAGTAGGTGGCTTAGAGTTGACACTTAGATTTTGATGGGGTTATGGGATCCTATCCTTGGCATTGCACTAGTGTTTACTATTATGTTGATTTATCTTATGTTTCCTATCTTGTATGCATATTGTGTTTTACTTGATAAAGAGCATGTTTTCAACTAAATGTCCTTTTCTGCATATTTCAAATGTTTTATGTGCATGGAGCAATACTTAGTACGTGTGATTTACTAACCCATATTGTTTTCCTTTTTCACCTACGTGTATGTTTGGGCCATTGAGGTGATTCAATTACATTTCTCAAGAAGCTCGGATTTTCTTTCCCAAGTTGGTGAGTCCTCGAGTCTGAGGACAAAGTACCCATGATTCTAGCTTTAGTTCATTTTATTTAATTGATAGACTATGTTGTTTTATCGTATTCTAAGACTTTCTGTTGATGTAAGAGTTTAAGTCCCAATGTTCATATTCCTATGTCTAGATGGTACTATTAGATAAATTAATTTCTATTTTGTTATATAGAAGAAGTTAAATTCTAAATTGTTGAAACTTATATAATTTCATATTTTTCGATGACTATTTGGGGTGATGAATGATAAGGGCTTGTCTAAGAATTCGTTATGGTTGACGATGCCGGTTACAACTAAGGGGTTCTCTCGGGTCATGACAACATGGTCCATGCAACATGAATTTGAGTGTTGAAGATACTATCAACCGATATAAATTACATGAGATAAATGTTTAGTTTGATGTATATGCCCCCATCGAGAGGATCCAATATATCTTTTTGGTGTGTTAAGGCATGACTGTGTAGTAATCACTTAAAAGGATGCCCAATAGAGGGTACTTTATGAAAATACGGGGGAAGGTAGTTTTTTTACTTGAGGAAATGATGAACCTAAGTCAAACTCAGTGCTAAGTTTACTCCGAACTTAATGTAAAGCTAAAATTTTGAGTACCTCAAAATACTGATAATTATCTAAGGATATCATAAACATATACAGAAAGATGTTTCATTCAAATTCTAAAGCCTTATTGTATAACTAATCTTCCTAGCAAGTGTAATTCATGAAATTCTTATAACTAACACAAACTAGGGTTTCTGAGTTCTATACATAGGACTACACTAGTTCCCCAAGAAACATGTAATTATCATTATAGAGACTATAGCAGCTGAATTGAAGTGGATCCCTAAAACAGGCATAACGTTTTAGTTCGGGCTCAGATTTAGGTAAACATTGTGGTGTTGAAAAGTGTAATTAGATGTTTCATTTGAAAGGTCATGGGCCACATTATTTACTTTGTCTGAAAGTTGACCCAAAACTCAAAGTTTAATAAGTCTCGTTCACGGTTGACTTCACGGTCCATGTGAAGATCCACGGACCATCTATGAATCTTAGATGCTTTATAGTGACCTTGGGTGCAACCTAATTGTTTGGGTGACTTGTACGGACACTTAGATAGGTCGTCCAAGTCACCAAGGGTCGTCAAAGGCACTGTCTAGGTGGCTCCCTCCTAGGTAGATCCTAAAGGTTGTTCAAGATTCTCTTGATGGTCGTGAACCACAAGATGATCCGTTTAGGGTGCCGTCTCGATGACCCCTGTAGGGTAGTCCATAAAAGTATTTACAAAGCCATAAACGGGTCATGAACCCGCAAATTGCTCGTCTAAACAACTACATTTGGAGGAAATATTTGTAATCTTTCAGTTGTTATTGAACTCTTATTACATTTCATATATGCAAACAAGTAGGGTATTCCCCCCTTGCAGTTACCAATAATTTAGCTTCCGCATAATACCTCTTTATTCCGATTGTTTTTGTATGCTTATGATATGATACATCCAGGGTTAGCTTGAGTCACTCATGATCATAGGTCCTGTGATTACATCAAGGGGGTAACATCGGGGAGTGAAAGATCATATGTGCTCCAAATTCCACCAAACTAGAGTTTTACCTTACCAAACTACCTCCGACTGCTTCCAAGTTATCACATCAATGATCATGGCATCAAAATATAATAATTGTAAATCGGTCTTAAAAAATCCAAAATGGCTTTTTGGAACCCACACAAGAAAACACAAAATTGGTTCTACCAATATGTCCCAACCATTTCAAGGATTTGTGCCCCTAAAACATGCACAATCTGAGGTTTAACTCACACCACACATGTCAAAATACTTCCAAAACCATATATATTTTATTTAGAAGCACGCAACTCCAACCACCAAGGATTTTCATTGATTTCACCGACAGTCATGGCTAGCCCGTCCACTGATCAGTCACTACAATTGACGAATAAGACTAAAGATTTTCCACCTTTAATACATTTTAAAAATTCTTCTTTTTTAAACCTTAGGTTGATTGAACCTTTCACGCCCCGGACATACACCCTAGATGTGACCAGCACTCAATGACCATTGTTGGTCTTGAGAGAACCCTTAGCTTGGCTTATTTACTCATTGGAAGATTTAAACTCAAGAGATAACTCAATAAATAACTTTAATTATAATACCTAGCTGAAATGGCAACTTCAAGTCTTAGTCAATTACAATATGAATGAAAAGACTAAAGGAAAACTAACACTATCTGTCTAAAAAGCCTCTTAAAATAAAGATGGATGTTGGGATAGTACCACCTATCATCCTAGTAACTAAAAACTAAATAAAATAATTAGATGATTTGATAAGGATGTCCTCTGGAATGAAGGGAGGCTCACCAATTGACTCTGAGCTTCTGACTAGTGTAATGCACGCCAAATGTTGATCGTAGTTACCTTCGTCTGCATCATAAGACGATGCCGGCAAACTCACATCAGTACATGAATGTACCAGCATTCCAGTTTGAATGCAAAAAAAAAACCTTAGATTGAGGGTAAATAATATAAAATTACCTTGGCTCTGCTCAACTCAAAAGATGTTCAACTCAAATATACACATATAAAGAAATTTAAAACACTTGCAATATTTTTAAATCTTGTAATATAGTAAAACAACCCAGTTCATTATGGAAAATTCAATGACAAACTCAACTTACTTATATATGAAAGTAATATAGTAAAAACAACTCAGTTCATTATGGAAAATGCAATAACAAACTCAACTTTACTTATATATAAAAGTAATATATTTATATAGTAGTTTCTCTAACTGAAAACCACCAGTATGATCCTAAGTGGTGATATAGGGTCTCACTCACACTACCAGAACTTTCCTATACTTTAGCGTCACATAAAACATCCTAAACCTAGTGGATCTTTTGGCTAAACTCACACGATCATCTAAAAAGTATGACCCGTTAATACCCATTATGGCTACATGGTTTACATGGAGACTTGAGTTAATATGAACTCTCATCCCCTCATCGGTGTTCAATATTACTCTCCAAAATGTACTTTAACTCATGTGTTTCAAATAACCACTTTTCCTCTAGGTTGAGATAATTTGCTCTACTTTTTTAGCTTTACAAAGCCCTCTTGTAATAAATGTTCCCTTTTCTTGTTTAATACTATGTTGGGAAATCTTAGTTTCCCTTAAACTTAAATGTCAAAACATTTATAAACTTCCTAGGGAATACTTAGTTCCCTTATATCCTTTGAGAAATGAACTCAACTCTTTACTCTTTACTTGACTTGAATCTCTTGATCTAAATTAACTGTTTAGGGAATACTTAGTTCCCTGATATCTTTTGAAGGAATAACTTCAAATTTTACTCTTTCTTTAACTCTAAACATGAGCCTTAAAAAAGTTAAAGCATTTAAATAAGACTCTTGGAATCTTTAAGAAACTTTACTTTAACTTACTTCATAGTTGTACACTTGAATTCTTAACTTCTACACTTTGATACTAACTTTACTTGAATTTAAATTTTGGATTCATGGTTTATGATTCATGTTTATGGAGTATTTCATGATGTTTTAATGTACCTTAGAGTATTGAATCGACTAGGAATTGTAGGTACATCACTTAGGAACTAGTAGGAAAAGATAAGGAAATAACGGGGTCTCCAAGCTCTAAGAGGCGTGGAACAACATAGTCTGAGAGACATAAACTTTCTTGAGAGACTCTGTCTGGTGTGGATGCCAGGCCCTATCGGACAGAGCCTGCCGGGGGGCTCTGCCAGGCGCGGTGCCCTAAGGCCTGCCAGATGGGACCTTTGTCTTTGCTTCTCCCCTCTTCAACTCTAAACCTTCTAAAGTCCCATGGATCTTTACCCAATAACTTATAATCACAAATAACCTCAATAACCAATATATTAGACTTGAAAAATAACCCAGAAACACGAATCCAATAAACTAGAACATGCTACAACTCAACCAACAGGAATTCAATAATTGTTCATCAAGAACTTGAATATTCATCAACTAGTCTGTTCAAAACTAGTTGAATTAAACATGGTTGTCTGTGGACGAACGAACCCAACTTAGAAAGATCATACATACCTTATCGGGATCAACCATGACGGATTCCACTTGAATATCTTAGCATTCTTGATGATTTTTTTGCCATTTTCCTTTCTCATTCTTCTCTTTTCTTTTTTCCCAAAACCTAAGAGTATTTCAATTTTCTAAAACTGGCTTTAGGCTTAGTTTTACCCCTAATAAACCCTTAAAACAATTTAGGAAATAGTAGGCTGAAAGAGCACTTTACCCTTACTACTATCTGGATTGGAGTTTCCTAAATCTAACAGCCCAACATCTGATAGGCATATCTCTCTAATAGGATATTGAAAATATAAAAAACTCATCGGAGTTGGAAAGTTATCTTCAAGGGCTTCCAACCACATAAATAACTAGTCGTAAATCCTCCAGATCTAGAAGTTATGGGCGTTTTAAAATGAACAAAAATTTTCTTTTCCACTTAAAAATTTTCCAAATGTCTCCAATTCTTTACAAAAATAACTGTTCTTAGTTTCTTTGTTTAATCCTAACTATATTGGTTTACAAGATGTTACAATATCTTCCCCTTGAAAACATTTTTATCCTCGAATGAGAACTCTTCACTAAAGCTAAGGATAATAACATTATTAAAGCACTCAACAACAAAAAGTGAGTAATAACATGCTTACACTCAGTCTTATAAAGTGGTAAGAAGAGAACTAGTGCATTCACTCCGGATTCAAAGAGATGTGGATATCTCTTCTTCATATCCTCCACAGCTTCCCAAGTTGCTTCTTCAACAAATTGATTCCTCCAAAGGACTTTGGTTGATGCAACTTCCTTTGTCCTCAACTTGTGAACTTGACGATCTTAAATTTGAATCGGATATATTCATGGGATAAGCTATCTTTAATCCCAACAATCTCAGTTGGTAAAATAAATAAAGGATCATTCATGCATTTCTTCAACATAGATACATGAAATACCGAACGAAGAACTGCTAATTGTAGTGGTAGCTCCAACTCATAAGCTATATTGCCAACTCTCTTGGATATTCTATAAGGTCCAATATATAGGGGACCAATTTTCCCTTCTTACCAAACCGATAACCTTCTTCGTCAGTGAAACCTTAAGATATACCCAATCGTCTTCCTCAAACTCTAAGTGCCTTCTATTTACATGTGTGTAGGACTTTTGGTGACTTTGTGCCGTCTTCAACCTCTCTTAAATCACTTTCACATTCTCAATGGATTGATGAACAAGATATGGTCATATCAACCCTGCTTCACAAACTTCGAACCACCCTATAGGAGATATCCATCTTCTCCCATAAAAAGCTTCATATGGAGACATTTGGACGCTCGACTGGTAGTTATTGTTATAAGCGAACTTAATGAGAGGTCTGTCATCATCCCAATTCCCTTTGAAGTCAATCACACCAGCCCTCAACATATCTTCTAAGGTTTGGATGGTACGCTCTTCTTGTACATCCATCTGAAGATGAAAAGCAATACTTAAAAGTTCACCTTCGAAACCAAACCTTTCTGGAAAGACTTCCAAAACTGAATAGTAAATATTGCACCTCTATCTGAGATAATAGACACTGGGACTTCATGAAGTCTTAACACTTCTTGAATGTACAACCTAGCATAATACTCGGTCGAATAGGTAGTCCTTACCTACAAAAAGTGGGCTGATTTTGTCATTATATCGACAATTACCCAAATAGAATCATGTTGCTTGCGAGACCTTGGCAAGACTGTGATCAAGTTCATATTAATCATCTCTCACTTCCATTTCGGATGCTCTATATCCTGATCCAACCATCTAGGACTTCGGTGTTTTACTTTAACTTGCTAACAATTTGGGCACTTGGCCACAAACTTAGCAATGTCTTTCTTCAGGTCATACCACCAATATACCTCTCTCAAATCACGGTACGTCTTGATAGAACCCTTATGAATGGAATATATAGAGTTATAAGACTCCTCCATGACCCACTCTTGGATTCATCTACCCTAGGTACACACAATCTACCTTGATATTTCAACACTCCATCTCCCACTTGTTCAAAAGCCAATACTCTTTGCTTATGAACATTTTCCTTCAAATCCAGCAAAATGGGGTCTGGTTCTTGCTTTTATTTTACCTCTGACGCTAGTGTTGATTTAGCTCTATTAGTCACCACTATCCCTCCTTCCGTGGAATTCATAAGTCTGATTCCCAAGCGTGCAAGTCTGTGCACATCTTTTGATAACTTCCTCTTTTCTTCCTCAACATTAGAGGTACTCCCCATGGATAATCTTCTTAAGGCATCAGCAACCACATTACCCTTACCTGGGTGATAAAGAATACTCATGTTGTAACTCTTGAGTAGTTCCAACCACCTTCTTTGTCTTAGAATGAACACCATCGAGAACTTACAATATGCGGTGGTTTGTAAGTTTCTGTATGGATTACAGGAATAAGATGAACTTTGAATTCAAATACTAAAACAGTGTGATATAAAGGGAGATTGCAAAATTGGCTTATTGCAGAATAGACACTTATTAATGAGTTTCAGTCATGAGGATAACTTTAGTAATATGATGTGTAAAACTAGCTATAATATTTTGTCTAAAGATGAATATGCATACATGTTGAGACCTTTTATGATGCTACATTCTCGGTCGATGAGGAAACTATTCAGGTGATGGCTTGAATTTCCTTTCCCGATTTAAAACCAACATACTTTGTTAAGGAATCAATTTTTTCTTTAGCTTACGTTGTGGGGAAACCTCATCATCTTTATATGGCTACATTTAACAAGACTAGAGCAAGTTGTGCTAGGGTTAAGGTGCAAGTAGATATCTTGGATAATTCACCTAAGTTTGTTGAACTTGAAGTTGTTAATCATACTTTACACACATTTAGAGTTGATAAAGTTAAAGTACATTATGACCTGCTTCCTAAGTATTATAGTATATGCAAATTATAGGGGCATAATGAGGCGGAATGTAGGGTGTTACACCTAGAACTAAGGAGAAATGATCTTGATAATTATAAAAAGAAGCAAGCCAGGGACGAAAATAACAAAGAGGCTACTTAAGTTCATGTTCCTTTGATAAGATTTGGAAGAAAATTTATGAAGTTGCATCCAACTAAAAAAAAGTTTCCCACAAAAACTCACACTGATAAGAAGGTTATGGAATCAGGTGAAATTCAAGAAGGAATTTCTAGTGCTAATGCTTTTGAGGCTTTAAAAGAAGAAGTTTGTACAAATATTGAAATTGTACAACAAAACAGAAAGGTAATAACAAAAAACTCAATCAGTCCAAGATGTTCAGGGCCAGTCCATAGTGAAAGAATAAGGAATGGGATAAAAAACAAAATTGACTAAGTTTACCAATGATATTACAAGCAGAAAGAATTGACAATGGTATAATGCAGCAGTCTACAAAAGAATAGATAACAAAGGCTTTTTGCAAGAAAAAAAAAAGATCAAAAGGTCATTGAAATTACATAAGATATAGAGAGTACAAGAATACCATTAATTCAGCTGGAGGTTGATCATTTGAATACACATTAGGGAGTTATTTCAACATATCTTGCAAATATTGGGACCAATATAGAAATGCCATAAACAATAGTTTATATTTTAGAAAATCGTAGTCCGGTGTTTGTCCTGGAAAATAAGGAGATAGTAGTAGTAGCAACAACAACAACAAAGCGACATATGTCAAAGACAATGATCTTTCCTTGGTAATTTATGATGATATGGAAGATAGGCATAATGAACTCATAATCAGGGAAAATTTGGCAAATATACTGGAACCACATCCACTTCAAACAATTAGTTTCATCAGATAAATTTGATTTATTAATCGTGTTGAGTAAATTTTCTTTTACAAACTTAATGGTAAAGTAATTTCATGAAAAGAACTTTAATAATTATCAACCAAACATAAAAGAATATATACTGAGAAAGAGTAAGAGAGCGAGTAAATTTAGACAAATATATTATAAGGAACTACAATAGATATTTCCCCAAAGATAGGCATGGTAGTCCTATCAGAGTTCCTAAGTTTCCACACATAGAGATTATTAAAGTTCAAACAATAACATATTTCGATTGAGCACATGATAAGTTGTTCTTATAAACTATTTTGAAAAAAATTTAAAAAGGTTTATGCACGTATTTTGAAGTTGCATTCTCTCCTTTAAATATATAAAATATATGATACTCTTAATAAACCTTAAAACCACATAAACATTTTAACATATTAAATTTCCCTAAATTGATTTATCATAATAGATTATTATGCATTTGTCTTATTAGCAATTAATGTTTATTATAGAGAATCGTCTATTATCACATCATAATCAACGTAATCATGTAAAATAATTTTACACCGTCTATTTATGGTGTTTGCGCTTTTTTCGTAAGATGATTTAAATGTGAATCCTTTTAGTATAGATGTTATCAATACATCATGTACAAAGACGGTTGATAGATTAATTTCTATGCATTAACGATGATTCTTTTTTAGGTTTAGTGGCTAATATTCATTATAGATAATTACTTATTATCACATTATAAGAAATGTGATCATAAAAATTATTATTGTATACGATATAATCTTAAAGCTTGCACCTTTTTTCGGTAAGATAATCTCGATTTGAATCCTTTTATATATAGATAGACGTTATCAGTACTTCATGTGCAAAGGATATTGATAGCTTAATTTCTATGCATTAAATATTAATAGTGAAAATTTTTGTTACATAATAGTATAAAATTAATTAATTGATAGGTCTATTTATATATATATATATATATATATATATATATATATATATATATATGTATAATTAGTATTAGTTGATAATGTAGAATAATGATTTAAGTAATTTACTAGAACAAATGAAAAGAAACTATGGTAATAAATTGTGAAATAGTAAAATTTTATTTTGTCTATATATATAGAGGATTTACGTGTCCCCTAATTCGTGCTTGAGCAAATGGAAGGCTCAATTGAGGACCAAGATAGGATGCTTGCAAATGTACGTATGTTAGACATTTAAATATTAATGAATGATAATTGTGAATTGATGGTATAATATATACTATTAATTTTGACTGTTAGCTTATGTTTGTTTATGGTTTTTTTGTGTGCAGATGACAAAATTGATAGAGTATTGAGTTAATTAAGAGTTCGGATACTTTTGATTTGTTTTATTAGTGAAACATTTTACTATGTTCAGAAAATATTTATAAAAAAAATTACGTAGGCACAATTATACGTAATTTTGTTTAGACATAATACATATATTTGACCTTAAACTTTTCTACTGATTTTAACTTTGACCTCAAACTTTCATAATGCACAAACAGACACTCTCACTATCCAACTTTTAAGTAAATAAACACATGATTCCTACATGGAAAAATACACATACGACACCACGTAGGACAAAAAATGACATCTAGGACATGTGTGTCTATTTGTTAAACTTTATACAAGTTAAATTGTTTATTTGTGCACACCCAAAAGTGAAGGGCATAAATGTGATTTGAAACAAAGTTAAAGGACATATTTATGTATTATGTCTTTTATTTAACATGATTCATATATAAGAAACTATGGTTAACATAAGAAAATTCATGCAAAAAAGAAATAAAAGAAAATTAACTTGTAAATTGAATTTGCGTAAAACAAGTTGTTGATATGGAGTGTATAGGTTGTCCTCTAACACATCTTTTACTTGTACTGTACTATGTTGACACTGTTTTATGAATAATAATTCAAAACTAATTAGCTTATTGGGAAAATAAAAAATAAACAAAGACTTGTATTATACTTATGATACTTTCTTTATGATACATTTATTTAACTTTGTCTCAATATATTTGGCTACTTTGTCCGCAAACAATTGGAGTTGTTACTTGAAGAGTGTTCAATATCTTGTATTCTATATTTTTCTATCATTTTGTTCAAGTATTATATTATGCAATTTTTGAATATAGTTGTCTAACTCCAATGAAGCATTTACGATATTTCATTGAAAATATTCACAACACTATATATTTCATTTGCTAAGATGATTAAGACAATTAAAGGTTTGCATCACACTATTAAAATAAACAATCTTAGATTCTTAAATTTCATGGATAACATAACAATTACTTGGCAGATTTCTTATTTATTTTTTCTAACATTTTTCTTCATCTCTTAAATAAATATGTATTCCTACACAATTATGGATACTTCAAGTATGTTGGAAAAATAATAATTAGAAAAAGTGCACATAGATATCCATATATTCATATTTGTTTTTGCAACTGCATGTCACATGTAATATTATAGGATTGAATTCATCAAATCAAATATTACTTAAATTATGCATTATTATTTGATATGAGATACTTAATAGCACAACATACCTGTGCCTCAATTGAATATTAAAACATGTCCTAGATCCTATGGAAAAAAAAAGTTCTCAAATGTGTTATGAATCTTATGAGTGTAGATTGCAAAAAATTGTGTTAAAGTTGGACTATATTTAACAACAAGAATAGGCTTACATTATTAATTACACCTGACATCATTTTTCTCATCATTCAACTGCTACTTAGTAAATACATTTTTCTCATAATCAATTATACAAGAAAAAAATTAATATTTGTTGTCTTTTGAATTATTTTTATTTATATAAGTCGTTTCACTGTTAGATTTAGTTAGCTACTAACTTTAGTCCCTTTTGGGTTATAACTAGTCATCATTTTTTTAAATTATTTATTAAAATAATTTATCTGATATATTTTAATTTATCTTATACAGTTAATTAAACTTAATTGGGTATTTACACGATTGTATGCCTATAGATCATTTTTTATGCTAAAATAATGATAAAAAATTTAAAAAACAAATTATTTGTAAATAAAAAAAAAACAGAATCATCACTTTTAAAATAGTTATCACTTTATAAAATGAAAAATTATACAATCTATTAATTCAATATAGCACCAATTAATTTTCTTTTTGATACCGCGTCAAATAAAATTATGGCTAATCAAATACCATAGATCCTTATCTCAATAGTTATACTTAAATATAAAAGGACAAAGAAAAACTATATCAATAACAACATTTCAAAATATATAAAAATGACCAATTTCATAAAAAAAGTTAATTGAAGATTCAATATTTCTAATCTCTTTCTAAATTTTTTTGGTTGGGGTGGGGCGGAACGGGGGTGATTGAGTCTTATATACTTCTTATGAATACATATAGTTTTGCTATCTTATCCTACATTTCTATTATAGTCTAATGAGATACTATATATAAAAACACTTAAATTTTGAAAGAAAAAATTACCACTACGATTTCTTCATTTTTCTCCTCTTTATTCAACTTTTACTCAATCTTTGCTAACAACAATGTTGTTCACAATAGCATCCATTGCTGCTTCTGTGTTCCTTGAATACCTTTCATTCTCTAACTCACACACATAACTTTTAACTTCTTTTCGTATCATATCTTATACACTTTGAAAATATTTGTGCTTAACAATTGTTACTCCATACTTGTAAGACCTGCATTATCACTTTGAGTTATTGAAGTTTGGGGCATAAAATTTGATGGATTGGATTCAGATGCTGATACAAGTATCACTTCATCTTCTTGCTCGATTTGATTTATCGAATTTAAATTCTTGCTAGATTGGAATACAGGTAAAGAGAGACTCAAAGTTGTTGATGGACCAGGCAATACTGGAGAAACTAATGAAAAAGAAAAAATTTCACTTAATTGGACAATGTTTGGTTAAAGGCTCAACCAAGGGTACCTAAATATATCCAAATTACTCAAATCAGATCCATACGAACTCAAATGTAAATGGATTTGGAATTAGTGAATATGTTTAATGAGGCAAATTTTGACATGTGGGATATAGGAGGATGAAGACACAACTGAAAACCTAGAAAATTCCAAATGGCCCAAATGAGATTTAGACGGGCTTCCTGAATTTATACATGTCCGACACTAAAGGGACTCTTCAAAGGAAGTTGAGGCTTTTCGAATTACAAATCTTCTGACATAGAAGAGTGTTTTTGTTTAAGGGTGGAATTCCAAAGATTTTTTATAAATCCATTGGTTCGACCCGACAACAAAGGTGTTATCATAGCCCATTGGTTACCGAATTTGGCATTAGCTTTGAAAATAATATCTTCTTGTTCAGGAGTAAAAGGTTTATGATCCAATTGAGGATTAATATGATTACACCAACGCTCCCTAGAGAATTTTGCAGTTCGACTAGGAATCAATTGGCTAATAAACGACCAGTTCTTTGCTCCATGTTCCTCTACTAGCTTCTGTAATAGATCAGCCTCTCCAGGATTTCATCGACGCTTGATTTGACCCATTTCCTTGATTATTTTCACTTAATAAAATCAATTGAGTATATGAGATATCATAAATGGAGAATTGGGTTATGGGTTTAGTTATATCAATTTGTAGGGAGAGTGGTATATATATAGTGGAAATATGGATAGAGGGGTGTAAGTGACCGAGTTAATAGGCCGTTACTGATTATCAAGTTGTTAGTTTTAGGAATTAATTATTATTTTCCTTTAATAAGTGTTTAGTGGGTTAGGTTGGTAGGATTAGAGGGATATATTAATTGTAGTTTGACTAGCAATTAATTTAGGGACAATAAGAAAATAAAATTCAAACTAATAATTTTAACTATAATTATAAGTTGACTAATAAAAAAATTCAGTAAAAAAACTTCAAGTGTATTCACATTAAACTAATGAATACAAAAAATTTACTTTAATTTGCATTTGTATTATTTAGTAATGATTGATCAACTATATTCTAGACTTAATTTATCATTTAATATGGAAAATGATTTATGTGAAAATTTTCAAATCATAAAGCGTTTAAGAAATTTGTATAAACTTGAGAAAGGAAGTGAAATATATTATTAAGGGAGAGGATATATAATGGACATTTGACTAGCTGACCAACCTAGATAATATACAATATGTGGAAAGTGGGAAGTTAATATATATTCGGATTGCCTTTCATGTGTATTTTAATATTTATTTAATTTTATTATTTTTGTTCAATGTTTTTACTCTCATTGAATATTAATTAATTCAAATTTGTGCATTATAAGGGTCATTCATCATGACAACAATAGTTGATCCCAAGGCTAACCCTAACCCATGGCCTGACATATCAAGTTTAGTAAAATCAGGCATTAAGTTGAACCAAAACACAATTAATATATGAATAGGGATAAGCCCTACAAGTCTGAATGTATCACATGTATGAAAAGTATAGTGATGATCGAAAATAACACTAACAACTCAAGTTAAATCAACTTTATGTCTCAAAGCCTTTAACTGATCTAAGTTGTTAATACATGCCCCCAGCTGACTTAAACAAGACTGAAACTAAAATGTATAGACTGTAAAATAAATCATGTTTGTTGTCCTCGAACTATGAGGACTCACTACTGAAAAGTTGTTGTTTACGCAATGGAGGTCGAGTTAAATATGATTCAGATACTGAGTGCCTAAAACCTATTTCATAAAACAATGTATTGCAAAAGTATGCATTCATACTTTGAGTATACTGAGCATGCAAGATACATGTCAAATTAAAAAATATAACTAGTAAACATGGAAACAGAAATACAAAAGCATAACTAGAAACTGAGTTGGATATAATGACTAAGTACTAATCATGAAGATAAATACTGAAATGAATATTGCACTAAATACTGAATACATATGAAATACCCCGAAAATCCAATGACTTAAGCTAGAACCTCATATTATGAATAATGAATTAAAATGGTTAGAAATATATTTATAGACCTAAACTAATATGATTAACTTGGTTTGAAAGTGTTAGCACCTAAACGTCAATAAACGACCATGACGTCCGGAAATAGTGAAATTTAACTACTAGGTGTTCAAGGGGATTGTGAAGGCTTTGGACTGTCGTACAAGGTTTAATTCTTGTATAGTTACTTTAAATAGGTAAAAAAAATTATGTTTAGGATCAAAACTTCCAGGTCTGATCCCCCCCCCCGTTAGGGTTCTTTGACGAGGACCAAAACTTTTAAGCAGAATGCTACAATTTGCAGCAGCCATCCACGAGACCCACTGCTGGGGCGGGGGTGGGCTTCATGAGTTGATACTTAGTATCCTCACAAAGACTCCCCAATACCACTCTCTTAATCAATCGACGACCTGCAGTATGGGACGTCACACCACCTACGGTATGTAGGTGGTGTCCGTTAATGGTGCCACGTAATTCGAATTTTAGTTTTAAGTCAAGGGTCATATTTTTAGTTGGCCGCTTGATTAGCGGTAAATAAGGGTGGTTAGTGGGTTAATTAATTAACAAAATCTAACTATAATACCCCAACCCCATTACCCCATGTCATTCTAACTCTATATATTAAATGAAAATCCAAACTCTCTCAACTCAAGACTCCATTGAAGAGGAAGAGCAAGCTTTCCATAGGGCTTCAAGAGTTTAAATTTCTTCCATAAATATTTGATTATTAACAAGGTGTAGTTACTTTACACTCTTCTTAATCCTCTCCCCATGAGATCCATGAAACTAATCTTTCAAAAGTTTCCCCAAAAGTTAGGTTTTTTTCTTACACATGGGTTTCCTTCTTAAATGAATTTTATGGATTAATTATGATTATTTGGGGTTTATTATGTGTAATTCTTTCTGCTGCTCTCTTCACTATCTTCGACGGCAAGTATGACGAACCGTCATAGATACGACGGGCCGTCGAGCGCCTTCGTTTTAAAACACTTAACCTCTGGGAATCTGGGTACGGGGATCAATTCTCTGAACTTTGTGACGGACATGCAGGACAGACCGTCATAGATACGACGGACCGTTACAAGTTGCGTAACCTCACTACTGAAATTAACTCTCTGAACTTCGTGACCGACCTGCAGGACGGACCGTCATAGATACGACGGACCGTCACAAGCTGCGTAACTCCACCCTGGGTCGGACTTCTGCTAAAATTTAAATTGGTGTTTTGCACTATTCATGATTATAATTATGAAATTAGTGGGATAAGTTTAATAATTTATTTAGTTGGGGGTTAAAGAAGATAATAGGGAAATAAATAGTGGGTTACTTTTATCATAATGGATTATATGATAATTAGGGTAAAAGAAAAAGAATCTGCAGAAGAAAAATAAAAAGAACAGAAAGGGAGAACGAGCGAGAGAGCGTGAAATGAAAGAAAGAGGTAGGCGACTTGGACTTCAGATTGAAAAGATTCATAGACACTGAGGAAGGCAAAGACATTGGAGAGGTAGCTTGCTTGGTTTCGGTTCTTCGGTGGAGGTAGGTTATGGTTTATTTCTATGTGATAGATAAACTCTAAATAGCGATTGATATGTATTGAGTGGTATTGTAAAGTCTTCTATGTACTTGATTGTGTAGTTTATGGTTGGTTAGAATGATGAGACTGTTGAATCTTCAATCATAAATCCTCTCTATTAAGATGATGCCTTGACATAAAGAAGGGTTGATGAAATAAAATAATGATTTAATTGGATCGGAGTGTCACGTTCCGACACGATATTAGGGGATCGGAGTGTCACATTCTGACACGATATTAGAGGAACGGAGTGTCACGTTCCGACACGGTATATGGGATCGGAATGTCACGTTCCGACATGATAATAATAAAGAAAATGAATCTTGAATTATATTAATATACTCAAATTCAAAGAACCTATTTCCCGAATAAGTATGGAGTGGAGGCATGAGTCCTCATAGGTGTGCTTGGTGTTGTTGTCAATGTTTCATTTACTTGTTGCTTGTCACCTGTTAAGTATTGTGGTTGTTTTTATATTATTATTCGGTATATATTATTTTCTATTTTGAGTTGGCCGATGATACCTACTCAGTACGTGTTCCTTGTACTGACCCCTACTTGTATTTTCTTCTTTGTTATTTGTGGAGAGCAGCAAGCGTGCCATCGACTTCGACTCGCCCTCAGCTCTAGCCAGTCTTCAGCACATCAGAGTTCAGGGTGAGCTATTATTCCTAGCTCGTGCTGGATCCTCTTCTTCACGTCCTAATGTCTTTGAATTTCAGAAATGGACTATCTTGTTACTTACTTTGGTTTTTCTTAAATACTCTTAGATTTAGTAATTTGAGGATAGATGTTCTTGATGTGATGACTTCCAGATTTTGGGGATAATAAGTGTTAATTTTCAGAAGTTTATTTACTTGGTTATATTAATAAGTTTTGGATCTTCCGCATTATTTTGTTAATTATAGTCGAACTATTGGTAAATGTTGGGATATAGATTGGTTGGTTCGCTCACCTAGTAGGCTAAGGGTGGGTGCCACTCACGACTCGTTTTGGGTCGTGACAAACTTGGTATTAGAGCGTTAGGTTCGTTGGTCTCATCACACAAGAACAGGTGTAGTAGAGTCTTGAGGAACGGTATGGGGACGCCTTTACTTTTCTTCGAGAGGCTATCCATTTTCTTTCTTTCTCTCATCCTATTACTTGGATCCAATTGGTATCTAGGTGATACAAATTGGTATCTTACATCCTCCCTCTATTTCGGAGATGGTTAGAACTAGAGCAACAACTGTGCCAACACCAACACCGGCAAGACAGGGTGCGTCTGAGCCAACCATTGAGGTTGTAACTCGAGGAGGAGCAGTGGTAAGAGGCCGTGGTAGGGGTCGCAGGAGGGCGCCCGCTAGAGGTAGAGGACAAACACCTGGTCCAGCGAGGAATAGGGCAGTGACTCCTCCACTGACTGATGAGGTAGTAAGAGAGGGTGAGGAAGAGGAAAATGAGCAGGTTCAAGATGAGAAATTACCACCCCAGCCTACCCCAGAGATGATTAACTAGGTTCTTACTTATCCTAGCGGGTTATCTGACCAGGGCCAGACACCTCCAGTGTTTTCTGCACCAGCACCTCAGGTTCCGGGAGTACAACATGCAGCTGTTGTGGCTCCCCGCATGGATGCATCATTGGAAGTAGGCACATTTCCTCGATTGACTACAGGGTCTATAATGACAGGTGATCAACATGAACTTTTCATTAAGTTCTTAAAGCTGAAACCTCCAATCTTCAAGAGTGCTGAATCTGAAGATGCCTATGATTTTCTGGTTGATTGTCATGAGCTGCTACATAAGATGGACATAGTAGAACGATTCGGTGTCGAGTTTGTGACCTATCAGTTTCATTGGCATCATTTTCTAGCTTATTTATGGAGAAGTATATACCCCGGACTTTGAGGGATAGGAGGAGAGGTAAGTTCCTAAGCCTAGAGCAAGGAAGGATGTCTGTTGCTGCTTATGAGGATAAATTTCGTGCACTATCCAGGTATGCCACTCAGCTTTGCTTCAGTCCACAAGAGCGGATTCGTCGCTTTTTGAAAAGATTGAGGTCAGATTTGCAGATTTCAGCCTTACAGGTAGCTGCTGCAGCAAAATCTGTTCAGGAAGTGGTTGATTTTGTGATAGAGGTAGAGGGGGTGAAGCCAAACGACTTCACCAATACATCGACATTTAAGAAGTTCCGTAAGGGAGGTGAGTTTAGTGGTTCTTACTGCAGAGGGCAGAGTTCAGGAGGTTACCCAGCCCGTCCTATTCAGTCTTCACTGCAGGCTTTAGCTGGGGGTCCATCGCAGACCAGTCAGCCTTTTTCTGAGTTTGGAGGTTATCCCCAGACCTCGTCATTCTCACAGAGGCCTATGATTGACTCCAGGAATTGCTATGGTTGTGGAGAAACTGGATATATTAGGAAATATTGTCCAAAACAGAGTAACAGACCCCATAGCTAGAGGTAGAGGTGGTCATGGTAGAGGCCGCCATTCTCGAGGACGTGGTGGCCAAGGAAATGGTGTTCAGCAAATCACTCGGGGTGGCGGACAAGTTGGAACTAGTGCAGCGCAACCTGGTAGGGACAATGGACAGACAGGTGATAGGGCCCATTTTTATGCTTTCCCTGGGAGGTTGCAGAGACATCTGATGCTGTTATCACAAGTACTCTTTTGGTCTGTGATTGCATGGCTTAAGTATTATTTGATCCTGGATCCACATTTTCGTATGTATCTTCCTCATTTGTTACTGGTCTTGATTTACATTGTTATTTGCTTGACATGCCTATTCGTGTCTCTACTCCTGTGGGTGAGTCTGTGATAGTTGAGAAAGTGTATAGGTCTTTCCTTGTGACTTTTGTGGGGAGCAATACTTATGTAGATTTGATTATTTTAGAAATGGTTGATTTTGATGTAATTCTGGGTATGACTTGGCTTTCTCCAAATTTTGCAATCTTAGATTGTAATGCTAAAACTGTGACATTAGCCAAGCCTGGGACAAACCCGTTAGTGTGGGAGGGTATTTCCACCCCAGTTCATATTATCTCTTTTCTTCGTGCTAAGAGGATGGTTAGTAAGGGTTGTTTAGCTTTCTTGGCCCATCTCAGGGATGATACTTCCAAGGTACCTTCGATTGAGTCTGTTTCGATAGTCCATGAGTTTCTGGATGTGTTTCCTGCAGACCTTCCTGGTATGCCACCAGATAGGGATATTGATTTTTATATTGATCTGGAGCCGGGTACTCGCCCCATTTCTATTCCCCCTTATAGAATGGCTCCAGCTGAATTAAGGGCGTTAAAGGACCAACTTCAGGAGTTGTTAGGTAAATGTTTTATTAGGCCAAGTGCATCCCCTTGGGGTGCTCCTGTTTTATTTGTGAAGAAGAAAGATGGAAGTTTTCGAATGTTCATAGACTATAGGCAGCTGAATAAGGTAACTATTAAGAACAAGTATCCCATTCCTCGCATTGATGATTTGTTCGACCAATTACAAGGTGCTTGTGTCTTCTCTAAAATTGATTTGAGGTTCGGTTATCACCAATTGAAAATATGGGCAGCAGATGTGCCAAAGACTGCTTTTAGGACAAGGTATGGGCATTATGAATTCTTAGTAATGTCTTTTGGGCTTACGAATGCCCCTGCTGCTTTCATGAGCTTGATGAACGGGATTTTTAAGCCATACCTGGATCTCTTTGTTATTGTATTTATTGATGATATACTGATATACTCAAAGGGCAGGAAAGAACATGAAGAGCATTTGAGAATTGTATTGGAGTTGTTGAGAGAGAAAAGGCTTTATGCCAAATTCTCCAAGTGTGAGTTTTGGCTAGATTCAGTGTCCTTCTTGGGGCACGTGGTTTCTAAGGATGAAGTGATGGTGGATACTTCCAAGATTGAAGCAGTGAAGAGTTGGGTAAGACCTACTAATGTTTCAGAGGTAAGGAGCTTTGTTGGTTTAGCTAGCTACTACCGTCGATTTGTCAAGGGATTTTCTTCTATTGCTTCCCAGCTGACAAATTTGACTAAGCAGAATGTTCCATTTGTATGGTCGGACGAATGTGAAGAAAGCTTCCAGAACCTCAAGACCCTGTTGACTACTGCACCAATTCTTACCTTACCAGTAGAAGGTAAGAATTTTATTGTTTATTGTGATGCATCACATTCTAGTTTGGGTGCAGTGCTAATGCAGGATAGGAATGTAATTGCTTATGCTTCGAGGCAATTAAAAGTGCATGAACGTAACTATCCGACCCATGATTTGGAGTTGGCTGCAGTTATATTTGCACTAAAGCTATGGAGACATTATCTGTATGGGGTCAAGTGTGAAGTTTATACAGATCATCGTAGTTTACAGTATGTCTTTACTCAGAAAGATTTGAATTTGAGGCAGAGAAGGTGGATGGAACTGTTGAAGGACTATGATATTACTATTTTGTATCACCCAGGAAGAGCTAATATTGTGATAGATGCTTTAAGTAGAAAAGCAGGAAGCATGGGTAGTTTAGCCCACTTACAGGTTTCTTGACGCCCATTCGCTAGAGAGGTTCACACTTCAGCCAATGACTTCACAAGGCTGGAAGTACTAGAGAAAGGAGGATTTTCGGCCTGTGTGGAGGCAAGATCTTCTTTTCTTGATAAGATTAAGGAAAAGCAGTTTGCTGATGAGAAGCTGAGCCGAATTCGCGATATGGTATTGCGAGGAGAGGCTAAAAAGGTAATAATTGACGAGGAAGGCGTTTTGAGAATAAATGGAAGGGTATGTGTGCCCCGTGTTGATGATTTGATTCACACTATTCTTACAAAGGCTCATAGTTCAAAGTATTCTATACATCTTGGTGCGACCAAGTTGTATCGTGACCTAAAGCAACATATTTGGTGGAGTAGAATAAAGCGTAACATTTTTTATTTTGTTGCCCAATTCCCGAATCGTCAGCAGGTAAAGTATGAACACCAGAGGCCCGGAGGGACACTTCAGAGAATGCCCATTCCTGAAAGGAAGTGGTAAAGAATTGCAATGGACTTCGTGGTTGGCCTTCTAATGACATTGGGTAAGTTTGATTCTATTTGGGTAATTGTTGACAGGTTAACTATGTATGCTCACTTCATTCCGGTCAAGACTACTTACAATGCAGAGAAGTTAGCCAAACTCTATATCTCAGAAATTGTTCGATTGCATGGAGTTCCACTTTCCATCATATCAGATAGGGGTATGCAATTTACTTCTAAGTTTTGGAGAACATTACATGCTGAATTAGGTACTAGGTTGGATCTTAGTACTGCATTTCACCCTCAGGCCGATGGTCAGTCTGAGCGAACGATTCAGGTGTTGGAGGATATGCTTCGTGCATGTGTGATAGAATTTGGTGGTCATTGGGATAAATGCTTACCCTTAGCAGAGTTTTCATACAATAATAGCTATCACTCAAGTATTGATATGGCCCCATTTGAGGCACTGTATGGGAGGAGATGTAGGTCTCCCATAGGTTGGTTTGACGCATTAGAGGTGAGACCTTGGGGTACCGTTCTTTTGAGGGAATCGTTAGATAAGGTAAAATTCATTTAGGGAAGCTTCTAGCAGCTCAGAGTAGGCAGAAAGAATATGAAGATCGAAATGCTAGGGATTTGGATTTTATGGAGGGTGAACAAGTTTTGCTGAAGGTTTCACCCATGAAAGGTGTGATGTGATCTGGTAAGTAAGGTAAGCTTACTCCAAGGTATATTGGTCCATTTGAAGTTCTGAAGCGCGGGGGGGATGTGGCCTATGAATTGGCATTGCCTCCAGGGTTTTCAGGAGTGCACCCGGTATTTCATGTGTGTATGCTGAAAAAATACCATGGTGATGGAAATTATATTATTCATTGGGATTCAATTCTTCTTGATGAGAATTTGTCTTATGAAGAACAGCCTATTGCTATTCTAGATAGGGAGGTCCTCAAGTTGAGATCGAAGGAGATTGCATCTATCAAGGTTCAGTGGAAGGATAGGCCAGTTGAAGAGTCCACATGGGAGAGTGAGGTCGATATGAAAGAAAGATATCCACATCTTTTTACAAATTCAGGTACTCTTTCTCGCCCTCTCCTTTTCTTCCTGTGATCGTTCGAGGACGAACGATGGGGAAATTGGTATCTATTATAACAACCGATTTAGTCGGTTTGAGCAGTAGAATTATTCTGATAAATATTTACTTGGTCGACGGACCACGCGACGAACCGTCTTGGTCACGACAGACTGTCATGGACTCCGTCGTCCCATACTTGTGTAATTCTTTCTGCTGCTCTCTTCACTACCCTCGACGGCAAGTATGACGAACTGTCATATATACGACGGGCCGTCGAGCGCCTTCGTTCTAAAACACTTAAACTCTGGGAATCTAGGTACGGGATCAATTCTCTGAACTTTGTGACGGACCTGCAGGACGGACCGTCATAGATACACGGACCGTCACAAGTTGCGTAACCTCCCTACTGAATTTAACTCTCTGAACTTCGTGACGAACCTGCAGGACGGACCGTCATAGATACAACGGACCGTCACAAGCTGCGTGACTCCACCCTGGGTCGGACTTCCGCTAAAATTTAAATGGGAGTTTTGGACTATTCATGATTATAATTATGAGATTAGTGGGGTAAGTTTAATAATTTATTTAGTTGGGGGTTAAAGAAGATAATAGGGAAATAAATAGTGGGTTACTTTTATCATAATGGATTATATGATAATTAGGTAAAAGAAAAAGAAACTGCAGAAGAAAAATAAAAAGAACAGAAAGGGAGAACGAGCGAGAGAGCGTGAAACGAAAGAAAGAGGTAGGCGACTTGGACTTCAGATTGAAAAGATTCATAGACACTGAGGAAGGCAAAGACATTGGAGAGGTAGCTTGCTTGGTTTCGGTTCTTCGGTGGAGGTAGGTTATGGTTTATTTCTATGTGATAGATAAACTCTAAATAGCGATCGATATGTATTGAGTGGTATTGTAAAGTCTTCTACTTGATTGTGTGTTTGTATATTTTGATTGTGTAGTTTATGGTTGGTTAGAATGATGAGACTGTTGAATCTTCACTCATAAATCCTCTCTATTAAGATGATGCCTTAACATAAAGAAGGCTTGATGAAATAAAATAATGAGTTAATTGGATCGGAGTGTCACGTTCCGACATGATATTAGGGAATCGGAGTGTCACATTCCGACACGATATTAGAGGAACGGAGTGTCACGTTCCGACACGGTATATGGGATCGGAGTGTCACGTTCCTACACGATAATAATAAAGAAAATGAATCTTGAATTATATTAATATACTAATGGAGTAGAGGCATGAGTCCTCATAGGTGTGCTTGGTGTTGTTGTCAATGTTTCATGTACTTGTTGCTTGTCACCTGTTAAGTATTGTGGTTGTTTTTATATTATTATTCGGTATATATTGTTTTCTATTTTGAGTTGGCCGATGATACCTACTCAGTACGTGTTCCTTGTACTGACCGCTACTTGTATTTTCTTCTTTGTTATTTGTGGAGAGCAGCAAGCGTGCCATCGACTTCGACTCGCCCTCAGCTCTAGCCAGTCTTTAGTACATCAGAGTTCAGGGTGAGCTAATATTCCTAGCTCGTGCTGGATCCTCTTCTTCACGTCCTAATGTCTTTGAATTTCAGAAATGGACTATCTTGTTACTTACTTTGGTTTTTCTTAAATACTCTTAGATTTAGTAATTTGAGGATAGATGTTCTTGATGTGATGACTTCCAGATTTTGGGGATAATAAGTGTTAAATTTCAGAAGTTTATTTACTTGGTTATATTAATAAGTTTTGGATCTTCCGCATTATTTTGTTAATTATAGTTGAACTATTGGTAAATGTTGGGACATAGATTGGTTGGTTCGCTCACCTAGTAGGCTAAGGGTGGGTGCCACTCACGACTCGTTTTGGGTCGTGACACTAATTTTTATTATTAGTTTATATTTGTGTATGCTTTTTTGTGTGCAGAGCACTAAATTGATAAAATATGGAGTTGATTAAGAGTTTGGATACTTTTAATTTGTTTTATTAGTGAAAAAATTTAATATGTTAAGAACATATTTTAAAAATTGCATAGGTACAATTATACATATTTTTTTTAACATGATTCATATATAAGAAATTATTGGTAAAATATACTTATTGTGTTCTCAACATTTTTTAACAAGTTAAAAAGTGAAACGTTCAGTTAATTTATATTCAAATGAAAAGCAACATCTCTATAAACTATGATTAACATAAACAAAATTCATGCAAAAAAGAGATAAAAGAAAATTAACTTGTAAATTGACTTTCCGTAAATGAAGTTGTTGATATTGAGTGTATAGGTTGTCCTCAAGCACACTTTTTACTTGTAATGTTTTCACGACCCAAAACGAGCCGCGAGTGGCACCCACACTTATCCTCCTACGTGAGCGAACCAATAAATCTAAACCCCAACGTTTACCAATATTTCAACCATAACGAACAAAATATAATGCGGAAGACTTAAAACTCATTAGAATAACCAATAAATAACTTCTATAATTTAATACTTATTATTCCCAAAATCTGGAAGTCATCACATCAAGAACATCTATCCTCAAATTACTAATTCTATGAGTATTTAAGAAGCTAAAATAAGTAAACAGATGGTCAATGTCCGAACTTCAAGGACATCAAGGACGTGAAGGAGAGAATCCATTCCGATCTAGGAGTAATAGCTCACCCTGAAATCTGATATGCTGGAGACTGGCTAAAGTTGCAGAAGAGTCGAAGTCAATGGCACGTTTGCTGCACTCCACAAATAACAAAGAAGAAAAATTACAAGTAGGGGTCAGTACAAGGAACACGTACTGAGTAGGTATCATCGGCCAACTCAAAATAGAAAGCAATATATACTGAATAATAATATAAAATCAACCACAATACTTAACAGGTGACAATCAACAAGTACAAGAACCACTGGCAACAACACCAAGCACACCTATGAGACTTCAAGCCTCCACACCATACTCATTTGGGAAATAGGTTCTTCAAATTTAAGTATATTAACATAACTCAAGATTACTTCTCTTTGTTATTATCGTGTCGGAACGTGACACTCCGATCCCCTAATACTACGTGTCGGAACGTGACACTCCGATCCCCTAATACTATGTGTCGAAACGTGACACTCCAATCCACTAATACTACGTGTCGGAACGTGACACTCCGATCCATTTATCTCATTATTCTAGTTCATCAAGCTTTCTTTATGCCAAGGCGTCGTCTTAATAGAGAGGATTTAAGATTGAAGATTCAACAGTCTCATCATTCTAACCACCACAATTATATGATCACAACATACAAACACACAATCAAGCATATAGAAGATTTTACAGAATCACCCAATACATATCAATCGCTATTTAGAGTTTATCTATCATATAGAAATAACCATAACCTACCTCCACCGATGAATCGTGATCAAGCAAGCTACTTCCCCAATGCCTTTGCTTTCCTCTTCGTTCTCCCTCTCTCGCTCGTTCTCCCCTCTCTATCTTTTTCTTTTTCTTCCCCATATTCTTTTTCTTTTACCCTAATTATCATATAATTCATTATGATAAAAGTAACCCATTATTTATTTTAAATTTATCTCCTTTAACCCCCATGTAAATAAATTAATAAACTTACCCCACTAATTTCATAAAGTTTGTCATGAATAGTCCAAAACACCCCATTAAGACTTTTAGCAGAAATCCGACCCAGTTGGGGTTACGCAACCTGTGACGATCCGTCGTGTCTATGACGGTCCGTCCTGCAGTTCCGTCACAAAGTTCAGAGAGTTAAATTCAGTAGAGAGGTTTGTGACGGTCCGTCGTATCTCCGACGGTCCGTGCTGCAGTTTCGTCGTGAAGTTCAGAGAGTCGATCTCAGTACCCCGATTTCAGAGTTGAAGTGTTTTGGAACGAAGACCCTCGACGGTCCGTCGTGACCATGACGGTCCGTCGCGTGATCCGTCGATCTAGTCAGTTGTTATCAGAAATACACTCTACTGCTCGAATCGACTAAACAGGTTGTTACAATAGATACCAATTTACCCATGGTTCGTCCTCGAACGATCACAGGGAGAAAAAAAAGGGCGAGAAAGAGTACCTGGATCTGTAAAGAGATATGGATATCTTTCTTGCATATCAGCCTCATTCTCCCAAGTGGACTCTTCAACTGACCGATTCTTCCACTGAACCTTGATAGATGCAATCTCCTTTGATCTCAACTTGCGGACTTCTCTATCTAAAATAGCAACAGGATCCTCCTCATAAGACAAATTTTCATCAAGAAGATCTGAATCCCAACGAATAATGTAGTTTCCATCCCCATGATATTTTTTCAGCATAGACACATGAAATACCGGGTGCACTCCTGAGAGTCCTGGAGGCAAGGCTAGTTCATAGGCCACCTCCCCTACGCGCTTAAGTACTTCAAATGGTCCAATATACCTCGGACTTAGCATACCTCTCTTGCCAAACCGCATCACACCCTTCATGGGTGAAACCTTCAGCAAGACTTGCTCACCCTCTATAAAATCCAAGTCTCTAACCTTTCGATCTGCATATTCCTTCTGCCTACTCTGAGCTGTAAAAGCTTTTCTTGAATAAATTTCACTTTCTCTAATGAATCCCTCAGAAGATCAGTACCCCAAGGTCTAACCTCAAATGCATCAAACCAACCTATTGGAGACCTACATCTCCTCCCATACAGTGCCTCAAATGGGGCTATATCAATACTTGACTGATAGCTATTATTGTAGAAAACTCTGCTAAGGGTAAGAATTTATCCCAATGACCACCAAATTCTATCACACATGCACGAAGCATATCCTCCAACACCTGAATCGTTTGCTCAGACTGACCATCGGTCTGAGGGTGAAATGCAGTACTAAGATCCAACCTAGTACCTAATTCAGCATGTAAGGTTCTCCAAAACATAGAAGTAAATTGCGTACCTCTATCTGATATTATGGAAAGTGGAATTCCATGCAATCGAACAATTTCTGAGATATAGAGTTTGGCTAACTTCTATGCATTGTGAGTAGTCTTGACCGGAATGAAGTGAGCGGACTTAGTCAACATGTCAACAATCACCCAAATAGAATCAAACTTACTCAATTTCTTTGGAAGACCAACCACGAAATCCATTGCAATTCTTTCCCATTTCCATTCAAGAATGGGCATTCTATTAAGTGTTCCTCCGGGCCTCTGGTGTTCATACTTTACCTGCTGACAGTTCGGGCATTGGGCAACAAAATCAACAATGTCACGCTTCATTCTACTCCACCAAAAATGTTGCTTTAGGTCACGATACATCTTGGTTGCACCAGGATGTATAGAATATCATGAACTATGAGCCTTTGTAAGAATAGTGTGTATCAAATCATCAACACAGGGTTCACATACCCTTCCATTAATCCTCAAAACGCCTTTCCCATCAATTACTGCCTTTTAGCCTCTCCTCGCAACACCATATCCCAAATTCGGCTCATCTTCTCCTCGACAAACTGCCTTCCCTTAACCTTGTCAAGAAAAGAAGATCTTGCCTCCACACAGGCCAAAAATCCTCCTCTCTCTACTACTTCTAGCCTCATAAAGTCGTTCGCCAAAGTCTGGAACTATCTAACCAATGGGCGTCTGGAAACCTGTAAGTGGGCTAAACTACCCATGCTCCCTGCTTTTCTACTTAAAGCATCTGCCACGATATTAGATTTCCCTGGGTGATACAAAATAGTAATATCATAGTCCTTCAATAGTTCCATCCACCTCCTCTGCCTCAAATTCAAATTTTCTGGGTAAAAACATATTGTAAACTACGATGATCTGTGTAAACTTCACACTTGACCCCATATAGATAATGTCTCCATTGCTTTAATGCAAATACAACTGCAACCAATTCCAAATCATGGGTCGGATAGTTACATTCATGCACTTTTAGTTGCCTCGAAGCATAAGCAATTACATTCCTCTCCTGCATTAGCACTGCACCCAACCCAGAATAAGATGCATCGCAATAAACAATGAAATTCTTACCTTCCATTGGCAAGGTAAGAATAGGTGCAGTAGTCAACAAGGTCTTGAGTTTCTGAAAGCTTTCTTCACATTCGTCCGACCATACAAATGGAACGTTCTGCTTAGTCAAATTTGTCAGCTGGGAAGCAATAGAAGAAAATCACTTGAGAAATCGACGGTAGTAGCTAGCTAAACCAACAAAGCTCCTTACCTCTGAAACATTAGTAGGTCTTACCCAATTCCTTACTGTTTCAATCTTAGAAGGATCCACCATCACTCCATCCTTAGAAACCACGTGCCCCAAGAAGGACACTGAATCTAGCCAAAACTGACACTTGGAGAATTTGGCAAAAAGCCTTTTCTTTCTTAACAACTCCAATACAATTCTCAAATGCTCCTCATGTTCCTTCCTGCTATTTGAGTATATCAGTATATCATCAATAAATACGATAACAAAGAGATCCAGTTATGGCTTAAAAATCCTGTTCATCAGGCTCATGAAAGCAGCAGGGGCATTCGTAAGACCAAAAGATATTACTACGAATTCATAATGCCCATACCTGGTTCGAAAAGCAGTCTTTGGCACATCTGTTGCCCGTATTTTCAATTGATGATAACCGGATCTCAAGTCAATTTTAGAGAAGACACAAGCACCTTGTAACTGATCGAACAAATCATCAATGCGAGGAATGGGATACTTGTTATTAATAGTTACCTTATTCAACTGCCGGTAGTCTATGCACATCCGAAAACTTCCATCTTTCTTCTTCACAAATAAAACAGGAGCACCCCAAGGGGATGCACTCGGTCTAATAAAACCTTTACCTATTCCTGCAGTTGGGCCTTCAGCTCCCTTAACTCAGCTGGGGCCATTCTATAAGGGGGTATGGAAATGGGGCGAGTATCCGGCTCCAGATCAATACAGAAATCAATATCCCTATCCGGTGGCATACCAGGAAGGTCTGCAGGAAACACATCCAGGAACTCACGGACTATCGACACCGTCTCAATCGAAGGTACTTGGGAAGTATCATCCATGAGATGGGCCAAGAAAGCTAAACAACCCTTACTAACCATTCTCTTAGCACGAAGAAAAGAGATGATATGAACTTGAGTGGAAATATAGTCACCCTCCCACACTAGCGGATCTGTCCCAGGCTTGGCCAATGTCACAGTTTTAGCATTACAATCTAAGATTGCAAAATTTGGAGAAAGCCAAGTCATACCCAGAATCACATCAAAATCAACCATCTCTAGAATAATCAAATCTACATGAGTATTGCTCCCCACAAAAGTCACAAGACAAGACCTATACACCTTCTCAACTATCACAGATTCACTCACAGGAGTAGAGACACGAATAGGCATGTCAAGCAAATCACAATATAAATCAAGACCAGTAGCAAATGAGGAAAATGCATATGAAAATGTGGATCCAGGATCAAATAATACAGAAGCCATGCAATCACATACCAAAAGATTACCTGTGATAACAACATTAGATGTCTCTGCTTCAGACCTCCCGGGGAAAGCATTACAATGGGCCCTATCACATGTCTGCCCATTGCCCCTACCATGTTGCGCTGCAGTAGTTCCAACTTACCCGCCACCCCGACTGATTTGGTGACCACCATTTCCTTGGCCACCACGTCCTCTAGAATGGCGGCCTCTACCATGACCACCTCTACCTCTAACTATTGGAGGTTTGTAACTCTGTTTTGGACAATACCTCCTAATATGTCCAGTCTCTCCACATCCATAACAATCTCAGGAGTCAAGCATAGGTCTCTGTGAAAATGACGAAGTCTGGGGATAACCTCCAAACTCAGAAAAATGTTGACTGGTCTGCGATGGACCCTCAGCTACAGCCTGCAGTGAAGACTGAATAGGTCGGGCTGGGTAACCTCCTGAACTCTGCCCTCTGGAGTAAGACCCACTAAACTCACCTCCCTTACGGAACTTCTTAGATGTCGACGCCAGGGTGAAGTCGTATGGCTTCAACCCCTCCACCTCTATCACAAAATCAACCACTTCCTGAAAGGATTTTGCTGCAGCAGCTATCTGTAAGGCTGGGATCTGCAAATCTGACCTCAATTCCTTCACAAAACGGCGAATCCGCTCTTGTGGACTGAAGCAAAGCTGGGTGGCATACCTGGATAGTGCACAAAACTTAGCCTCATAAGCACTAACAGACATCCTGCCTTGTTCTAAGCTTAGGAACTCATCTCTCCTCTTGTCCCTCAAAGTCCGAGGTATATACTTCTCCATGAATAAGTTAAAGAATGATGCCCACGTCATAGGTGGTGCCTGTGCTTGTTGACATTCAACATATGACCGCCACCACATTTTGGCATTCCCCTGAAACTGATAGGTCACAAACTCAACACCGAATCATTCTACTATGTCCATCTTATGTAGCACTTCATGACAATCAACCAGAAAATAATAGGCATCCTCAGATTCAGCACCCTTGAAGACTGGAGATGTTTCAACTTCAATAATTTAGTCAAGAGTTCATGCTGATCACTCGTCATTATAGGCCCTGTAGTCAATCGAGGAAACGTGCCTACTTCCAATGAGGCATCCATGCGGGGAGCCACAGCAGGTGTATGTTGTACTCCCGGAACCTGAGGTGCTGGTGCATAAAACACTGGAGGTGTCTGACCCTGGTCAGATAACCTGCTAAGATAAGTAAGAACCTGGTTAATCATCTCTGGGGTAGGTTGGGGTGGTAGTTCCTCATCTTTCTCATTTTCCCCTTCCTCACCCTCTCTTACTACCTCGTCAGTCGGTGGAGGAGTCACCGCCCTATTACTAGCTGGACCAGTTGTTCGTCTTCTACCTCTAGAGGAAGTCCTTATGCGACCTCTACCACGGCCTCTTGCCACTGCTCCTCCTCGAGCTACAGCCCCAGTGGTTGGCTCAGACGCACCCTGCCTTGCCGGTGTTGGTGTTGGCACAGTTGTTGCTCTAGTTCTAACCATCTGCGAAATAGAGTGAGGATGTCAGATACCAATTTGTATCACCTAGATACCAATTGGATCCAAGTAATAGCACGAAAGAAGGAAAGAATGGAATTTTCCTAAAGTCCTATAGCCTCTCAAAGAAAAGTAAGGGCGTCCCCCTACCGTTCCTCAAGACTCTACTAGAATCCTTCTTGTGTGATGAGACCAACGAACCTAATAATAAAGAAAAGGAATCTTGACTTATATTAATATACTCAAATTCAAAGAACCTATTTCCCAAATGAGTATGGAGTGGAGGCATGAGTCCTCATAGGTGTTCTTGGTGTTGTTGCCAATGGTTCAAGTACTTGTTGCTTGTCACCTGTTAAGTATTGTGGTTGATTTTATATTATAATTCGGTATATATTGTTTTCTATTTTGAGTTGGCCGATGATACCTACTCAGTATGTGTTCCTTGTACTGACCCCTACTTGTATTTTCTTCTTTGTTATTTGTGGAGAGCAGCAAGCGTGCCATCGACTTCGACTCGCCCTCAGCTCTAGCCAGTCTTCAGCACATCAGAGTTCAGGATGAGCTATTATTCCTAGCTCGTGCTGGATCCTCCACTTCACATCCTGATGTCTTTGAATTTCAGACATGGACTATCTTGTTACTTACTTTGGTTTTTCTTAAATACTCTTAGATTTAGTAATTTGAGGATAGATGTTCTTGATGTGATGACTTCCAGATTTTTGGGATAATAAGTGTTAAATTTCAGAAGTTTATTTACTTGGTTATATTAATAAGTTTTGGATCTTCCGCATTATTTTGTTAATTATAGTCGAACTATTGGTAAATGTTGGGATATAGATTGGTTGGTTCGCTCACCTAGTAGGCTAAGGGTGGGTGCCACTCACGACTCGTTTTGGGTCGTGCCACTAATTTTGACTATTAGTTTATGTTTGTGTATGCTTTTTTTGTGTGCAGAGCACTAAATTGATAGAATATGGAGTTGATTAAGAGTTTGGATACTTTTAATTTGTTTTATTAGTGAAAAAATTTATTATGTTAAGAACATATTTTAAAAAATTACATAGGTACAATTATACTTATTTTTTTAACATGATTCATATATAAGAAATTATTGGTAAAATATACTTATTGTGTTCTCAACATTTTTTAACAAGTTAAAAAGTGAAACGATCAGTTAATTTATATTCAAATCAAAAGCAACATCTCTATAAACTATGATTAACATAAACAAAATTCATGCAAAAAAGAGATAAAAGAAAATTAACTTGTAAATTGACTTTCCGTAAAAGAAGTTGTTGATATGGAGTGTATAGGTTGTCCTCAAGCACACTTTTTACTTGTAATGTTGTCACGACCCAAAACGATCCGCGAGTAGCACCCACACTTATCCTCCTATGTGAGCGAACCAACAAATCTAAACCCCAACGTTTACCAATATTTCAATCATAACGAACAAAATATAATGCGGAAGACTTAAAACTCATTAATATAACCAATAAATAACTTCTAAAATTTAATACTTATTATTCCCAAAATGTGGAAGTCATCACATCAAGAACATCTATCCTCAAATTACTAAATCTAAGAGTATTTAAGAAGCTAAAATAAGTAAACAGATGGTCCATGTCCGAACTTCAAGGACATCAAGGACGTGAAGGAGAGAATCCAGTCCGCGCTAGGAGTAATAGCTCACCCTGAAATCTGATATGCTGGAGACTGGCTAAAGTTGCGGATGAGTCGAAGTCGATGGCACGTTTGCTGCACTCCACAAATAATAAAGAAGAAAAATTACAAGTAGGGGTCGGTACAAGGAACACGCACTGAGTAGGTATCATCGGCCAACTCAAAATAGAAAGCAATATATACTGAATAATAATATAAAATCAACCGCAATACTTAACAGGTGACAATCAACAAGTACAAGAACCACTGGCAACAACACCAAGCACACCTATGAGAACTCCAGCCTCCACACCATACTCATTTGGGAAATAGGTTCTTCAAATTTAAGTATATTAACATAATTCAAGTTTACTTCTCTTTATTATTATCGTGTCGGAACGTGACACTCCGATCCCCTAATACTACGTGTCGGAACGTGACACTCCGATCCATTATTACTATCGTGTCGGAATGTGACACTCCGATCCCCTAATACTACGTGTCGGAACGTGACACTCCGATCCCCTAATACTACGTGTCGGAACGTGACACTCCGATCCACTAATACTACGTGTCGGAACGTGACACTCCGATCCATTTATCTCATTATTCTAATTCATCAAGATTTCTTTATGCCACGGCGTTATCTTAACAGAGAGGATTTAAGATTGAAGATTCAACAGTCTCTTCATTCTAACCACCACAACTATATGATCACAACATACAAACACACAATCAAGCATATAGAAGATTTTACAGAATCACCGAATACATATCAATCGCTATTTAGAGTTTATCTATCATATAGAAATAACCATAACCTATCTCCACGATGAATCGTGATCAAGCAAGCTACTTCCCCAATGCCTTTGCTTTCCTCTTCGTTCTCTCTCTCTCTCGCTCGTTCTCCCCTCTCTATCTTTTTCTTTTTCATCCCCAGATTCTTTTTCTTTTACCCTAATTATCATATAATTCATTATGATAAAAGTAACCCATTATTTATTTTAAAGTTATCTCCTTTAACCCCCAAGTAAATAAATTATTAAACTTACCCCACTAATTTCATAAAGTTTGTCATGAATAGTCCAAAACACCCCTTTAAAAATTTTAGCAGAAATCCGACCCAGTTGGGGTTACGCAACCTGTGACGGTCCGTCGTGTCTATGACGGTCCGTCCTGCAGTTCCGTCACAAAGTTCAGAGAGTTAAATTCAGTAGAGAGGTTTTTGACGGTCCGTTGTATCTACGACAGTCCGTGCTGCAGTTCCGTTGTGAAGTTCAGAGAGTCGATCTCAGTACCCCGATTTCAGAGTTGAAGTGTTTTGGAACGAAGACCCTCGACGGTCCGTCGTGACCATGACGGTCCGTCGCGTGATCCGTCGACCCAGTCAGTTGTTATCAGAAATACACTCTACTGCTCGAATCGACTAAATAGGTTGTTACAAATGTATTATCTTGAGATTTTTTTTATAAATCACAAATAAAAACTAATTAGCTTATTGTAAAAATTAAAACTAAACAAAGACTTTTATTATACTTACGGTACTTTGTTTATGATATATTTCTTTTAGTTTGTCTCAGTATATTTTGCTACTTTCTCTGCATACAATTGGAGTTGTTACGTAAAGAGTGTTCAATATCTTGTATTTTATGTTTTTCTATCATTTTGTTGAAGTATGATAATATGATTGTTGTCTAACTCGAATGAAGCATTTACGATATTTCTTTGAAAATATTCCCAACACTGTATATCTCTTTGAAAATATTCCCATCACACTATTAAAATAAACAATCTTAGATTCTTAAACGTCATGGATAACATAACTATTACTTGGCAGATATCTTAGTTATTTTTTCTAACATTTTTGTTCATCTCTTAATTAAATATGTATTCCTATAGAATTATGCATACCTCATATATATTGGGAAAAAATAAGTAGATAATGTGCACATAGATATCCATATATTCATATTTTATTTTGCAACTGCATGCCACATGCAATATTTTAGGATTGAATTCATCAAATCAAATATTCCATAAATTATGCATTCTTATTTGATATGAGATAATTGACTACCACAATATAATTGTCGCAATCGAACATTAAAACATGTCCACACACCATTGGAAAAAAAAAGTTCTCAAATGTAATGTGAATCTTATGAGTGTAGATCTCGAAAATTTGTGTTAACGTTGGACTATATTTAACAACAAGAATAGGCATACATTATTAATTACACCTGACGTCATTTTTCTCTTCGTTCAACTGCTACTTAGTAAATACAGTTTTCTCATAATCAATTATACAAGAAAAAAAATCAATATTTATTGTCTTTTTAATTATTTTTATTAATATAACTCATTTCACCGTTATATTTAGTTAGCTACTAACTTTACTCCCTTTTGGTTATGACTAATCTTTATTTTATTTTTAATTATTTATTAATATATGTCATCTGATATATTTTAATTTTTTTTATACAATTAATTCAACTTAATTGGGTATTAATACGCTTGAATGACTATAGCTCATTTTTTATGCTAAAATAATGATAAGAATTTGAAAAAAAAATTCTAAATAAAAAAACAAGAATCATAAATTTTAAAATGTTTAGCACTTTATAATACTAAAATCATACCATCTATTAATTCAATATAGCACCGATTAT
The DNA here is from genome assembly GCA_032847665.1 of Solanum chilense. NCBI lineage: Eukaryota > Viridiplantae > Streptophyta > Magnoliopsida > Solanales > Solanaceae > Solanum > Solanum chilense. Next base: position 12,907,173 of record CM064974.1, read on the forward strand.
TATTCTTTTTGATACCACGTCAAATCAAATTATGGCTAATCAAATATCATAGATGCTTATTTCAATAGTTAAACTTGAATATAGAAGGACCAAATAAAAAACTATATTAATAACAACACTTCAAATGATATAAAAATGACCAATTTTATCAAAAAAGTTAATTGAAGATCAATATTTCTAATCTTTTTCTAAATATTTTGGGGTGGGGTGGGGTGGGATGAGGGTGACTGGGTCTTATACACTTCTTATGAGACACTACAAAGAAAAATAAATAAATTTTGAAGAAAAACTAACCACTACGATTTCTTCATTTTTCCTCCTCTTTATTCAACTTTTACCCAATCTTTGCTAACAAGAATGTTGTTCACAATAGCATCCATTGTTGCTTCTGTGTTTCTTGAATCCCTTTCACTCACTAGCTCAGACACATAATTTTTAACTTTTTTTCATATCATTTTTTGTAATACTTTCAAAATATTTGTTCTCAACAACTGTTTCTCAATATTTCTAAGACAAGAATTACCACTCTGAGTTATTGAAGTTTGGGGCACAAAATTTGATGGGTTGAATTCAGATGCTGATACAAGTGTCACTTAATCTTCTTGCTCGATTCGATTTATCAAATTCAAATTCTTGCTAGATTGGAATCTAGGTAAATAGAGACTCAATGTTTTTGATGGACCCGGCAATACTGGTGAAACTGATGAAAAAGGGAAAAATTCACTTAATTGGGCAATGTGTGGATAAAGGCTCAACCAAGGGTACCTAGATATACCCTAATTGCTCAAATCAGATCCATACAAACTCAATGATGTAAATGGATTGGGAATTACTAGTGAATATGTTGAATGAGGAAATTTTGATAGGGTGGGATAGTAGGCGGATAAAGACACAAGTGAGGAAACCTAGAAAATTTAAATTTGCTCAAATGAGATGTAGATGGGCTTCCTGAATTTATACATGTCCTGCCACTAAAGGGTCTCTTCAAAGAAAGTTGAGGCTTTTTGAATGTCAAATCTTCTGACATGGAAGAGTGTTTTCGTTTAAGGGAGGAATTCCAATGAAATTCTTATGACTCCATTGGTTCGACCCGACAAGAAAGATGCTATCATAGCCCATTGTTTACCGAATTTGGCATGAGATTTGAAAATAATTTCTTCTTCTTTAGGAGTAAAAGATTGATGATCCAATTGAGGATTAAGATGATTGCACCAATGCTCCCTACACGATTTTGCTGTTCGACTAGGAATCAATTGGCTGATAAACGACCAGTTCAATGCTCCATGTTCCTCTACTAGCTTTTTTGATAGTTCATCCTCTCCATGATTCCATTGACGCTTGATCTGACCCATTTTCTTGATTATTTTCACTTAATAAAATATGTTGAGTATATGAGATATCATATATGGAGAACAGGGCTATGGGTTTAGTCATAACAATTTGTAGGGAGAGTGAGATATAAATAGTGGGAATATGCGAAGAGGGGTGTGAGTGACCGTGTTAATAGGTTGTTACTAATTATCAAGTAGCTAGTCTTAGGAATTAATTAGTATTTTCCTTTAAAAAAAAGTGCTTAGTGGGTTAGGTTGGTAGGATTAGAGGTATAGATTAATTGAAGTTTGACTAGAAATTAGTTAAGAGGAAAAAATGAAATAACATTCAAACTAATTATTTTAACTATAATTATAAGTTGACATATAAAAAATGTTAGGAAAGAGAAATTTTAAGTGTATTCACATCGAACTAATGAATACAAAAGATTTGCTTTAGTATGACTAATGATTTATGTGAAATTTTCAAATCATTAACCGTTTAAGAAATTTGTATAAATTTGTATAAATTTTTTAAGAAATATAATATTAAGGGAGAGGATATATAATGGACATTTGACTAGCTGACCTACCTAGAGAATATACAGCATGTGGAAGTTGGAATTTAATATATTGGGATAGTCTTCCATGTGTATTATATTTTTTTTTTATTATTGTTCATTGTTGATACTCTCATTGAATATTAACTAATTCAAATTCAAGTTAAGCTAAAAACACAAACAACTCAATTTAAATCTACTCTATGTCTCAAAGCCTTTAATTGATCTAAGTTGTTGGGACATGACCCAGCCAACTTTAACAAGACTGAAACTAAAATGTATAGACTGGAAAGTAAATCATGTCTATTGTCCTCGAACTATGAGGACTCACTACTGAAGTTGCTGAGTACGCACAAGAAGTCGAGCTAAATGTGATTTGGATACTAAATACCTTAAACCTATTTCATAAAACGATGTAGTGCAAAAGTATGCATTCATACTTTGAATATAGTGAGCATGCAACATAGATGTTAAGTTGAAAAATATAACCAGTAAAAATGGAAAGAGAAATACTGAATCATAAATTTAAAGTGAGTTGGATGTAATAAATAAGTACTAATTATGAAGATAATATACTGAAATGAATATTGAATACATATGAAATACCCTGAAAATCCAATGACTTAAGCTAGAACCTCATATTATGTATAATGACTTAAAATAGTTAAAACGATAATTCTAGACGTAAATTAATGCGATTAACTTGGTTTGAAAGTGTTAGTACCTAAACGTCAATAAACGACCATGACGTATGGAAAATAGTGAAATTGAGCAACTAGATGTTCTAGGGGATTGTGAAGGCTTCCGACTGTCGTACGAGGTTTAAATCTAGAATAAATACTTTAAATAGGCAAATTAAACTATGTTTAGGATTAAAACTTCCAGGTACGACCCCCTTATAGGTCCTTGAGGAGGACTAAAACTTTTGAACAGAATGGTACAATTTGCAGCAGCCATCCACGAGACCCATTGATAGGCGTGGGTGAGATTCGTAAGTTGAGACTTAGTCTCCTCGCCAAATCCTCCATAAGAAAACTCTCTAAATCAATCGACGACATGTAGTATGGGACATCACACCACCTACGGTCTGTAGGTGGTGTGTCAATGGTGCCAGGTAATTCGACTTTAAGTTTTAAGTCAAGGGTCTTATTTTTAGTTGGTCATTTGATTAGAGGTTAAGGGGAGTGTTTAGTGGGTTATTTACATAACTAAATCTAACTATAAGACCCCAACCCTATTACCCCATGTCATTCTAATTCTACAGATTAAATCAAAATAAAAACTCTCTCATCTCAACACTCCATTGAAGAAGAAAAAACAAGCGTTCACTAGGGCTTAAGGAACTGAACGTTCATCCATCAATATTTGAATATTAACAAGGTATGGTTGATTTTAACTCTTCTTAATCCCTTCCGCAAGAGGTACCATCAAACTAAGCTTTCAAAAGTTCCCCAAAAAGTTAAGTTTTATTCTTACACATGGATTTCCTTCTAAAACGAATTTTATGGATTAATTATGATTAGTTAGGGTTTATTATGTGTATAATGATGAGTAATTTTCTTTTCTTACTTGATATTACCTTAGACCCATTTTCTTCCCCAATTTCCTAAATCTTGAATATGATATTGTCTATTGGTTGAACATTAAGAATATACAAATTGTTAATATTGATGGTAGTTAAGTTATTACTTCATGAATTGCCATGTATTATGTGTTGATTACGCATTGTTCGGTTTATTGAAGTGCCATGTACCTTGAAGGTATAAAAGGTAAGAAGGTTGGTTCTTTGTGGAACATACTTATGAAAGGTGAATTACTTAAATATTAAAACACATGTTCTACATTTAGAGCTTGTGAAACATCAAAACACCCCATTTAATTAATAAAAATGCAATAAAAAATTTAAATTGACTTACATATGAAAGTAATATAGTTATGTGGGAGTTTCTCTAATCGACAACCACCACTATGAGCCCAAGTTGCGAAATAACGTCTCGCTGACGCTGCTTGAACTGTCCTATACTTTGTCGTTGCATAGTTTAACTTAGTAGATCAACTGGATATACTCAAGTGATTATCTAAAAAGTATGACCCATTTATACCCATGATGGCTAAGTGAATTATAAGGAGACTTGAGTTAATATGAACTCTCATCCCCACGTCGGTGCTCAATACTACTCCCAAAATATAGCTTAGGTTATTGATTTTAAAACAACCTCCATTCCTCTGGGTTGAGATAATTTGCTCAACCCTTTTTAGCTTTAAAAAGCCCTCTAGGAATCATTTTTCACTTTTTTTGTTTAAAACTCTACTGGGAAATCTTAGTTTTCCTTCAACTTAAATGTAAAAACATTTATTAAATTCCAAGGGAACGTTTAGTTCCCTTATATCCTTTGAGAAATGAACTCAACTCTTTACTCTTTATTTGACTTGAAGCTCTTAATCTAAATAGACTTTTTAGGGAATACTTACTTCCCTTATATCTTTTTAAGCAAAGATCTTTTACCCTTTATTTAACTCAAAACATGAGCCTTAAAATGAAGTTAAAACGTTTAAATAAGAATCTTGGAAGCTTTAAGATATTTTACTTCATAGCTTTAGACTTGACTTTTTAACTTCCTTGACTTTGATCCTAAATTTTCTTGAACTTTGAATCATGGATTCAAAGTTCATGACTCATGTTTATGGATGATGTTTTGATGTACCTTAGTGTACTGGAATAAACTAGGAATTGTAGGTACATCACTTAGGAACTAGAATGAAAAACTAGGGAACAAACGGGTTTCCAGGCGTCCTTGGCGCTCTAAGAGGCATGGAGCGCTAGGCTCTGTCAGATAGAGCCTGCCTTGAAAATCTCTTGTAGGCGCGACACCCGAGGGCTTGCTAAACGAGATCTTCATCTTTTCTTCTCCGTTTTTCAACTCTAATCCTTCTAATGTCACGACCCGAGATACCCCTGAGATGCGGACACGGAACCTAGATCATAATTTCTAATGAAAATATGGGGAATAACCTTATTCTAAAGCTAATATAATATGAAGACCGATGAGTTTAGTACGATGAAGTTACTAACTCAACACTAAGCTGAAACTAACTATGTCTGAAATAAGCCTCTAACTGACTAGAAATACTGTTACAAGCCTTAGCTAAATCTAGCAAAACTAAAACTATATGTCTAAAGACTGAACCAAAACTCATAACATTTGTCCTCGGAGAATGAGGTCTCATTACTGAATCTGCTGAACTGGAGATCGGGAAATCGATGTATGCATGATCTGGATGCTGAGAACCTGAACCTACATCAGGAGAAGATGAAGCGCACGTATGTGTTAGTACTTGAAAGGTACTGAGCATGTAGGATATAGTAAAGCTGAAATAAAACATAACTTTAACAAACACAAAAGCAAGTATAATAATCTGACATGATATAATAAATTTTGAGCTAAATGGATGCAATGACCAATTTATAACATGATGAATCTGAATACTAAGTATACTGATAAATGGTCAATGTAGAGAGTCTGACTGAACTGTGGGAGCTACTAATAATCGATAATAAAACCACATTACCTGAATGTGGAGTCCTAAGTAGACGCCCCATCGAGAAGACCCAATATACCCTGCGAAAGGTATAAAGTCATGCTGGCGTGATCACTAAACGGATTGCCTACAGAGGGGACTTACAACCTACTTGGCTAGTAGTTATATGACTATTTGGGACGCTAAACCCTAGTCCAACTCGGTATTATGTTACTCCCATGGATTTATGTAGTTAATTGATTATGTATGAATTGTTTGTAAATATTGGATAGATCAAAACTGAACATGCAAACTGAGAATGCAACATTTAATCTAATAATGATGCATTAAAACTGAAGCATGTATAATTGCATAACTTAAATATCTGACCTAGCATGTGTAATTCAAGAAGTAAAGAAATACAAAGATAGGATTATGAAATTCATGCGATAATCTATTTAATAACATGATAATCTGATTTGGAACACATATTTTATAAATTCATGAAGTTCTAGAAACCCTAAGTTTAATCATGATAAGCGAAGAGTTTGACTGAAAACTAGGGACCAATGGATGAAAGGAACCTACTAGTGAAATCTAATATATTTTGATGAAATTTCGGAGAAACACTTATATTTTAGGGCTGGAACTATTGGAAACTTGCTTCGTTCTTAAACTAGGGCTCTTGAGCTTTTTCTCCTTCTTGCTTCTAATTTTCTAACTTTTGATTTCTGATTTTTACTTAGGTAAGTTTTAATTATGTTTCAAGATTTAAACTTACTAAAATCTAATGATTTAGGGTCAAAATGACATACCTTAGGGTTTAAACAAAGTGGGAAAAGACTAAAAGACACCTACGTAAGTTGCTATCAGACCAAACAACGTCCAGGACAGACGTTCCATCGTTTGATTAACGCCCCGCTGTTGGGTCCGTTGGTTGGGCCTGTTCGACAGGCCTATACTAAAACGGGAATAACTCTTTACTCGGAGGTCTGATTTTTTCAAAGGTCGGTGGATATGGAAAGCTAATTGAATTATATATATGTAGGTAGGTCATAAGACACCTAATTCTTTTTATGATAAGAGTTATGACCTTTTGAAGTTGACCCAACTTCATTCCCCCCTTAACTATCTGCTATATCCAACCTACGGACCGTGCTGGTCATTTGTGTCTCTTGTCAGAGAGTGGGTGAATGGGGTCTTGATCAACTGTCACGGACTACGGACCGTCGTCTGACCTACGGACCGTAGATCCATCCGTCGATCAAGCCAATTTTGCCTGGCTGAGTTTTTGGGACACTCTGATCCCATCGACGGTTGTGCAGGACGGACCATGGGTCAGGCTATGGTCCATCGATGCCACCATTGGTTGCACCTGCAGATTTTCCTCTAAAGCTGGTTTTCGGTATGTTTTGGATACGGGGTGTTACATACTCCTACGGATCTTTCCCATATCATTTACGATCACTATTAACCTAATACTGATATATATATCGTGGTTTCACAGTATTTTTAATGCTTTTTCCTTAAGTTTAGTGTGTGTCTAAAAGCTTTTTTGTATTAATTTTTATGTAAGTTTGTATTTATTTGCAGGAAATCTGTCTAAAGATGAACGCGGATGTTTTTGAGCAAGAAATGCAGAAAAGTACCACCTACGAAGCTTGTGAAGGTTCGTCGTGCCTGTGACGGTCCGTAGGTGGCATCGTAGTGAAGCTGCTGAAGGAAGATGGGGAAGTCTTACCAAGTGTGGGGTTAAAAAGTGCGTGATGGACCGTCGTAGCCATTGGTCCGTCCTGCTGGTTCGTCGTGATGATCAGAGAAGTAGTCCAGTACACAAATTCTAAGAGTTCAAGTGTTATGGAACGGAGACCCTCGACGGACCGTTGTGCCTGTGACGATCCGTCATACCTTCCGTCGAGGGTAATGAAGAGAGAAGCAGAAGAATTCACAAGGTATGGGACGATGGAGTCCATGACGGCCCGTTGTGACCACGATGACCCGTCGCAAGGTCCGTTGACCCAGCCGCGTTTTGACAGATTTTTAGCAAATAGAGTCCTTCTTTGATTAGTTTTTTTTATAAATAGTTCGAAAAACCTCGTTTTGGGGGTTAGACTCTTGGTTATTAGACAATTTTATGTTAGATTCTTTGGTGATGAGATTATTTTGATTATTACACTTTTCTCTAGAGTTGATTGTTGGTGATTTTGTCGATTAATCACGTAAATTTCTAGATTTTATTTTTTCTCATCGAAGTAAGTGCATGAATTCTTATATCATATATATGAATATTGTGATTATGACTATGGGTAACTAAACTCCATAACTAGGGTTGTGGGAACCATGGGTGAGTAATAAGATATAATCTAACTAAAATAACAATTCTAGAATAGTGTTTTGCATGTATTGATAATTCTTTCATTTCGAAGTCTTTTTAACAGATGACCAACGTTAGAACTCGCTTTAATGCTACTTGCCGGACCAAGGAGGTAGATAATAGGAAAAGAATTATCAACATAGATTTATTGTATACTATCTAATAGGCTAGTATTGATTGTTACGAGGTAATGACTTAGTCAAATATCGAATACAATGCTTAATATGAGGTAAAGGTAAGGGTTAGTATAGCAACACATGTAGTCGGACCAAGGTGCGGAGTGAAATTTTCTAGATGCCGGACAAAGGATTTAGAAAATAGTTCAGACTTAAAGTTTCCTCGTGGGAACGATCCTAAACTCATTAGTTGTGTTCTTTACTTGATACAACCACATTACTTCTTATTTGAGAAGTAAGTTTGAGCGTATCAAATTTTGGCGCCGCTGCCGTGGAAAGTGGTTTTTAGATTAACATAAACTTATTATTATAGCTTAGTCGATATTTTCCTAATTCTACTTTGTTTTTTTTTATTCTTGTAGAACTATCTTTCTTGTATGCCAAATACATAGAGGAAGAGAACCCTTGTTTCCCTACAATCATGAATTAGAGCATACACTATGCAACATGAATCGAAACTTAAGTATTAATGATGATGATATAAACTAGAACATCCCCGCTCCAGTTGATGTTCATGGTCAGTTGTTACACGATGCTCGGGGTGAAAACCAACAGAGGGGACAAAATCTCGCTCCACGGCCCCAAGAATACTACAAAGTCTATGACAATATAAAAGACTCCGATGGGCCACTTGTCTTGCTCCCTCTACCACCAGGCCACACCTTTGTGGTAACTAGTAGCCTGATGCAAATGCTCACTACCAAATGTTTGTTTTCAGGGCTACCTTCTGAGGATCCACATGCCCATATAGCTAAGGTAAGGGCAGTGTGTAAAAGTTGTGTAGGGAGGCCTGACTTGGACTTGGATGTAATAGGTCTAAGAGTGTTTACTCTCTCACTAACGGGAGAGACTTCTATTTGGTTCACTGAGCTCCCTTATAACTCAATTTTCACTTGGAACCAACTAAGGGACGTTTTCTTAGCCCGCTACTACCCGATCTCCAAGAAACTAAACCACAAAGACAGAGTGAACCACTTTGTGGCACTACCAGGAGAGTTAGTTAGTAGTTCTTGGGATAGATTCACATCATTTTTGAGAAGCGTCCCCAATCACCGTATAAATGTGGAGTCACTGAAGGAATACTTCTATCAGGAACAGGATGATAATAATAAAGTGGTGTTGGATAATATAGAAGGTGGTATACAATAAATCTTGGAGTACTAGGAAGTCAAATACTGGGAGAAATACCTTCGCAATACAATCCTCTCACAACCCATCCACAGATGAGATTCGTGAAGAGATGGCTCAGATGAGATCTGAGCTTGGGTTGGTATTAAAACATATCACTGGGGGTGCAGAAAAGATAAATGCAGTTAACTACTTGTCTAAACCACCACCACCAAATGATGAGTGTTATTATGAGGAGAATTTTGATGCGGTAAATGAACAGACGGGGGTTTTTCGACTGAGTTCCCAAGGCTCATATCAGGAAAATTAGCGCCAAGGTCAAGGAAACCAAGGTCAAATCTATGGTAACTTTAACCGTAAGGGTCATTATGTCCGAGATGGAAAATACAACCGTGAAAACAACTTCAACAGGGGTAATTATGGTAACACAAATAATAGGAATGGGACCTATGTCCCTTCTCCAAATCATGAAGTTACTCCTAGGGATGGTGGAGATAGTATGGCGCGAGTTGAGGATATGTTGCACAAAATGATGAGGAGGTTCGATGCTAATGATGAGCACATTAAAGAGTTAAGGAGTGATTTAGCGGGTATTGGGCAGAAAGTCAATACACATGTAGTATATATTATGTAGATTGAGTTGAAAATGACCCAATTATCTGTCACTGTGAACACACAGCAACAGGGCATTCTTCCTAGCAACACTGTCCAAAATCAGAAAAATGATGGACACTGTATGGAAATTACTACTCGGGGTGGTAAGCAGACCATTGACCCACTTATACCATCTAAGGAGGAAAAGGTGATAAAAGAGAATCATAATGTGGTAGAGGGTAGTGGTGAAGTAGAATATAACACCAGAAAAGATGCTGAAGTGCCTATAAAGGTAATTCCCATGCCTAGACCCCCCCCTTTCCTTAAATATTAGTGAAAAAGACCAAGGATGGTAAATATCTGCATTTTATAACAATGTTGAAGCATCTTTCTATCAATGTCCATTTAGTAGAAGCTCTAGAACAAATGCCCGATTATGCCAAGTTTATGAAAGATCTGGTTACAAATAAATGATCGGTCACTTTTAAGGATGACGATAGAATGCAACATTGTAGTGCTATTGCTACAACATCTCTCGTACAAAAGAATGAAGATCCGGGTGCGTTCACTATTCCTTCTACAGTCGGGTCATTACATGTTGCGAAAACGTTATGTGATCTAGGGGCAAGCATAAATCTCATGCCCCTCTCGACTTACAAGAAGTTGGGTTTGGGTGACCCAAAGCCCATTGCCATGCGGTTACTGATGGTCGATCGAACAGTGAAAAGGCCTATAGGGATACTCCACGATGTGCTAGTAAAAGTGGAGTCATTCATATTTATAGCAGATTTTGTTATCCTTGATTGTGAAGTCGATTTTAAAGTTCCTATTATTCTTGGGAGGCCATTGCTTGCTACGGGTAGAGCCTTAGTTGATATGGAAAAAAGGCAGATGAAATTTTGGTTAAACAATGAAGAAGTGACCTTCAGCATTTGTAGGTCCATGAGGCAGAGTGGTGAGCTCCAATCGGTATCTACTATATCCAACAAATAAAAGAGGAAGGACCATGACCTAAAAAGTGAAAAACGAGAATTTATGGTTGGGGATTTGGTTTTTTAACCAATTCTAGGTTGCAATTGTTTTTGGCAATCTCAAGTCCAAATGGATTGGCCCTTACTTGATTACCCAATTATTCCCTCATGGAGCTGTTGAGTTAGAAACCAAGGAGAGAGTGTGGTTTATGGTGAATGGAGAACGAATAAAACTCTATTTTGGGCATACTGAATCGGCAAATGAAGTGATCGAGGCATACCATCTTGATGAAGGCTGAGTAATCAAGTGTTTTCAGTCGTGCCGCGACATTAAATCAGGCGCTGGTTGGGAGGCAACCCAATGTTCATAGTTTTTCTTTCTAGTAATGGTAGCATTTTCTACAAATGAGTTTTAAATTTGGAGGCACATCACCAAAAAAATAACTCTGCAGTAGTCACTGACGGACCCATCGACGGCACGTTACGAATGCGATAGATCGTTGCATGAATCTGCCGTGCCAGGTACGTCTTTCAGTTATTTTGAAAGCTAGGGCACACGCGTCGGAACCAATGATAGACCATCGCACCTGCGACAGACCGTCGTCGAGGACTCGTCGCGTCGTTAATGAGAGTACCCGACCCGACTCGATCGGGAACTTTTAAAAAATTTCAACCTATAAAACACCCCACCTCGTCATTTGAACGGTTTCTTTATTTCTTTCTCCCATTCCCTCCCTTTTAAACTTCCCATTTCCTACCTCTCTTTCAACCGATCATTTCCCCAATTCCTAAAATCCACTCTTTACTAGTCAGAGTCTGGTGTTGTGGTTCTGTACTTATTAACCCAAAGCTTCACTTGCTTGTCTTACTCCTGTTCTCAAGTATGTGTCTTTGATTTCTACCCATTTACATTGCATTTTTGTTTTTCAATTAGTATTAGCCCAGTTCTTATTGATGTGTATTCATTCTTTGAACCAATTTTTTCTAAACCTAGGTTGAGAATCCTTAAATTGCCATGTTAAAACTCTAGAAATAGGTGCTTTAGCATTGCTAGTTTACTAGGTATTGGGGTAGAAACGTATAGGTTAAGACCAAGAATTCCATGTGAGTCACAGAGGATGAATGTGGCATCCTCAGTTCCGTCACTGAATGACAGAACGAGACCCCAATGACGGACCATCGTACCCACAATGGACCGTCATAGGGTCCGTTCCAACATCCCCAACACCCCATTGTCCAATTTTCTCCAAGTGTCCACCAACGAAGACATGCGACGGACCGTCGTTCCCACGACGGTCCATCCTGCACAACCATTCTGGTTTTAAGATACCTTATTCCTAAGGGTCTCTCACTTTTTCTAAGTGTCCTCCAAGGGATACATGTGACGGACCGTCGTTCTCACAACGGTCCGTCCTGCACAACCGATCTGGTTGTCAGAGACCCTATTCCTAAGGGTCTCTTACTTTTTCTAAGTGTCCTCCTACGGACATATACGACGGACCATTATACCCCCGAGGGTCCTTCCTTCGCAACCGTTCTAGTTGTAAGAGACACTGTTCCTAAGGGACTCTAACTTTTTCCAAGTGTCCTCTTACGGACATCTACGAACCGTCATACCCTCGACGGTCAATCCTGCATAACCGTCATGACGGTCAGAGACCCCTCTCGAAATGGTCTTCATACTTTTTCCAAGTTTTCTTTGATGGACACGTACCACGGACCTCATACCCTCGACGGTCCATCCTGCACAAACCGTCATCACGGTTAGAGACCCCTCTCCTAAGGGTCCCCATACTTGTTCTAAGTGTCCCACGACGGACTTCAACGATGGACCATAATAATCATGACAGTCCATCTTGCTTATTCGTCATAACTGTAAGAGACTTTCCTTTAGGGGTCTTCACATAAATATAGTTTTATGTAAGACATGATGGAACCCATGATGGTGCGTCGTACTCACGATGAACCGTCACCTGGTCTGTCGTGTTTCACTATTAGTACAAAAACATCATTACATCTTAGCTCTTATATTTATTTTGTTCATTTTTGCTCGTCTTTTTTGCTAGTTCTCGTACTAATTGATTCTTTGCAGGTACTATCTATTATTGCACAAAAACAAGATCAAGTTTACGCACGTGGGCTATTAAAGTATGTCACCCCGTCTGCTCGCCTGGTCATTGGCTCTGATGATGATCTTGACCCCGAGTACGTTCCCCCAGGCACTGCCACTCCATTCTGAAATGCACGTGCTTCTAGAGCCACACCCAAAAAGGTGGCATCCGGCGTAGTCACTACTTCAAAGTCTGATGAGGAGCACACATTGACCACCACACCTTTGGGTCAGCTACTCATGAAGAAAGAGCATCTGGCTCCTTATTAGTTTCATGGTCGGAGGAAGCCTCCGGGTCTGCTGAAGTCCCTGCACCCGCCACAGCTGCACAGTCTGCCTTGTCTGATGAGGCTAAAAGTTCTGAATCTACACCCGGCTCACTGACTCGTTCTCTTACCCCGATTGCCGACCAACCCAACTGGTGGTGTGTCGATGGGCAGTATCAAGTTTATTCAGACGCAAAGTTTCTGAATGATAAAAGAGTCATGACACGGACCCTTACATTGGAGAGGCGGGTCCTTACGGGAAGTCTCCCTACTATTCCATAGATCCACAATCTCTTCACCAGACACCGACTGGAGTGGACAGCGCGTTCTTTGGGCCGTTATAGTGAAGAGTTGGTCCGAGAGTTCTACGCCTCCTACGTGGCTACTCTCAGATCAAAGATTAATAGGCGGGCTGCCCCCGCCAAAATGTCCCCATTTGAGCATGTCCGAGTACGTGGCATTTTGGTTGATATCTCCGTGCCTGCAATTTGCCAGTATCTATATGGCGACGATGTACATGCAATCGTACCCCTCTCACCAGTGAGTTTGACTATCGGTGGAAAATTGTCAAAGATGGCCAATTTTTGCGTGAGCCATCTCTGAGAGACACCACCAAGAAGTGGATGGCCCTGCACCTGTCTGTTGATGGATAGGGTGCCAACTAGGTAACCGAGCCAAAGGGACCCATCAAGAAGGATAACCTGACCTTCACGGCGTAATTCTTATTGTTGATTGTCCTCCACTGCCTTTCCCCAACAACCACGTATAATATAGTCACATGGGATCGTGCAGTTCTGATGGCGGCGATGATAGCCGGGTTTGAGGGTGGACTTTGCTTGGCTTCTACAAGCGGTCATCCACGAGAGGGATTTTAAGGTCACAACTACTTAACCTTTTTCGTGCATGATATTTTCTTTACGCAGGTCCGCAGGTGTGCCCATCGGGCACATTGATCAGCTCAAGACTCCGCTGGGCACTTTTGATATTGGCCTCATCAGGGATGAGGCCAATGAGTTGGCTCCACGCAAAGGGCCCCATCCAGAGTTGTCTCCACTTGGTGACAATCTGGCTGATACGGTAGCACAGGCTCGCACGGCTACACAGGCTGCTTTTAAAACCACTTACACTACCCCGGTCGAGTATATCTCGGGTAGTAGCACTGCCCCGAGCTCCTCTCGCTCAGACCCTTTCCGCGCTCTGGTTCGGCTTACTAGGGTTCAGAAACTAGAGGCACAGATGGATACACTTTTGCATCACATCCAGCCTTCGATGTAGAGGTCTGTTGTTGAGGCAGAAGAGCGCTTGGAGTGGAAAATGGTCCATAACACAGAGCGGAAGATCGCTGAGTTTCATCAGCGCTTGGACGCTTTCGAGTTGCGGGTGCTACCCCTCAGGTGGATTTGTCAACCCTTCAGGCTGCGGTCGAGGGCCTTTGAGACGACATTGATATGATCCTACAGGCTAGGGTGCCTGAGTATGAGGCCCCTTCTGTAGAGCCTGCTGAGGACACAGTGATGGCGGTCTTATTCGCCATTTCTGCGATTCCACCATTTCCCTCTCGAGAGCATACCAAGAGGTGTAGGGGTGAGATCAGGATGAGGTTAAAGCACGGATGAAGGAGCACCGTGAGATGGAGGTTGCGAAGAGAGCCTCGCTTGCTTATGAGGAGGCTCGTCGTATCAGGGCTGTAGAGTCAGCTGCTGGGGCATCTAGATCCAGAGATCTGGCGATCGCGGGAGGCACTACTGATAGTGCTGTTGCTGAGGAGGACATTATTGAGGGTGTCCAGACTACAGAGGTAGTGGGTTTCGGGGAACCGAACCCACCAGCTTGCTGATTGTCTGTGCTTTGCACCCTAGGTTTGCTTCACCTACCCTCTCGTATTTCATTTTATATGCATTGGGGACAATTGCATGCCTTTTTGTTGGGGTGGGGTAAATGGAAAGTGAGTTCTAGGGTGAAGTCTGAGTTGCCCTATTCACTATCCTCTTTTGGGGTTTTCTTGCCTGTGTTCTTTTCCCCAAGAGACTGATTATTTTTACTTTTGAACCGGCATGTCTATATCTTGTGTATATAGTTTAATTCTGAATCATGATGGCTAAAATGATATCCTGATGAAATGAAAATGATGCATGACTAGGCATAGTAATTGATAAATGTGTGGCTCTAAGAATGACACAGAGATACACCACTACATGACCCTAAGTCTAAAATTTGAACTAGGTGTCTGATAATCTGGTAGATTAATGAGATGTCGAGTGAGTGTGAGGAAGATTTGAATAGTCCATTATTCGTACTTAGCTAGAACTTGCCTGGTTAGTCCTGCTAAAAGTAAGTTGTAATAGACAATTTGGAAAAGATCATAGGCCCTTGTTCCATGTAGCCCATTTTAGCCTAAATAAAAGAACCAAATGAAATTATTCCTTCTTTGATCAAAATGATTTGAGCTTAAACTAGACCTTTCTTTTTCACCCCAATTGATCTTTTTTGAGAATAATGTGTTGGCCCTAATCCCTCCTTGGACATGTGTACCTCAGCTTATGCCAAAAGCATAAGTTGAAGGTGGATAATGCAGTAAACAACCTTTTAATGGCCCTGAACCAACGTTGGTTATTGTGTACTTTGATTCATGGCAAACCATGAGTTGAGGGTGCCTATTATGAGGAATGCTCTGGAAAGTGGGGTTGAAAGAACAAAGAGAGAGAAAGAACAAAGGTAAAGTGACTGAATAACCACTTGAAATTAAAAAAAATACAATAAATACAAGCAAGAAAAGAAGAGAGTCACTTACACAAATGAAGAAAGAAGGGAAAATAGCAAAGTGAAAGAATATGAGAAATTGGGCAAAATAAAATGATAAAAAGTTGTATGTTTAGCCGATATGTCAAGAAGGCAAAAAAGTCACTAAAGTATACCTAAATATACCCTACCTGACCCTAGGCCTATGTCAAAAGCTAAGAAAGTCGTATCGTGATCCTAAGATTTTTA
This sequence comes from Solanum chilense, assembly GCA_032847665.1. NCBI lineage: Eukaryota > Viridiplantae > Streptophyta > Magnoliopsida > Solanales > Solanaceae > Solanum > Solanum chilense. The sequence goes on from CM064974.1 coordinate 12,923,169, forward strand.
TAGCAAACTTAAGGCAGTGGAAATAAGGGCAAGTTTATGGCAATATGTATGAATGAGTTGTGAATTTATTCTGAGAGTGAGTCTTTAAAAGTAATCCTTATACTCAAACTGAAATTATTGCGTGAAAAATGAGGATGTTGTTTTGAAGTGAGGACACTAGTTGCAATACCAAAAATATTAGCACCTCGGTGAGAAATTGAAGAGGATAGGTGTTAGTGTGTGGTGAGTCTGTGTCATGGTCTGATTCCACATAATTCAAGCCTAATAGTGATAACATGCATAAATATGATGAGACTGATTGGGATTTATAGCCAAATGATTGTGAAAGATAAAACATAGATACAATTGTACAAAGATATTGTAGTGAGTCATAGTGCGTCACTTGAGGACAAACAACGAATTTAAGTTGAGGGTGTTGATATACCATGGTTTCACGGTATTTTTAATGCCTTTTCCCATAAGTTTTGTGTGTGTCCAAAAGCCTTTTTGTATTAATTTTTATGTAATTTCTCTTTATATGCAGGAAATCTGTCTAAAGATGAACGCGAATGTTTTTTAGCAAGAAATACAGTAAAGTACCACCTACGGAGCTTGTGACGGTCCGTCGTTCCTGTAACGGTCCGTAGGTGGCATCGTAGTGCAGCTGCTGAAGGAAGATGGAGAAGTCTGACCAAGTTTGGGGTTACAAAGTGCGTGACGGACCATCGTAGCCATGACGGTCGGTCCTGCTGGTTCGTCGTGATGATCAGAGAAGTAGTCCTAGTACCCAAATTCCAAGAGTTTAAGTTTTATGGAACGGAGACCCTCGACGGACCGTTGTGCTCGTGATGATCCAGCATACTAGCCGTCGAGGGTAATGAAGAGAGTAGAAGAAGAATTCGCAAAGTATGGGACGACGGAGTCCATGACAGCCCATCGTGACCATGACGACCCGTCGTGAGGTCCATCGATCCAACCGCATTTTGACAGATTTTAAGCAAAGAGAGTCCTTCTTTGATTAGGTTTTTTTGGTTTTTTATAAATATTTCAAAAAACCTCAATTTTGCGGTTAGACTCTTTGTTATTAGACACTTTTATGTTAGATTCTTTGGTGAGGAGATTTTTTTGATTATTACAGTTTGGTTTATTACACTTTTCTCTGGAGTTGATTTTTGGTGATTTTATCGATTAATCAACTAAATTTCTTGATTGTATTCTTTCTCATCGAAATAGGTGCATGAATTCTTATATTATATATGAATATTATGATTATGACTATGGGTAACTAAACTTCATAACTAGGGTTGTGGGACCATGGGTGAATAATAAGATAAAATCAACTAAAATAACAATTCTAGACTAGTGTCTTGCATGTATTGATAATTCTTTCGTTTAGATTTTTAACGGATGACCTGCATTAGAACTCACCTTAATGCGAGGTAGAAAATAAGAAAAGAATTATCAACATAGATTTAGTCTATACGATCTAATAGGCTATTGATTGGTACGAGTTAATAACTTAGTCAAATATCGAATACAATGCTTAATATGAGGTAAAGGTAAGGATTAGTATAGCAACACACGTAGCCGTACAAAGGTGCGGAGTGAAATTTTCTAGATGAGGCACCAAGGATTTCGAAATACATAACTCATCACTTTGCATGCAAGATACAAGGAAAGAATTGTTATATTAGAATTATTAAACTTGGAACCTGTGGGGAATACGTAAACCCTAGTTATTTTTATTAATTGATTAAACTCCAACATTTGAATCTGTTAGTTGTCTACTTTGATTTAGCTATTTATTTTTATTCATTTAGAAATAAAAAAGCCCCTTTTATTGTCTTTGTTTTCTAAGGGAATAATTGACTAAATAGTAGTAATAATAGATTGAAGTTAAGTCTGAACTATTTTCCTCATGGGAACGATCCTAACCTTATTAGTTGGGTTCTTTACTTGATACGACCGCTTTACTTCTTATTTGAGAAGTAAGTTTGAGCGTATCAAATACCCAATAGATTAGACCCGAAAAACATTCGACAAAACGAATACAATAAACTAGATCATGCTACAACTCAACCAACAAGAATACAATAATTGTTCATCAAGAACTTCAATATTCATCAACCAATCTATTAAAAACTCATTGAATTAAACATTTTGGAGTGTGGGTGAACAAATCCAACACAGAAAGATCTCGCATAAGTTATAGGGATCGCCCCCGACGAATTCCGCTTGAAGATCTTGTCTTTCTTGAAGAATTCATGTCCCTTTTTCCTTTCTCCTTCTTCTATTCTCTTTTCTCCCAAACCCTAAGCGTATTTCAATTTTCTAAAACTGACTTTAGGCCTAGTTTTATCTCCAATAAACACTTCAAACAAATTAGGAAATAGTATGGTGAAAAGATTACTTTACCCTTACTAAAATGAAGATTGGATTTTTCTCAATCCAATAGCCAACTTTCGATATACATATATCCCTCATACCATATCAAATATACGGAAACTCGTAAGCATTGGAAAGATATCTTCAATGGTTTTCCAACCATATAAAGAACTGGTTCTAACTCCTCCTGATCTAGAAGTTATGGCCATTTGAAAATGACCAAAACTTACTTTTACACAAGAATTTTTATAGATTTGTTCTAATTTTTTTTTTACACAAAATAACTATTCTTAGTTTTTTGTTTAATCCTAGCTATTTTGGTTTACCAGATGTTACAGAACCTAACTTGCCTACTGGTCGAATGAATTTGCCTAGAGATAGATTGGAGAAGGAAGAACTTGCTACTGAAGTACAATATGCTAATATTGTTAAGGTTTCTAATAAAGAGAATATGTGTAAACATTTGATAGAACCCATCCCTTTTAAAAGAAGAAGATTGTAGAAATATTGGAATTGTAAAACAAAACAATAAGGTACTACAACAAACTCAATTAGTCCAATATGTTCAAATAGGCCAGTGCATAGTCAAAAAATAAGGAATATGATAAATAACAAAATTCACCAAGTTTACCAGGAATATTACAAGCAAAAAGAATTGACAATGGTATGATGCAGTAGTCTACAAAAGAATGGAAAACAGAGGCTTTTTGCAAGAAGAAAAAGAATGATAAAAAGTGGTTTAAATTACAAAAGATATAGAGAGTACAAGAACACCATCAATTCAGCTGGAGGTTGAACATGTTAATACAGATCAAGGAGTTATTTCAATATATCTTGCAAATATTGCGACCAATACAGAAATGCCATCAATAACAGTTTATATTATGGAAAATTGGAGTCCTGTGTTTGTCCTGAAAAAGAAAGAGATAGTAGTAGTAGTAGTAGTAGCAGCAACAACAAAGCGGCATATGTCAAACACAATGATCTTTCCTAGGTAATTATTATGATATGGAATATAGTCATAATGAACTCATCATCATGGCAGATTCGAAAAATATAGTGGAACCACATCCACTTTAAACAATTAGTGAGACAAAAGTAACTTTGAAATAGTTTCATCAGATAAATTTGATTTATTAATCATTTTGAATGGATTTTCTACTACAAAATTAATGGTAAAAAAATTGCATGAAAATAAATTTAATAATTCTCAACCAAACATTAAAGAATATATACAGAGAAAGAGTAAGAGAGGGAGTAAATTTAGACAAATATATTAGAAGGAATTACAATAGATATTTCCCCAAAGATAGGTATGGTGGTCCTATCAGAGTTCCTAAGTTCCCACACCTAGAGAATATTAAAGTTCAAATAATAACATATTTCGATTGAGCACATGATAAACTTTTCTTATAAACAATTTCAAAAAAAAATTAAAAAAGTTTATGCACGTATTTTGAAGTTGCAGTCTCTCCTTTAAATATACACAATATATAATACTCTTAATAAGCCTTAAAACCACATAAATATTTAGACATATTAAATTTCCGTAAATTGAATTATAATCATAGGTTATAATGTAATTTGTCTTGTTAGCAATTATTTAATATTACAGAGAATCACATATTATCACACCATAACCAATGTAATCATGTAAAATAATTTTACATTGTCTATTTATGGTGGTTGCGCTTTTTTTCATAAGATGATCTAAATTTGAAGCCTTTTATGTATAGATGTTATCAATACATCTTGTACAAAGGCGGTTGATAGAATAATATCTATACATTAATGATGATTTTTTTTTTTAGGTTTAGCGGCTAATATTCATTATAGAGAATTACTTATTATCACATTTTAAGCATTGTGATCATCTAAATTATTTTACACGATCTAATCATAAAGTTTGCACCTTTATTCCGTAAGATAATCTAGATTTGCATCATTTTATATATAGATAGACGTTATCAGTACTTCATGTGCAAAGGAGGTTGATAGGTTAATTTCTATGCATTAAATATTAACAAGTATTAACTAATAATGTTGCATAAGGATTTTAAATAATTTTCTAGAACAAGTGGAAAAAAAGCTATTATAATAAAGTTTGAAATAGTTTAATTTTATTTTGTCTATATATAGAGGATTTACATGTCCCCTAATTCGTGCTTGAGCAAGGGAAATTCTCAATTGATGACCAAGATAGGATGCTTGCAAATGTACCTATGTTAGATATATTAATATTTATGAATTATAATTGTGAATCGATGATATAATATGTACTATTAATTTTGGCTGTTAGCTTATGTTAGCTTTTGTTGTTTATGCTTTTTTTGTGTGCAGAAGACTAAATTAGTAAAGTATAGTGTTAATTAAGAGTTTGAATACTTTTGATTTGTTTTATTAGTGAAACATTTCATTATGTTAAGAACATATTAAAAAAATTACATAGGTACAATTATACATAATTTGTTAAACATGATTCATATATAAGATTTGGTAAAATATATTTATTGTGCTCCCAACAGTTTTCAACAAGGTTAAAAGTGAAACGTTCAATTAATTTATATTCAAATAAAAAGCAACATCTCTATAAACTATGATTAACATATGAAAATTCATGAGAAAAAGAAATAAAAGAAAATTAACTGGTAAATTGACTTTCCGTAAAAGAATTTGTTGATATGGAGTGTATAGGTTGTCCTCAAACACATTTTTTACTTGTAATGTATTATCTTGAGATTATTTTATAAAGAAAAAATAAAAACTATTTAGCTTATTGTAAAAATCAAAACTAAACAAAGAATTACATTATACTTACGATACTTTGTTTTGATATATTTCTTTTAGTTTGTCTCAAATGTGGGGGGAGGGGTGGAAGCGGATTTGTAAGAAGTAGTAGAGAAAAGAAACTTGGAAGAGGCTTGCTTTATTTATGAGGGCAAATGCCTCTTATATATACATACATAATGACCTTTCATCTTTACTAAAAGACGATTGGCCTTTACTATTTACACAGTTACTTGACCTTTACTATTTACACAGTAACTTGACTCTTACTATTCATGATTAGGACATACTGACACTATTCACTTTACGACTTTTTACAAGAAAATAAAATAAACTTTGGCCAAATGGCCGACAATGACTATGACTAATTTGTACATATATTTTTATGTCTATTTCTCCTTATTTTCTTCTTCTCAGTTTATTCCAGTTGTACCTCTGGGATTATGTCATCACCTTGGTTGCACTTAGAACATATATGGTCTGGATATTTGTGACCAATTAGCTTGCAATATCTTGTCATTAGTTCTTCAGAGATGAATCCTTGTTTTATTTCTCTAGTTGTTGGAGTAGCTTCTGGTTTTAATAAGGACAGAATCCATTTCTGGACTTCCTCCATATCTGCTTGTCTTATTTCTCGTGAATTGGCATATATCATTAAATGATATCTTGAATAGTAGCTCCATATGGCATTTCCTTGTAGATAGTTATTAGCTAATTCTTGTATGATAGTTGATAACCCGATTATTCTTTTATTAGCATAAAAACTGGGTATGTCAACTTTTGGTATCTCTGGTTGTTGCCCTATGTCTTCCGGTATTATCATTTCTCGTGTTAATCCAATTTTCACTATCTGGATCATTGGTTTTATTTCATCATAAAGTATCTCAGCTGGTGCTGTATAAAATTTTATAAAAAATAGGTTTCCTTTTGTAATTCTTTTGTATATTAAAAAGGATTTGTGGATCTCCGGGATTCCACTTATCTCTGTACCATCATATGTATATACCGTATTAAGTAATCCATAACTGTAACAGGTTCTAACTAAGTTTGGGTTGGTTTTAGGTTGTGCAATTAACTTGTTATAGCCTTGTAATTTTTGGGTTAAATAGTCCTGGGTTTTTTCTGTGGTTGTGGTAGATCTGGGTTTGAGATTTAAAAAAGTTTGGATTTTGTATAGGTTCTCAATGTAAGTTTGGGATATATGGTTATATGTTTTCTTTTCCTTGTGTAGGCTGGCTGCATATGTAGATGTTTGTGGTGCTGGGGCGTGGCATGCCATCATCGCTCTTAAACAGCATACATGGTAGAACGACGTCGAGGGTGGCATGCCATCATTTCCCTTAAAAAGCACACACGATAAGACTACGTCGTGCATTGTAGGCCATCATCGCCCTTCAGCAGCATCCACAGGGTTGGACAAGTTTGGGAGTGGAATGTCATCAACGCCCTTGGACAAAATACACGGTAAGGCGACGTCGAGCATGGTATGTTATCATTCAAATATAAAATTACATTTAGAGATTGCATTTGTCAAATTTTATAAAGAACCTTTGTCATTGTCAAGTGAACTCAAATGAGATGGGCCATTTGGAGCTAACACAATCTATGTCTGATGCTCAAAATTATTTCTCTTATGGAAATTTTTAATGCTCGAGTTTCGTAAGTTATATTATGTGGAAAAATACTTTAAAATGATTTTTTTAATGTCATTCAAATAAAACAGCATAGTAAATATTATAATTGTATTTGATGATTTATTCCAATAAACGGTTCATAAATAATATGATAATTTTTGTTCGATATATGAAATCAAAATACATGACTTCGTTAAAAAAAAGTAAATGTCCATTCTGGATCGACCATCTCATCATAAAATTAACTATACGCCTTTCAGAATCAAGTTGAAAATCTCTATAAAATATTTCTAGTTCACTTGTCTACTATTGAATCGTTAAAAACAGTTTTAGGATACCCTGCATGAACCTTTGATTTATTCAAATGAACTATAAATGAGATAGAACTTGACAATTAAGTCACAAGCAAAAAAAAAAATCAATATTTGTTGTCTTTTTAATTATTTTTATTAATTTAAGTCTTTTCACCGTTAGATTTAGTTAGGTACTAACTTTACTCCCTTTTGGGTTATAACTAATCTTTATTTTCCTTTTAACTATTTATTAAAATAAGTCATCTAATATATTTAATTTTTTTTATACAATTCAGTCGATTTAATTGGGTATTAACACGGTTGTATGACTATAGATCATTTATTTAATGCTAAAATAATGATAAAATTTTAAAAACCAAATTATTTCAAAAATAAAAAAAAGAATCATCAATTTTAAAATAGTTATCACTTAATAAAACTAACAATAATACCATCTATTAATTTAATATAGAACCGATTAATTTTCTCTTTTATACCACCTCAAATAAAATTATGGATAATCAAATACCATAGATTCGTATCTCAATAGTTAAACTTAAATATTAAAGGACAAAAAAACACTATATCAATAACAACACTTCAAATGATATAAAAATAACCAATTTTATGAAAAAAGTTAATTGAAGATTCAATATTTCTAATCTCTTTCTAAATCTTTTGGATTGGTGTGGGGTGGGATGGGGGTGATTGCGTCTTATACATTTCTTATGAATATAGATTTGTTTTCTCTCTAATCCTACATTTCTCATATAATATAATGAGATACTACAAAATAAAACAATTAAATTATAAATAAAAATTACCACTGCGATTTCTTCATTTTTCCTTCTCTTTATACAACTTTTAACTCAATCTTTGCTAACAATGTTTGCAGTAGCATCCATTGTTGCTTCTGTGTTCCTTGAATCCTTTTCATTCTCTAACTCAGACACATAATATTTTACTTCTTTTCATATCATATCTTGTAACATTGTCAAAATATTTGGGCTCAACAACTATTTCTCCATACTTGTAAGACCAGAATTACCACTCTGAAATATTGAAGTTTGGGGCATAAAATTTGATGGATTGGGTTCAGATGCTGATACATGTGTCACTTCATCTTCTTGATCGATTCGATTTATCAGATTCGAATTCTTTCTAGATTTGAATCTAGGTAAAGAGAGACTCAAAGTTGTTGATGGACCAGGCAATACTGGTGAACCTGATGAAAAAGGGAAAATTTCACTTAATGGGGCAATGTATGGATAAAGTCTCAACCAAGGGTACCTAGATATACTCAAATTGTTCAAATAAAATTCATACAAAGTCAAAGATGTAAATGGATAGGGAATTACTGGTGAATATGTTGAATGAGGAAAACATTGACAGGGTGGGATAGTAGGCGGATAAAGACACAACAGAGGAAACCTAGAAAATTCCAAATTGCTTAAATGAGATTTAGATGGGCTTCCTAAATTTATACCTGTCCCGACACTAGAGGATCTCTTCAAAGGAAGTTGAGGCTTTTCGAATGTCAAATCTTCTGACATGGAAGAGTGTTTTAGTTTAAGGGTGGAATTCCAATGATTTTTTTATAAATACATTGGTTGGACCCGGCAACAAAGATGCTATCATAGCCCATTGGTTACCGAATTTTTCATGAGCCTTGAAAATAATATCTTTTTCTTCAGGAGTAGAAGGTTGATGATCCAATTGAGGATTAAGATGATTGCACCAACGCTCCCTACACGATTTTTCAGTTCGACTAGGAATCAATTGGCTGATAAACGACCAGTTTTTTGCTCCATGTTCCTCTATGAGCTTCTTTAATAGTTCATCCTCTCCAGGATTCCATTGACGCTTGATTTGACACATTTTCATTATTATTTCCACTTAATGAAATCAGTTGAGTATATGAGATATCATAAATGGAGAATTGGACTATGGGTTTAGTTATAACAATTTGTAGAGAGAGTGAGATATATATAATGGGAACATGGAAAGAGGGGTGTGAGTGACCGAGTTAATAGGTCGTTACTGAATATCACGTTGTTAGTCTTAAGAATTAATTAGTATTTCCCTTTAATAAGTGTTTACTGGGTTAGGTTTGTAGGATTAGAGAGATAGATTAATAGAAATTTGACTAGCAATTAGTTTAGGGGAAAAAACAAAATAATATTCAAAATTATTATTTTAACTATAATTATAAGTTGACTGATAAAAATTTTCAGGAAAAAAAGCTCTAAGTGTATTCGCATCAAACTAATGAATACAAAATATTTACTTTGATATGCATTTTTATTATTTAGTAATAATTGATCAACTATATTCTAAACTTAATTTATCATTTAATATGACAAATGATTTATGTGAAATTTTTAAATCATCAACCGTTTAAGAAATTTGTATAAATTTGAGAAAGAAAGTGAAATATATTATTTAGTATAGGATATATAATGGACATTTGACTAGTTGACCTACCTAGAGAATACACAGTATGTTGAAAGTTGAAAGTTAATATATTCAAATTGTCTTTCATATGTATATTAAAATTTATTTGTTTTATTATTTTTGTTCATTGTTTGTACTCTCATTGAATATTAATTAATTCAAATTTGTGCATTATAAGGTCATTCATCATGACCACAATAGTTGCTCCCGAGGCTTACCCCTAGGCGCGACACAATGCTTAGTGCCACAAGTGCAACCAAGTTAACCATGGCCTGATATATCTATACAACTTTAGTTGAATGAGGCATTGAGTGGAACCAAAAGACAATTAATATATGAAATAGGGATAAGCCCAACAAGTCTGAATATATCAATTATATGAAAAGTATAGTAATGACAGAAAAACAACACTAACAACTCAAGTTAAATTTACTCTTTGTCTAAAAGCCTCTAACTGATTTAAGTTGTTGGGACATGCCCCAAGCTAGCTTTAACAAGACTGAAACTAAAATGTGTAGACTTGAAAGTAAATCATGTCTATTTTCCTCGAACTATGAGGACTCACTAGTGAAGTTGCTGAGTACGCACTGGATGTCGAGCTAATGTGATTTGAATAGTGAGTTCCTAAAACGTATTTCATAAAATGATTTAGTGCAAAAGTATGTATTCATACTTAGAATATATTGAGCATGCAAGATACATGTTAAGTTGAAAAATATAACCAGTAAGCATGGAAAGAGATATACTGTAGAATAACTGGAAACTGAATTGGATGTAATGACTAAGTACTAATCATGAAGATAATATATTGAAATGAATACTGATGTAAATACTAAATACATATGAAATACCTCGAAAATCCAATGACTTAAGCTAAAACCTCAAATAATGAATATTGAATTAAACGATATTTCTATACCTAAATTATGTGATAGACATGGTTTGAAAGTGTCAGTACTTAAACGTCAATAAATAACCATGACGTTTGGAATATAGTGAAATTGAACTAGTAGGTGTTCTAGAGGATTGTGAAGGCTTGGGACTGTCGTACATGGTTAAAATCTTGTATAGATTCATTAAATAGGTAAAAACCAACGTTTAGGATAAAAACATCCTGGTACGACCCCTCCCTACGGGTCTTTGAGGAGGACCAAAACTTTTGAGCAGAATGCTACAATTTGTAGCAGCCATCCACGCGACCGATTGATGGGGCATGGGTGGGCTTCGTGAGTTGAGAATTAGTCTCCTCACAATAGCCTCCCCAAGACCACTCTCTGAATCAAACTACGACCTGCATTATGGGATGTAACACCACCTACGGTCTGTAAGTGGTGTCCGTCAATGGTGCCAGGTAATTTGACTTTTAGTTTTAAGTCAAGGGTCTTATTTTTAGCTGATCGTTTGATTCGAGGTTAAGTGGGGGTGGTTATTGGGTTAAATACCAAACTAAATATAACTATTAGACCTCAACCCCATTACCCCAAGTCATTCTAACTCAACAAATTAATCAAAATACAAACTCCCTCCAAACATTCTCAACCCGAGACTCCATCGAGAGGAAGAGCAAGATTTCACTAGGGCTTCAAGAACTAAAATTTATTCCATAAATCTTTGAATATTAACAATGTATGGTTTCTTTTCACTCTTCTTAGTCCTTTCCTAAATAGGCCCCCTCAAACTAAGCTTTCAAAAGTTCCCCAAAAAGCTAGGTTTTATTCTTACACATGGTTTTCCTTCTTAAACGAAAGTTATGGATTAATTATGATTATTTAGGTTTGATTATGTGTATAATGATGAGTAATTGTTGTTTCTCACTTGATATTCCCTTAGATCCATGTTCTTCCCAATTTTCCTAAATCTTGGATGTGATATACTGGATTAGTTGAACATGATGAATATATCTATTGTTTTTTTGATGGTAGTTATGTTATTACTTCATGAATTTCCCTATATTATGTGTTGATTATGCATTATTGGGTTTATTGAACAATCAAGTCCCTTGAAGGAAAAAAGGTATGAATGTTGGTTTTTTGTGGAACTTACGTATGAAAGGTTAATTACTAAAAAAGTAAAACACATGCGATATATTTAAAGCTTGTGAAATAGTAAAACAACTCATTTCATTATAAAAAATTTAATAACAAACTCAATTTTACTTATATATGAAATTAATGTAGTTTTGTTGGAGTTTCTCTAATCGACAACCACTACTATGAGCCTAAGTTGTGATACAACGTCTCACCGACGCTGCCAAAACATTCCTATACTTCGTCGTTGCATAGTTTATCCTCAACCCAGTGGATCAACTCGACATACGCACCTGATCATCTAAAAAGTATGACCCATTAATACCCGTGATGGCTAGGTGAATTATAAGAATACTTCAGTTAATATGGACTCTCATCCCCACATCGGTGCTCAATACTAATCCCAAAATATAGGTTAGCTTATGATTTTAAAACAACCTCCTTTCCTATGGGTTGAGATAATTTTCTCAGACCTTTTTATCTTAAGAAAGCCCTCTTGAAATCAATTTTCCCTTTTCTTGTTAAACCTCTATTGGGAAATCATACTTTTCCTCAACTTAAATGTAAAGACATTTATAAAATTCCTAAGGAATATTTAGTTCTCTTCTATCATTTGAAATATGAACTCAACTCTTTACTCTTTACTTGACTTTAAGATCTTGATCTAAATCAACTCTTTAGGGAATACTTAGTTCCCTTATATCTTGTGAAGCAAAGACTTCATCTTTTGCTCTTTCTTTAACTCGAAAATTGAGTTTTAACACGAAGCTAAAACGTTTAAATAAGACTCTTAATAGCTTTAAGATATTTTACTTTAACTTACTACATAGCTTTAGACTTGACTTCTTAACTTCCTTGACTTTGATCCTAAGTTTCCTTTAAATTGAATTATGGATTCAAGGTTCATGATTCATGTTTAGGGATGATATTTTGATGTATCTTAGAATATTGGAATCGTCTAGGAATTGTATGTACATCACTTAGGAACTATATGAAAAAATAGGGAAAGAACAGGGTTTCCAGGCGTCCTTGGTACTCTAAAAGTCAAGGAGCGCTAGGCCCACAGAGCCTGCCTTGAAACGCTCTGTTAGGTGCGGCGCCCAAGGGCTTGTCAGACGAGATCTTAGTCTTTTTTTCTCCGTTTTTCAACTCTAAAGCTTCTAAACACCCAAGTATTTTTCCCAAATCACTTACGATCACTAATAACCTCAATACCCAATAGATCAGACCCGAAAAACAATCAAGAAACAGGAATCCAATAAACTAGGATGTGCTACAACTCAACCAACAAGAATTCAATAATTGTTCATCAAGAACTTCAATATTCATCAACCAATCTATTCAAAACTCGTTTAATTAAACATGTTGTTGTGTGGGTGAACAAACGAAACACAAAATGATCTCACATACCTTATAGGCATCAGCCCCGATGAATTCAGCTTGAAGATCTTTGCTCTTTTTCCTTTCTCCTTATTCTCTTCTCTTCTCTTTTGTCCCAAGCCCTAAGCGTATTTCAATTTTCTAAACTTGACTTTAGGCTTAGTTTATCCTAATAAACTGTTCAAAAAAAATAGAAAAAAGTAGGATGAAAAGACCACTTTACCCTTACTGAAATCCGAATTGCATATTCCTCAATCCAACAACCCAACTTCCTATTGGCATTTATACCTCATAGGATATCAAATATACGCAAACTCAGCTGTGTTGGAAAGATCTCCTCAATGTCTTTCCAACTATATAAAGAATTGTCCCTAAGTCCTCTTGAGATAGAAGTTATGGACATTTAAAAATAACCAAAAATTTACTTTTACATCTAGGAAATTTTTGAGATTTCTCCTTTTTTTTCGTAAATAACTATTCTTAGTTTCATTGTTTAATCCTAGCTATTTGGATTTACGAGATGTTACGGAACCTAACTTGCCTACTGGTCGTATGAATTTTCCTAGAGATAGTTTGTGGAAGGAGGAACTTGCTACTGAACTACAATATGCTAATATTGTTAAGGTTTCTAATAAAGACAATATGAGTAAGCATTTGATATAACCCATCCCTCTTAAAAGGCTAACATACAAAAATTGAGTTCCGAGAATTATTTGGACTGAAGATAAAGTGGCGAGAATGAATACCATATAAATATAGAATATGCAGTGGTTGGTAAGTTTTTGTATGGGTTATCGAAATTAGATGAACTTTGATTTCAAATACTAAAACAGTATGATATAAAGGGAGATTGCAAAATCGGCTTATTGCGAAAAAGATACATATTAATGAGATTCCCTCTATTATATTTTGTGTAAAGATGAATATGCATACATGATTAGACCTTTGATTTATGATGCTAGATTCTCAGTGGATGAGGAAACTACTCATGCGATGGCTTGAATTTCCTTTCCCGATTTCAAACCATCATACTTTGTTAAGGAATTAATTTTTTCTTTAGCCTCCGCTGTGGGGAAACCTCTTCATGTTGATATGGCTACTTTCAACAAGACTAGACCAAGTTATGATAGTGTTAAGGTGCAAGTCGATCTCTTGGATCATTTTTCTAAGTTTGTTAAACTTGAAGTGGTTAATGAGGCTTTACAGACATTTAGAGTTGAGAAAGTTAATGTACATTATGACATGCTTATTAAGTATTGTAAGACATGCAAATTATAAAGGCATAATGAGGAGGAATTGTAGGGTGTTACACCTAGAACTAAGGAGAAATCATCTTGAGGCTTTGAAATAAGAAGATTGTTCAAATATTGAAAACAATAATGTATTAACAACAAACTCAATCAGTCAAAGATGTTCAAATAGGGCAAGTCAATAGTCAAATAATAAGGAATGGGATAAATCACAAAAATCACAAAGTTAACTAGGGATATTACAAGCAGCAAGCATTGACAATGCTATGATGTTGTAGTCTACAAAAGAAGGGATAACAAAGGATTTTTGCTAAAAGCAAAAGAATGATCAAAAGGTGGTTGGAATTACTGAAGATATAGAGAGTACAAGAACACCATCAATTCACCTGGAGGTTGAACATGTTAATGCAGATCAGGGAGTTATTTCAACATATCTTGCAAATATTGGGACCATTACAGAAATGCCATCAATAACAGTTTATATTATAGAAAATCAAAGTCCAGTGTTTGTCCTGGAAAAGAAGGAGATTGAAGTTGTAGAAGCAACAACAAACCGACATATGTCAAAGACAATGATCTTTCCTTTGTAAATTATGATGATATAGAAGATAGTAATAATGAACTCATCATCATGGAAGATTTGACAAATATGGTGGAACCACATCCACTTCAAACAATTAGCGAGACAAAAGTAACTTTGAATTAGTTTAATCAGATAAATTTGTTTTATTAATCGTGTTGAGTGAATTTCTACTACAAAATTAATGGTAAAGAAATTGAATGAAAAAAACTTTAATAATTATCAACCAAACATAAAAGAATATATACCGAGGAAGAGTAACAGAGGGAGTAAATTTAGACAAATATATTATAAGGTATTACAATAGACATTTCCCCAAAGATAGGCATGGTGGTCCTATCATAGTTCCAAAGTTTCCACACCTAGAAAATACTAAAGTTCAAACAATAACACATTTCGATTGAGCACATGATAATTTGTTCTTATAAACAATTTCAAAGAAAATTTAAAAAGCTTTATGCTCGTATTTTGAAGTTGCACTCTCTCCTTTAAATATACACAATATATAATACTCTTAATAAATATTAAAACCACATAAATATTTCAACATATTAAATTCACTAAATTGAATTATGTTAATAGGTTATTATGTAATTTATCTTGTTAGCAATTAATGTTTATTATAGAGAATCACCTATTATCACATCATAACCAACGTAATCATGTAAACTAATTTTACATCGTCTATTTAAGTGTTTGCGCTTTTTTCCATAAGATGGTCTAAATTTGAATCCTTTTATGTGTAGATGTTATCAATACATCATGTACAAAGGAGTTTGATACGTTAATTTCTATACATTAATGATGATTTTTTTTAGTTTAGCGGCTACTATTCATTATAGAGAATTACTTATTATAACATTATAAGCAATGTGATCGAGTAAAATTATTTACACGATCTAATCAAAAAGTTTGCACCTTTACTCCGTAAGATAATCTCGATTTGCATCATTTTATATATAGATAGACGTTATTAGTACTTCATGTGTAAAGGAGGTTCATAGGTTAATATCTATGCAATAAATATTAATAGTGAAACATTTTGTTACATAATAGTATAAAATTAATTGATTGATATGTCTATTTAACAAACATTAACTAATAATGTTGAATAAGGATTTTAAATAATTTCCTAGAACAAGTGAAAAAAAACTATTGTAATAAAGTTTGAACTAGTTTAATTTTATTTTGTCTATATATAGAGGATTTAAATGTCCCCTAATTCGTGATTGAGCAAGGGAAATTCTCAACTGAGGACCAAGATAGGATGCTTGCAAATGTACCTATGTTAGATATTTTAATATTTATGAATTATAATTGTGTATTGATGGTATAATATATACTATAATTTTGACTCATAGCTTATGTTTGTTATGCTTTTTTTGTGTGCAGAATACTAAATTGGTAAAGTATGGAGTTAATTAAGAAATTGGATACTTTTTTGTTTGTTTTATTAGTGAAACATTTTACTATGGTAAGAACATATTAAAAAAATTACATAGGTACAATCATATATAATTTTGTTTAACATGATTCATATAGAACAAATTATTGGTAAAATATATTTATTGTGCTCTCAACACTTTTTAACAAGGTTAAAAATGAAACGTTCAATTAATTTATATTCAAATCAAAAGCAACATCTATGTAAACTATGATTAACATACGAAAATTCATGCGAAAAAGAAATAAAAGAAAATTAACTTTCCGTAAAAGAAGTTGTTGATATGGAGTGTATAGGTTGTCCTCAAACACATTTTTTACTTGTAATGTATTATCTTAAGATTGTTTTAATAATAATAAATAAAACTAATTAGCTTATTGGGAAAATAAAAACTAAACAAAGGCTTGTATTATACTTACGGTACTTTCTTTATGATATATTTCTTTTAGTTTGTCTGAATATATTTTGCTACTTTCTCTGCAAACAATTGGAGTTGTTAATTGAAGAGTGTTCAATATCTCGTATTCTAAATTTTTCTATCAAGTATGATATTATGCAATTTTTGAAGATAGTTGTCTAACTCAAATGAAACATTTACTATATTTCTTTGATAATATTCACAACAATGTATATTTCGTCTTCTAAGATGATTATGGAATTAAGAGGTTTTCATCACACTATTAAAATAAATAATCTAAGATTCTTAAATTTCATGGATAACATAACTATTACTTAGAATATTTCTTATTTATTTTTTATAACATTTTTGATATCTCTTAATTAAATATGTATTCCTACAGAATTATGCATACTTCATATATGTTGGAAAAAATAAGTAGATAAAGTGCACATAGATATCCATATATTCATATTTGTTTTTGCAACTACATGTCACATATAATATTATAGGGTTGAATTCATCAAATCAAATCTTCCATAAATTATGCATTCTTATTTGATATGAGATACTTAACTAGCACAAAATATTTGTGTCTCAATTGAACATTAGAACATGTCTTAGATCCTTTAAAAAAAAGTTCGCAAATGTGGTATTAATTTTATGAGTGTAGATTGCAATATTTTTTGTTAAAGTTGGACTATATTTAACAACAAGAATACGCTTACATTATAATTACACCTGACGTCATTTTTCTCGTCATTCAACTGCTATTTGGTAAATAAATTTTACTCATAATCAATCATACAAATATGTAAAGAATTAAAATGTCCAAATCCATTTAGAACATGATTATTACTTCGAGATGTCATTTTCAACTACCACTAAACATGTTACCACATGTGTCGAGTACTATAAAATTATTCAATCAATCATGTTACTGTACATATTATGTTGTTAGCATAATCTTTAACGTTTCTTCAAATTCAACAATAAAGTTACATTTAGACATTGCATTTGTCAAATTTTATAAAGAACCTTTGTCATTGTCAAGTGAACTCAAATGTGATGGGCCATTTGGCGTAAACACAATCAATGTCAGATGCTCGACATTTTTTCCCTTATGGCAATTTCTAATGCTCAATTTTCGTAAGGTATGTTATGTGGAAAATTACTAACAAATGATTTTTATAATGTCATTCAGATAAAACAGCACAGTAAAAATTATAATTGTATCTGATGATTTATTCAATTAAACGGTGCATAAAACATATGATAGATTTAGTTCAATATATGGAATCAAAATACATGACTTCGTTAAAAAAAAAGTAAAAGTTCATTCTTGATCGACCATTTCATAATAAAATTAGCTATACGCCTTTCAAAATCAAGTTGAACTTCTCAATCAAATAAGTCTCGCTCGCTCGTCTACTAGTGAATCGTTAACAACAATTTTAGGATGCCCTGCTTGAACCTTTGATTTCTTCAAATGAACTATAAATGAGAGAACTTGACAATTAAGTCACGAGCAAGAAAATAATTAATATTTGTTGTCTTTTTAATTAATTTTAATAATACAAGTCTTTTCATCGTTAGTTTTATAGCTACTACTTTTACTCCCTTTTGGGTTATAACTAATCTTTATTTTCTTTTTAGTTATTTATTCAAATAAGTCATCTAATATATTTTAATTTGTTTTAGATAGTTAATTAAACTTATTGGGTATTCACACGGTTGTAGAGTATAGATCATTTTTTTTGCTAAAAATGATAAAATTAAAAAAGACAAATTATTTCTAAATAGAAAAAAAATAATCATCAATTTTTGAAAGAGTTATAACTTTATTAAACTAAAAATCATACAATCAATTTATTTAATATAGGACCGATTCATTTTCATTGTGATACCACTTCAAATAAAATTATGGCTAATCAAATACCATAGATGCTTATCTCAATAGTAAAACTTAAATATAAAAGGACCAAAGAAAAACTATATTAATAGAAACACTTCAAATGATATAAAACTGACCAATTTAATCAAAAAAATTTAATTGAAGATTCAATACTTCTAATCTCTTTCTAAATCTTTTGGGTTGGGGTGGGGTGGGGTGGGGGTGATTGGGTCTTATACACTTCTTATGAATATAGATACTTTTGATCTCTTATCCTACATTTCTAATATAATATAATGACATACTATAAAGAAAACCAATTAAATTATAAATAATAAATTACCACTGCGATTTCTTCATTTTTCCTTTTCTTTATTCAACTTTTACTCAATCTTTGCTAACAATGTTTATAGTAGCATCCATTGTTGCTTCTGTGTTCCTTGAATCCCTTTCATTATCTAACACAAAAACAGAATTTTTAACTTCTTTTCGTATCATATCTTGTAACACTGTCAAAATATTTCGGCTCAATAACTGTTTCTCCATACTTGTAAGACCAGAATTACCATTCTGAGTTATTGATGTTTGGGGCATAAAATTTGATGGATTGGGTTCATATGCTAATACAAGTGTCACTTTGTCTTCTAGCTCGATTTGATTTATTGGATTCAAATTCTTGCTAGACTGGAATCCAGGTAAAGAGAGACTCAAAGTTGTTGATATACCAGGCAATACTGGTGAAACTTATCAAAAAGGGAAAATTTCCCTTAATTGGGCAATGAGTGGATAAAGGCTCAACCAAGGGTACCTAGATATACCCAAATTGCTCAAATCAGATCCATACAAACTCAAATATGTAAATGGATTGGGAATTATTGGTGAATATGTTGAGGGAGGCAAATTTTGACAGGGTGGGATAGTAGGCGGATAAAGACAAACCTGAGGAAACCTAGAAAATTCCAAATTGCTCAAATGAGATTTAGATGGGCTTCTTGAGTTTATACCTGTCCCGACACTAAAGGATGTCTTTAAAGGAAGTTGAGGCTTTTCGAATGTCAAATCTTTTGACATGGAAGAGTGTTTTCGTTTAAGGGTCGAATTCCAATGATTTTTTTACAAATCCATTGGTTCGACCCGACAACAATGATATTATCATAGCCCATTGGTTACCGAATTTGGCATGAGCCTTGAAAATAATATATTCTTCTTCAGGAGTAAAATCCAATTAAGTATTAAGATGATTACACCAACGCTCTTTACCCGATTTTGGATTTTGACTATGAATCAATTGGTTGATAAACGACCAGTTCTTTGCTCCATGTTCCTCTACTAGCTTCTTTAATAGTATATCCTCTTCAGGATTCCATCGACGCTTGATCTGACCCAATTTCATGATTATTTCCACTTATTCTCTTTATTTTGTTTCTCATACTATTAGGAAAAGGATTGGAATGTAATCCTATTTGTAGATGGTTTTGGCTTTTAAGGAAAAGTACAACTGTATAAATAGAGGATGGTCTTGAGAGAATAATTAATTGCTCATTGGTATTGTATTTGAAAGACATTAGAACATAAGAGAGGTTTTTTAGAGAGATTTCAACAAGAGAAAAGAGAGAAGGATAAGGGTTCTTTTGTTGTAGTCTTTTTCTCTGATCAGCATCGTTCATATCGTGTTTCCTGATTAACTAATCATTGGATTGGGTTGAAATTTAGACTAAGTGTTTATGACATCTTGATGGTTTATTTGAACGGTGGAGATCGGATTCGGAGTTCAAAAAGATTCTTTTTTAGGTACCAAACAGAAGCTGGATTTGGTTAGTATTTCTTTCTATTTATCTTTTGTTGGTGTAACTATTGTTTGTTATCTTTTTGCACATGTTGTTAAGACATTAGAATAATGTTTCTAACCCTCTTATTGGTATAGTGAAGCAATTTAGATCTTCTATATCCCGTGGTGGTTACCTTCGACTTGAAGGGTTTTTCCACGTTAAAGTTGGTGTTCTTTATTGTTAGATTTTTGGCTTCATCTTTTCGTCACATCAATTGGTATCGGAGCTAAGGTTATCTATATGGAGGGGAATATGAGAAAGATGGTATGTCTAAACAGATGAAACTACAACATATGGAAAAGCAAGATGAAAGATCTATTGTTCGTAAAGAAGATACATTTTCCAATTTTTTCTGCTCATAAACTAGAGAATGTGATCGATGAAAATTGTGAATTTGAGAACCAACAAGTATGTGGATAGATAAGGCAATGGGTTGAATATAATGTTCGCAACAATATTGTGAATGATACACAGCTAGAACATTGTGGGAAAAGTTTGAGACGCTTTACGCTTCAAAAATAGGCAATAACAAGTTGTTCTTGTTAAAGCAATTGATGACCTTTAAATACAAGGAGGGAAAACCTATTCTTGATCATATAAATGATTTTCACGGTATTCTTGATCAGCTATCAGGAATGGGTGTTAATTTTTATGATGAAATAAAAGGACTTTGGCTTCTTAATACTCTACCGAATTCTTGGGGAACTCTTCGTGTTTCTTTAACAAATTCTGCCACTGGTGGAAAGGTGACTATGGAATATGCAAAGAGTGGTGTTTTGAATGAAAAGGTTAGAAGAAAATCTCAAGACACATCTTCACATTCAGATGTTCTATATAAAGAAGATCGAGGGAGGCATAAGACAAGAGATTCGAGGAGTAGAGGTAAAAGTAGAAGCAAGTCAAAATTCAAAAATCCAAATATAATATGTTGTCATTGTGGAAAGAAAGGACATATTAAAAGATTTTGAAAGCAATTAAAGAAAGATCTTAAAGAAGGGAAGAAGGAAGAAAACAATGAAAATAATGTTGTTGCTGTTGTCCAAGATGACCTTTTCTTCGCTTGTGATAAAGACGTCATCAATTTTATATCTCAAGATACAAGTTGGATAGTAGATTCCTGAGCCACATCACATTTCACACCAAGAAAAGACTTCTTTTCATCTTATACTTCTTTTAACTCTGAGGTGTTAAAGATGGGTAATGCTGGTGACGTTAAGGTATTTGGTGTTGGCACTGTTTGTTTGAAACCAATGCTGGTTCAACGTTGGTCCTTCAGAATGTCAAGCATGATCTAGACATTCCCTTAAATTTGATATCGGTAGGACAACTAGATGATGATGACTATCATAATGACTTGTGCAATGTCCAATGGAAGAAAACCAATGGGTCACTCACTTTAGCTCGAGGAAGAAAATACTCAAATATATACGTGACACAAGGATCAATTCTTGGTGACTCAATAAATTTGGTGGAGAGCGAGACTTTATCAGAATTGTGGCACAAGAGGCTTAGTTATATGAGCGAGAGGGGGATCACCTGTTTGGCTAAGAAGAATCTGCTTGCTGATATAAAACAAAGAAAGGTGAAAAGATATGTTGATTTCTTAGCAGTGAAACAGTAAAGAGTTTCTTTTCACAGTCATCCTCCTTCAAGAAAGTCTGAGCTATTGGAGCTAGTACACTCAGATTTGTGTGGTCCTTTCAAAAGAAAGTCAAAAGGTGGTGCACTTTACTTTGCTACTTTCATTGATGATCATTCTTGCAAGATTTGGGTATATCCTTTGAAATCCAAAGATCAAGTTCTTGATGTGTTTAAAAAGTTTCAAGCCTTATCTGAGAGACAAACGGGAAAGAAATTAAAATGTATTCGCACTGATAATGGTTGTGAGTATATTGGTCCCTTTTATAACTACTGCAAATCGCAATGAATTCGTCATCAGAAGACTCCTCCAAAGACTCCTCAATTAAATGGTTTGGCAGAGAGGATGAAGAGAAATTTAGTTGAGAGAGTTAGATGTGTGCTTTCGGAGGCTAAACTTCCAAATTCTTTTTGGGTTGAAACACTTAACACTTTTGCTTATGTTATCAATTTGTCTCCTGTTTTTGCTTTGGATGGTGATGTTCCTAACAGAGTTTGGTTTGATAGGGACGTTTCTTATGATCACTTGAAAGTGTTTGTGTGTAAAGCTTGTGTGCATGTTCCAAAATATGAGAGGTCAAATTGGATGTTAAAACTAAGCAATGCATCTTCATTGGTTATGGCAAAGATGAGTTTTGATATCACTTTTATAATGCAATTGATAAGAAACTCATTAGAAGTCGTGTTGTGTTCTTTGAAGATCAAAGTATTGAAGATATTGACAAGACTGAGAAACTAGATTCTCATTCTGATAGGAGCTTAGTTGATGTTGATCCAATTCCTATTATTGATACATCTTCTGCACATGAGGGAACCGAAGATAATGATCCAGATAATATTCAGAGTGCAGAATATATAAATGTTCCTACTTATGATGTTGTGGTTGATAATCAACAAACTCATGGTGAGATAACCACTTCGAATGATCAAAAAACCTCTTGTAGAATATCTACTAGAGAAAAGCAAAGCTCAACATGTTATTCTCCTAATGAATATATCCTCTTGAATGACATGGGAGAACCTGAAGGTTATGATGGATTTATGTTAGATACTCATAGAGATAAGTGGAAAGAACTCATCGTATACAATCATGAGTTTTGTAGAAGTGTGGCAGGTAGGAAGCCTGTCAAAAGTTACTTCAGTTAAAGTCCATTTGGCCCCTTGGCTGAAGGGGGAGTTTGTTGGTATATTTCCCATGCTCCATCCAAAGTCCCATCGCCTAATCCTACTTGAAAAAAGGATTGGAATTATTATCTTTATTTGGTTTCTAGTTCTACTAGGAAAAGGATTGGAATTGTAATCCTATTTATAGTTGGTTTTGGCCTTATAAGGAAAAGTACAACTCTATTAATAGAGGATGGTCTTGAGAGAATATTAATTTCTCATTGGTATTGTCTTTGAAAGACATTAGAACATAAGAGAGGTTTTTCACAGAGCTTTCAACAAGAGAGAAGAGAGAAAGAAAAGGGTTCTTTTGCTGCAGTCTTTTTCTTCGATCAGCAACGTTCAGATCGTGTTTTCGGATTAACTAACCGTTGAATCAAACTGAAATTTGGACTGAGTGTTCCTGACATATTGGTAGTTTATTTGAACGGTGGAGATCAGATTCAGAGGTCAGCAAGATTCTGTTTTAGGTTCTGAACAGAAGCTTGGTTTGGGTAGTGTTTCTTTCTATTTATCTTTTGTTGGTGTAGCTATTTTTTGTTCTGTTTTGGCACTTGTTGTGTAGCCATTAGAATAATATTTGTAACCCTCTTATTGGTATAGTGAAGCAATCGGATCTTGTCGATCTCGTGGTGGTTACCTTTGGTTTGAAGGGTTTTTCCACGTTATACTTGGTGTTCGTTAAACTTGGTGTTCTTTATTGTTAGATTTTCGGCTCATCTTTTCGTCACAACAGGTGGTATCGAGATAAGGTTATCTATATGGAGGGGAATATGAGAAAGATGGTATCAGAGCGAGATTCAATTCCAGATTCAATGACAGAGTCATGTTGAGTGGTTCGCTAATTTATGATTGAACCAGGTTAGAAAGAGGTGTTCATCGTGACGGATGTAGTTCTAGTTGCAACCTTTTCGACAATAATGAAGATTTTGTTGGAGAAATTGTTTCAGAGAGATTCTCTGTGTTGATACATAAATTTTGCAAAGGAGATTGTGGAGAGGAGAAGCAAGTTGTTGAAGATTAACTCAAGAAGGTGGACAAATTTATTTTGTTAGAAATTCAGGTCAAGGGGGAGATTTGTTGGGTTTTATTTACCCTGATTTCTTACCATAAATAGGTTTTCCTTTTAGGAAAGGTTTTGGATTGACTAATCCTTTTTCTATTAGGAAAAGTTTTAGGACTCTATAAATAGAGGAATGTTCCTTCTCACTTAATCAACATTCACAGTGTAATCTTAAAGGTTTTGAGAGTTTTGGTTAGGGGGAGAATTTGTGGGTCACAAGCGTGATACGTTATCACTTGTGTGAATCTGCCATGTATTCCAAGTGAATTGTGTTAGGTTGTGTCTCTCTGTATTTTGTACTCTCATAATTATAGTGGATTGCTCATATACTTTGTGGACGTAGGTCGATTGACCGAACAATGTTAAATCTTTGTGTCTTTTGGTATATTTCTCATTGTCTTCTTACTCGTGGTCTTTTGAAGTTTACTTCGCTAGCTTTCGTATTACACCTGCTATTTTCGGTCCTAACATATTAGAGGTTAAAGGGGTGGTTAGTGGGTTAATTAAAAAACTAAATCTAAGTAAAAGACCCCAATTCCATTAACCCAAGTCATTCTAAATCTACACATTAAATCAAAATACAAACTCCCTCCAAACTCTCTCAAATCAAGACTCCATTGAAGAGGAAGAGCAAGCTTTCACTAGGGCTCAAGAACTGAACTTTCTTTCATAATCTTTGAATATTAACAAGGTATGGTTGCTTTTCACTCTTCTTAATCCTTTCTCCAAGAGGTCCCCTCAAACTAAGCTTTCAAAAGTTCCCCAAAAATCTAGGTTTTATTCTTACACATGGGTTTCCTTCTTAAACAACGGATTAATTATGGTTAGTTAGGGTTGACTTTGTGTATAATGATGAGTAATTGTTTTTCCTCACTTGATATTCCCTTAGACCCATGTTCTTCCCCAATTTCCTAAATCTTGGGCGTGATATTATGGATTGATTGAACATGGTGAATATACCAATTGTCTATGTTGATCGTAGTTATGTTATTAATTCGTGAATTTTACTATTTATGTGTTTATTATTCATTGTTGGTTGATTAAAATATGAAGTCCCTTGAAGGACAAAAAGATATAAAGGTTGGTTCATAGTGGAACTTACGTAAGAAAGGTGAATTAGTTAGATAGTAATGATGTTATATCTATTGTGTTGTTGTTATATTGACAACAAGGTTTAGTCATCTTAAACCCTATAAACTTGAATTAAGTATGAATTGTGTATGCATGGTATGGTAATATTGTTATATGATTGAAAGGTAGTTATCAGGATTATAATTTACTGATAAAATGAAAGGTGTACTCAGTTGCTAGTGTTTCTAAAGTGAAAAGATCATCCTCACTTATGAACATATATGAGCTATATTATGATAAGATATTGACATGAGTATATAGTAAAGAGTAATGTGAATGTATATAATGACTAAAGATGACTACTAAAGGGAATAAATGTGTAGAGCACCTATAACGACCTGTTTAGTCGTTTTGAGCAGCAGATTTTATTTCTGGAAAAACTGGCTGAGATGACGGATCCCATGACGGACCGTCATGGGCACGACGGACCGTCGAGGGGGTCTCGTTCCAAAACACTTAGAATTCTGAAACTTGGGTACTGAAATCGACTCTCTGAACTTCATGACGGAATGGCAGGATGGACCGTCGTGGGCAGGACGGACCGTCGTGGGCACGACGGACCGTCACACATTTTCCACAGAAAATTAGTCTCTGAACATTATGAGGGACCTGCAGGACAGACCGTCGCTGGCACGACGGACCGTCAGAGGTTGCGTAATCCCAGGCTGGGTCGGATTTCTGTTAAGTAATTTAAGGGGCGTTTTGGACTATTCCTGCTTTAATTATAAAGTTAGTGGGTTAATGTTAATAGTTTAATTACTTGGGGGTTAAAAGAGTTAACCTTGAGTTAATTAGTGGGTTAATTCCTCATCTTTTATACTTAATTATATGCTAATTAGGGTAAAAGAAAGAGGGTTTGAATAAGAAAAATAGAAAGAACAAGGAGAGGGACAGAGAACGATCGAAAAAGAGGGAAACAAAGAGGAAACAAAGCTTGGGAAATTACTTGCTTGATCACGAATCTTCGGTGGAGGTAGGTTATGGTTTTTATGCTATTCGTAGTAAACTCTTAATAGCGAATGATATGTATTGGGTAGTCTTGTAAACCTTTCTATATGCTTAATTGTATGCTTACATGATGTGATTATATAGTGGTGATGAATAAGCATGATGAAGCTATCGAATCCTAAATCTTGAAAAATCCTAATCTACTTTGTTAACAAAGATGCCTTGGTATAAAAGAAGGCTTGATGAACTAACATAATGAGATTGATGATGCCTTGGTATAAAAGAAGGCTTGATGAACTAACATAATGAGATTGATGATGCCTTGGTATAAAAGAAGGCTTGATGAACTAACATAATGAGATTGATCATGCCTTGGTATAAAAGAAGGCTTGATGAACTAAAGTAATGAGATTGATGATGCCTTGGTATAAAGGAAGGCTTGATGAACTAAAGTGATAAGAGTAGTGGATCGGGTGTCACGAACCAACACGTAGAACTAGGGGATCGGAGTGTCACGTTCCGACACATAGTATTAGGGGATCGGGTGTCACGAACTGACACGTAGAATTAGGGGATCAGAGTGTCACGTTTCGACACATAGTATTAGGGGATCGGGTGTCACGAACCAACACGTAGATTTAGGAGATCGGAGTGTCACGTTCCGACACATAGTATTAGGGGATCGGGTGTCACGAACCGACACGTAGAATTAGGGGATCGGAGTGTCACGTTCCGACACATAGTAGTAGGGGAGCGGAGTGTCACGTATTGACACAAGAGGAATAAAGATAATGAAATCTTAAAAAATGATAATATACTCAATTTAATGAACCTATTTCCCAAATGAGTATGGTATTGAGGCTTGAGTCCTCATGGGTGTATTTGGCGTACTTATTAATGATTATAGTACTTGTTGTTGCTACATGTTGAGTATTGTAGTTGATTTTATGATATTATCTGATTTATACTGTTTTCTATTTTGAGTTGGCCGATGATATCTACTCAGTACTCGTGTTTTTACTGACCCCTACTTGTATGTTTCTTTCTTTGTTATTTGTGGAGTGCAGCAAACGTACCGTCGTATTCAACTCAACCGCAACTCTAGCCATTCTTCATTACGTCGGATTTCAGGGTGAGCTAATGCTTCTAGCTTGGACTGGATTTTCTTCCTCATGTCTTGATGCCTTGAAGTTCCGGCATGGACTAGCTTTTTATTTATTTTAGCTTCTTAGAATACTCTTAGTTTAGTAATTTGATCATAGATGTTCTTGTGGTGATGACTTCCAGATTTTGGGAATAAATAATAGATGTTGAGCTTTTAAAAGTTATTGAATTGATTTTTATTAATGAGTTTAAGTCTTCCGCATTACTTTCTGTTGATATTATATTGAAATGTTGGGGGTTTAGATTGGTTGGTTCGCTCACATAGTAAGATAAGTGTGGGTGCCACTCGCGGCTCGATTTGGGTCGTGACAAACTTGGTATCAGAGCATTAGGTTCGTTGGTCTCATCACACAAGAACGAGTCTAGTAAAGTCTTAAGGAACGGTAGGGGGACGCCTTTACTTTTCTTTGAGAGGCTATAAGACTTTAGGAAAATTCCATTCTTTCTTTCTTTCTTTCGTGCTATTACTTGGATCCAATTGGTATCTAGGTGATACAAATTGGTATCTGACCATCTTCACTCTATTTCGCAGATGGTTAGAACTAGAGCAACGACTGCACCAACACCAACACCGGCAAGACTAGAAATGTCTGAGCCAGCCACTGGGACTGTAGCTCGAAGAGGAACAACGGCAAGAGGCCGTGGTAGAGGTCGCGGGAGGACGTCCTCTAGAGGAAGAGGACAAGCACCTAGCCCAACTAGTACTAGGGCGGTGACTCCTCCACCGACTGAGGAAGTGATAAGAGAGGGTGAGGAAGGGGAGAATGAACAAGTGCAGAATGAGTGATTGCCACCCCAACCTACCCCAGAGATGATCAATCAGGTTCTTGCTTATCTTAGCGGGTTATCTGATCAGGGCCAGACACCTCCAGTCTTTTCTGCGCCAGCACCTCAGGTTCCGGAGGTACAACATGCAGCTACCGTGGCTCCCCGCATGGATGCCTCATTGAAAATAGGCATGTTTCCTCGTCTGACTACAGGGCCTATAATGACAAATGATCAGCATGAACTTTTAAGTAAGTTCTTGAAATTGAAACCTCCAGTCTTCAAGGGTGCTGAATCTGAGGATGCCTACGATTTTCTGGTTGACTGTCATGAGCTACTACACAATATGGGCATAGTAGAACGGTTTGGTGTTGAGTTTGTGACTTATCAGTTTCAAGGGAACGCCAAAATATGGTGGCGGTCACATGTTGAGTGTCAACCAACAGAGGCACCACCTATGACTTGGGCATCAGTCTCTAGCTTGTTTATGGAGAAGTATATCCCCCGGACTTTGAGGGATAGGAAAAGAGATGAGTTTTTGAGCCTAGATCAAGGTAGGATGTCGGTTACTGCATACGAGGCTAAGTTTCGTGCATTATCCAGGTATGCCACCCAATTTTGTTTCAGCCTGCGGCAGCGGCTACGGCAAAATCCTTTCAAGAAGTGGTAGAATTCGTGATAGAGGTGAAGGAGTGAAGCCAGATGACTTCACCATGGCATCAACATCAAAAAGGTTTCGAAAGGAAGGTGAGTTTAATGGTTCTTACTCTAGAGGACAGGGTTCAGGAGGTTACTCAGTCCGACCAATTCAGTCTTCACTACAGACTGTAGTTGGGGGTCCACCTCAGACCGGTCAACACTTCTCTGAGAGACCTATGCTTGACTCCAGAGAGTGTTATGGATGTGGGGAGACTGGACATATTAGGAGGAATTGTCCAAAACAGAGTTATAGACCCCCAATAGCTAGAGGTAGAAGTGGTCATGGTAGAGGCCGTTATTCTGGAGGACGTGGTGGCCGAGGTAATGGTGGTCACCAAAACGGCCGGGGTGACGGGCAAACTGGAGCCACTACAGCACAACATGGTAGGGGCAACGGCCAGACAGGCGATAGGGCCCATTGTTACGCTTTCCCTGGGAGATCTGAAGCGGAGACATCTGATGTTGTTATCACAGGTAATCTTTTGGTTTGTGATTGCATGGCTTCTGTATTATTTGATCCTGGCTCCACGTTTTCATATGTATCTTCCTCATTTGCTACTGGCCTTAATTTACATTGTGAATGTCTTGACATACCTATTCGTGTGTCTACTCCGGTGGGTGAGTCTGTGATAGTTGAAAAAGTATATAGGTCTTGTTTGGTGACTTTTGTGGGGAGCAATACTTATGTAGACTTGGTTATCTTAGAAATGGTTGATTTTGATGTAATTCTGGGTATGACTTGGCTTTCTCCGAATTTTGCGATCTTGGATTGTAATGCTAAAACTGTGACGTTAGCCAAGCCTGGGACAGATCCGTTAGTGTGGGAGGGCGACTACACTTCCACTCCGGTTCGTATCATCTCCTTTCTTCGTGCTAAAAGAATGGTTAGTAAGGGGTGTTTAGCTTTCTTGGCACATCTCAGGGATGACACTACCCAAGTACCTTCAATTGAGTCGGTTTCGGTAGTCCGTGAGTTTCTGGATGTGTTCCCTGCAGATCTTCCTGGTATGCCACCGGATAGAGATATTGATTTTTGCATTGATCTGGAACCGGGTACTCGCCCCATTTCTATACCCCCTTATAGAATGGCTCCCGCGGAGTTAAGAGAGTTAAAGGCCCAACTTCAAGAGTTGTTGAGCAAAGGCTTCATTAGACCAAGTGCATCTCCTTGGGGTGCTCCGGTGTTATTTATGAAGAAGAAGGATGGGAGTTTTCGGATGTGCATAGACTACAGAAAACTGAATAAGGTAACTATTAAGAACAAGTATCCCATTCCTCGCATTGATGACTTGTTCGATCAGTTACAAGGTGCTTGTGTCTTCTCTAAGATTGACTTGAGATCCTGTTATCATCAATTGAAAATACGGGCAACGGATGTGCCAAAGACTGCTTTTCAAACCAGGTATGGGCATTACGAATTTGTAGTGATGTCTTTTGGTCTTACGAATGCCCCTGTTGCGTTCATGAGCTTGATGAACGGGATTTTTAAGCCATATCTGGATCTCTTTGTTATCGTATTTATTGATGATATACTGATATACTCCAAGAGCAAGAAGGAACATGAGGAGCATTTGAGAATTGTGTTGGAAATATTAAGGGAGAAAAGGCTTTATGCCAAATTCTCCAAGTGTGAGTTTTGGCTAGATTCAGTGTCCTTTTTGGGGCACGTGGTTTCTAAGGATGGAGTGATGGTGGATCCTTCTAAGATTGAGACAGTGAAGAATTGGGTAAGACCTACTAATGTGTCAGAAATAAGGAGCTTTGTTGGTTTAGCTAGCTATTACCGTCGATTTGTCAAGGGATTCTCTTCCATTGCTTCCCAATTGACGAACTTGACTAAGCAGAATGTTCCATTTGTATGGTCGGATGAGTGTGAGGAGAGCTTTCAGAAACTCAAGACCTTGTTGACTACTGCACCAATCCTTACCCTGCCAGTGGAAGGTAAGAATTTCATTGTCTATTGTGATGCATCCTATTCGGGTTTGGGTACAGTGCTAATGCAAGAGAAGAATGTAATTGCTTATGCTTCGAGGCAATTAAAGGTGCATGAACGTAACTATCTGACCCATGATTTGGAGTTGGTTGCGGTAGTGTTTGCATTAAAGCAATGGAGACACTATCTATATGGGGTCAAGTGTGAAGTCTACACAGATCATCGTAGCCTACAGTATGTCTTTACTCAGAAAGATTTGAATTTGAGACAGAGAAGATGGATGGAACTACTGAAGGACTACGATATCGCTATATTGTATCATCCGGGAAAAGCTAATGTTGTGGCAGATGCTTTAAGTAGAAAGGCAGGGAGAATGGGAAGTCTAGCTCACTTGCAAGTTTCTAGACGCCCATTGGCTAGAGAAATCCAAAGCTTGGCTAATGACTTTATGAGGCTAGAAGTAAATGAGAAGGGAGGATTTTTGGCCCGTGTGGAGGCGAGATCTTCTTTTCTTGACAAGATCAAGGGAAAACAGTTTGAGGATGAGAAACTAAGCCGAATTCGGGATATGGTGTTGCGAGGAGAGGCTAAAGAGGCAATAATTGATGAGGAAGGTGTTTT
>CM064974.1:12958603-12968856 GCA_032847665.1 Solanum chilense
TTCCGACACATAGTATTAGGGGATCGGGTGTCACGAACTGACACGTAGAATTAGGGGATCGGAGTGTCACGTTCCGACACCAGGATAGTATATGGAGCGGAGTGTCACGTACCGACACAAGAGGAATAAAGATAATGAAATCTTGAAAGATGATAATATACTCAATTTAATGAACCTATTTCCCAAATGAGTATGGTATTAAGGCTTGAGTCCTCATGGGTGTATTTGGCGTACTTATTAATGATTATAGTACTTGTTGTTGCAACATGGTTAGTATTTTAGTTAATTTTATGATATTATCTGATATATACTGTTTTCTATTTTGAGTTGGCCGATGATATCTACTCAGTACTCGTGTTTTGTACTGACCCTACTTGTATGTTTCTTTCTTTGTTATTTGTGGAGTGCAACAAACGTACCGTCGTCTTCAACTCAACCGCAGCTCTAGCCAGTCTTCATTACGTCGGATTTCAGGGTGAGCTAATGCTTCTAGCTTGGACTGGATTTTCTTCCTCATGTCTTGATGCCTTGAAGTTCCGGCATGGACTAGCTTTTTATTTATTTTAGCTTCTTAGAATACTCTTAGTTTAGTAATTTGATTATAGATGTTCTTGTGGTGATGACTTCCAAATTTTGGGGATAAATAATAGATGTTGAGCTTTTAGAAGTTATTGAATTGATTTTTATTAATGAGTTTAAGTCTTCCGCATTACTTTCTGTTGATATTATATTGAAATGTAGGGGGTTTAGATTGGTTGGTTCGCTCACATAGTAAGATAAGTGTGGGTGCCACTCGCGGCTCGATTTGGGTCGTGACAAACTGAGAGGACATGAAATTGAGATAGGGGTTTTTACGTTTAGCAAAACCGGCTCCCCACATGGGTTCCTTATATGTTAGTAAGTCCGGGTTTCCAAAGATAAGTTTTGTCTCATGAGATGGAAACCTTATACGTTAGTAAGTCCGTGTTTCTAGTGGCAATCTCGTTGTCCCTTAAATATATGCCCACATAGAATGATACCTTAGTGGATCCACTTAGATAGCAAATATGAAATATTCCACCTTAGGCAAGTGGAAACCCTCTCCTTTAGTTGTGGGATTAGAATACCGGTTCCATGTAGCTCACATGGTCTACGTCGGTTATTGCAACTTTCTCTAAAATTTATAAGTAAAGGTATGAACGAATGAATGAAAGGATATGAGATACAACTAGGACTTTCTTAAGGAGTTCTACATAATTAAAGGGACGGTATGTGACTTCTCTTGCACAATGCATACGTAGGATTCTAAGAAGTGGTTGTAGTAGGGTTCTCTTATGATTGTGACGATTATGGATTATATATTGTAAGTTATATATAAATATCATGAATGATTGGTTTCGTCTAATGGTATGATTATAATGATTATGATTTTATGACATATGACTGTAGTACATGGCTTATAGTTGGCACTTAGATTTATATGGGGTTATAGGATCCTATCCATGGCATTGCACTAGTGTTGCTTAGGTTTCTTCTATGTTGGGTTACTATTATGTTGATTTAGATTATGTTCCCTATGTTGCATGCATATTGAGTTTTACTTGATAAAAAAGCATGTTTTCAACTAAAATGTCCTTTTCTGCATCTCAAATTTTTTATGTGCATGGAACCATACTTAGTATATGTGTTGTAATAACCCATATTGTTTTCCTTTTTGACCCACGTAGGTACGGGCCATTGAGGTGATTCAACGACATTTCTTAAGAAGCTTGGATTTTTTTCCCCAAGTCGGTAAGCCTCAAGTCCGAGGTAAAACTACCTATAATTTTATCTTTAGTTCATTTTGTTTATTTGATAGACTATGTTGTTCTATCTTTTTCTAAGACTTCTATTTATGTAAGGTTAAGTCCCAGTTGTCATATTCCTATTTGCAAATGGTATTATGAGAAAAAGTTAGGTTCTATTTTGGTATAAAGTTGAAGTTGACTTCTCAATTGTAAAAGTTTATATAATTCCTTACTTTAGATGACTATATGTGATAATGAGTGCTAACAGCTTGTCTAAGACCTCTTTGAGGTCGATGACGCCGATTACAACTAGGGGGTTCTCACGATCGTGATAACATGGTCCATGCAACATTAATTTGAGTGTCAGAGATACTATTAACCGACATAAAATACATACGATAAATGTTAAGTCCGATGTATATGTCCCCATCGAGAGGATCCAATATATCTTGTTGGGGTATAAAGGCATGACTGTGGAGTGATCACTAAAACTGGTGCCTAATAAGGGGACTTCCAAATATATGGGGGAAGGTAGTTTTGAGACTTGAGAGGATGATGAACCTTACTCCAACTCATTTCTAAGTCTACTCCCAACTAAATGTAAAGCTAAAATGCATATGAAATATTGAGTAGCTCAAAATACTGATAATTATCTAAGAATATAACAAACATATACAGAAATATATGATATTAAAATTCTGAAGCATTATTGTATAACAATTCTTCCTAGGAAGTGTATTACATGAAATACTGATAACTAACACAAACTAGGGTTTCTAAGTTCTATAAATGGGATTACACTAGTTTTCCAAGAAATATGTAATTATTATAGAGACTATAGCAGCTGAATCGCAGTGGATCCCTAAGAATTAGGAACCCTGGGTTTGAACAATTTATGGAGAATCGGAAGAATTGATTAAATTCCCGGGATCTAACAGGTGAAAGAAATCCACTAGTAAAATCTCACATACCTTGTGACAAAAACTACGGAGAAATCCTTTGGATTTTGGGGAAGAATTTGAAGTAGTGGGAGAAATTGTCACCTTTATCTGCTCTTTTCTTTCTTAGTTAGATGATTATAGGAGAATGAGGTGTTTTGGTTGTTTTTGACTAATTACTTAGGCTTAGAATAAGTAAAATGACGTAGTTTAAGTACCAAACACATAGGGGAAAATACCAATACAACCCTGACTTAAAGTTTATGAAGTGACCTTCACGAGGGGTTTGATATCCCATCTAGTTGGTCTCATGATTGTCTGCACGACATAACTTCACTAAAACAAGCATAACTTTTTAGTCTGGGTTTGAAATCAGGTAAACTTTGTGGCATTGGAAAGAGGACTCAAAGATGTTTAATTTGATAGATAATGGGACACCTAATTTACTATGTGTTGAATGATATGATGATTGAAATTGATCAAAAACATAAAGTCTAATAAATCTCTTTCATGGATAACTTCATGGTCTATGTGAAGATCCACGGATCGTCTAGGCATCTTAGGTGTTTCACAGTGACCTTGGGTGTAATCTCATTGTTTAGGTGACTTGTACAGACCCATAGATGGGTCGTCCAAGTCAGCAAGGGTCATCAAAGGCACCGTCTAGGTGGCTCCCTCCTAGGTAGATCCTAGAGGATTGTTCAAGATTCCAATTATGGTCGTGACCACTAGACGTAAACTACTCATCTAGGGAGTTGTAAAGGGTCCATGTTCCATTTTATGTTTGTGATCTTGCTCATTTTCCTTTTTAGAACTTTCTCAAAGTCCGAGGTGTTCCAATATCTCCCCCTTAAGATCATTCATCCTCAAATGAAGACTAAACAAACTCAATTTGGAGGAAAGAATTGCAATATTTCAGTTGTTATTGAACTCTTCTTACATTTAATATATTCAGAGTAAAATGGGTATTCCCCACTTTAAGTTACAACTGTTT
The DNA here is from genome assembly GCA_032847665.1 of Solanum chilense. Taxonomy (NCBI): domain Eukaryota; kingdom Viridiplantae; phylum Streptophyta; class Magnoliopsida; order Solanales; family Solanaceae; genus Solanum; species Solanum chilense. The sequence continues at coordinate 12,962,302 of CM064974.1, forward strand.
TAGCTTCCGCACACTATCTCTTTATTCAGATTATTTTTTTATGCTTAAGGGTTAGCTTGGGGTCACGAATGATCCTAGGTCCCATTTTTACATCAAAGGTATAGCCTCAGGGAGTAACAAATCATGTCCGCTGCAAAGTCCACCAAACTAGAGTTTTACCCTACCAAACCATCTTCGCTTGCTTCAAAATTATCACATCAATGATCATGGCATCAATACAAAATAATTGTAAATTGGTCAAAAAAAAGCCAAAATGGCTTTGTGGGACACACACAAGGAGACACAAAGTTGGTTCTACGAATAGGTCCCAACCAGCTCAAGGAAATTGTGCCCCCAAAACATGTACAATTTGAGATTTAACTAACCCCAAACAAGTCAAAGTACTTTCAAAAAAAATTTTTTTTTTTGGAGAAGCACGCAACTCCGACAATCGGGGATTTGGTTTGATATCACTGGCAGTCATGGCTGGCCCGGCCACTGATAAACCACCCCAAGTGACTGATCCGACTAAAGATTTTCCACCTTTAATAAACCCTAACATTTTTTCTTTTTCAAACCTTAGGTTGATTGTACCTAACTTTCCTACCAGTCCTATGAATTTGCCTAGAGATAGTTTAGAGAACGAGGAACTTGCTTCTAAATTACAATATGCTAATATTATTAAAGTTTCTAATAAAGACAATATGACTAAACCATTGATAGAACACATCCCTCTAAAAAATCTAAAGTACAATAATGGAGTCTCGAGAATTGTTTGGACTGAAGATGAAATGGAGAGAATGAATACAACCGAAAACTTACAATCTGCATTGGTTGGTAAGTTTTTGTATGGGTTGGCGGAATAAGATGAACTTTGAATTCAAATCCAAAACAGTGTGACTTAAAAGGAGATTGCAAAATCAGCTTATCGCGGAATAGACACTTATTAATAAGATTCAGTCATGAGGATGACTTTATCAATATGATGTGTAAAACTACATATTATATTTTTTCTAAAGATAGATAAGCATACTTGATGAGACCTTTGACTAGATTCTAAATGGATGAGGAAACTGCTCATGCGATAGCTTGAATTTCCTTTCCCGACTAAAAAACAACATACTTTGCTAAGGAATAAATTTTTTCTTTAGCCCCCGCTGCAGGGAAAACTCTTCATCTATATACGGCTATTATCAACAGGACTAGACAAAGAGTTGCTAGGGTTAAGATGCAAGTAGATTTATTGGCTAATTTTCCTAAGTTTGTTGGACTTGAAGTGGTCAATAAAGTTATACAGACATTTAGAGTTGATAAAGTTAAAGTACATTATAACATGCTTCCCAAGTATCGTTAGACGTGCAAATTACAAGGGCATAATGAGGAGGTATGTAGGGTGTTACACCCAAAAGGAGAAGTGATCTTGATAATGACAAAAGGAAAAAAGTCGAGGAAGAAAATAATAAAGAGGCTACTGAAGTTCATATTCCTTAGATAAAATTTGGAAGACAATTTATGAAATGGCATCCTACTAACAAAAGGTTTCCCACAAAAACTCAAAAGATAATGTGGATATGGAATCAGTTAAAATTGAAGAAGGAATTTCTATTGCTAGTGCTTTTGAGACTTTGAAATAAGAAGATTGTACTAATATTGAAATTGTACAACAAAACAATAAGGTAATAACAACAAACTCAATTAGTCAAAGATGTTCAAATAGGGCCAGTCCATTATCAAAGAATAAGGAATGACATAAATCACAAAATTCACCAAGTTTACCAAGGATATCACAAGCAGTAAACATTGACAATGGTATGATGCAACAGTCAACAAAAGAATGGATAACAAAGGCTTTTGACAAGAAGCAAAAAAATGATGAAAAGGTGGTTGGAATTACAGAAGATATAGAGAGTACTAGAACATCATCAATTTAGCTCGAGGTTGAAAATGTTAATACAGACCAGGGAGCTATTTCATCTTATCATGCAAATGTTGGGACCAATACAGAAATACCATTAGCAACAGTTTATATTCTGGAAAATCGGAGTCCGGTGTTTGTCCCGGAAAAGAAGGAGATGATAGTAGTAGCAACAACAACAAAGAGACATATGGCAAAGACAATGATCTTTCCTTGGTAAGTTATGATGATATGGAAGATAGGTATAATGAACTCATCATCATGATAGATTTAACAAATACAAATGAACCACACCCACTTCAAACAATTAGTGAGACAGAAGTAACTTTGAATTAGTTTCATCAAATAAATTTGATTTATTTATCGTGTTTAGTGAATTTTCTAAAAATAAATTAATGGTAAAGTAATTGAATAAAAACAGCAATAATAATTATCAACCAAACATAAAAGATTATGTATATATACTGTGAAAGAGTAAGAGTAAGAGTAAATTTACACAAATATATTATGATGAATTACAATAGGTATTACCCCAAATATAGGCATGGTGGTCCAATCAGAGTTCCTAAGTTTCCACACCCAGGGAATATTGTAGCTCAAACAATAAGATATCTCGATTGAGCACATGATAACTGTTCTTATAAACAATTTCGAACAAAATTTAAAAAGGTTTATGCACGTATTTTAAAGTTGCACTCTCTCCTTTATACACATTATATAATACTCGTAGTAAATCTTAAACCCACATAAACATTTCAACATACATCATTTTCACATATTAATGTAATGACTCGAAAGTTAATTTTTAGAATTTTGATATAAAAATACTATTTACCCCTCTTGATAGTTGTCTCGAATAATTATTGATACGTCGGTGAAGTTGATGAAAATTTTGAAGCTATTCGATAATCGTAGTTATTAAATTGACGGATATTTATTTAAGTTAATTGATAATAATGGGCCATGAATGAAAACTCATTTAAGACCCTATACTCCTTAGCCCAAATATATTAAAATGAGTTTATAGGGTTCTATATTTTATTCCACAATTGAGAGAGAGGAGACTTTACGCGAGAGGCAGAAAGACGGAATTTGCATTGCCGAAAAAAACATTTGGTGCTTCAGGTAAACCTCGACATTGTAATTACTTGAATAGGCAGTATAATTATCTTTTAAGAAAAAAAAAGTCGTTTAAGTTATTGTTGTTTGGAAAAGTTTCTGCTAAAAATAATGGCAACCATATTATATTCAATAATTATTTAATAAATAAAATTAATGGTCCAATTTAGATTTTTAATAAGTTTTTGAACAGTGCATAGGTTAGCGTGCATATTGACTCATTACTGAGTTAATTTGCTCATGAATTTTTCTTAATAATATAATATTAATTGCACTAGATGGTAAATGATCCATCTTACGTGGAAAACTTTAGTTTCTTAGTTGGGACAAGTTAGTGATACATATATAAAGGGTTAATGATGATGTATTCATTAGAAAAATATGCTTTTAAAGAGCTAGTTAATGTTCTGCTTATGTTCTGGTAGTCTTGAGTAGTATCGGTTGTTTGTTAAAGGATACGGATAATGAATAAAATTTTGGTTTACAAGTTATATCTTATTTTATTTATTATGATTTAATTTTTGATATATTGAAATAAATAATTAAATATTCGATATATTGTATGATGTGAATATTATTATATCTATAATATTGGGGGAAGTAGAACTAAACCCTAGACTTGAAATTTGGAGGAAATTGAAGAGTTGACATGTTAATTGACATTAAGGTTAAAAATTGGATTATAGTAAAATGGGTGTTGTTAAATTAGAAATCTCATGGTGAATATGTACTTGAATAGATTGCATTAATTTGGAAGTTCAACGAAAGAGGAAGGCTCAAGTTTCGAAGTGAATTCTTGATTGTTTGAGGCAAGTGATTTCTAAACTCTTGCTAAGTGTATGGAATGCGTGTATTTCCTTGTGGTATATGCTTGGGAGTAACGGGACTTGGTGCTGGGTTGATTTGTCCAAATTGATTAATTCTAATGATGAAAACAAAGGGTAATAAAAGGTAATGTGAATAATTGCTTGTGCGTGATGTGTTGATAATGGAGAGCGATTTGAAAGGCTTCTTGAATCATTGTTGATGTTGTTGTGAATTGTGTTGTGTTATGAAAATGGTCATATCCTCTTTGTTTGTGTGAACATGTCATTTGCATTATTTTAAGACATGGTTGTGACAAGTGTTATGTGCATTGAGAAAGAATGAGAATTTAAAGAGGATGTACCATTTCGAGGGACGTATCGCACGCCGTGATGGATACTATATTTCGAGGGACGTATCGTGCGCCGCGATGGATACTATATTTCGAGGGACGTATCGCGCGCCGTGATGGTTACAATTAATGAGGGTCGTGTCGTGCGCCCCGACAGATGCATGGATAGATATGTCCCCCATGGGTCCCGGACTGAGAGACAGCGGGTGTGTATCACTAGGTCAGACATGCATCATTATACTTGACATTGCATTGCACATACTTATCATTAGTGAATTTGATATCGTGTTTTACTGATCTTCTGATTGTCTTTCTGCGGAACTTGTGATTGATAAATATTGAGCTTGTTATTGAGGATATGTAGTTTGTTGAAGTATCGTTATTGAGGATATGTAATTTGTTAAAGTGTTGTGGTTGAGGATATGCAATTTGTCTAACTGTTGTTATTGAGCTACGTGCTATGTAAACTATGAGCTGTTAGGTTGGGTTGATTCTAATGCAGGTTGTAGTTGTGGAGGTTCGGTTGGGGGTGGTAGGAGCACCCGTATTTCATCCCCATAGCCTGTGTTTAGAGGTTTACTTGCTGAGTACCGTGTGGTTTGGCACTCACCCCTTGCTTCTACAAATTTTTTTGTAGGTTATGAGCCTGGATTTTTGTTGTACTTGTCATTCTCTTCTTTTCCGAGGCTTCTTGGAGATTTGTGAGGTAGCTGTTTCCATTTCAGCAGACTTCCTTCTCCTTAATTATGATCTTGTTCTATTCTAGGAACAAGTTTATTTCAGACTTGAGTTTTTCTTTTGAATGAATTGTAATACTTTAGAGGCTTGTACACGTGACTACCAGGTTTTGGGGTTTCTATTAAGTTACTTATATTTTATTTCCGCACTTTATTGTAATGGTCGAGTTTTAGGCTAACTTGTCTTGGGGGGATAAGACGAGTGCCATCACGTCCATGTTTGGGTCGTGACAAAATGGTATCAGAGCCCCAGGTTCATAGGTCTCACGTGTGTGCAAGTCGACTCTAAATAGCGTCTCGAGGATCGGTACGGAGACGTCTGTACTTATCTGCGAGAGGCTATAGTGACTTTTAGAAAGAATCTTCACTTCTTGGATCTCTATCGTGCGTACTTGATCCCGTTTTGATTCTTATTGCTTCACTACATTCACTCTCATTTATGTTATGACTCGTGCGTAGTTCCTCATATTAATAATTGGTGTATCGTGTATTGGTTGGATGTTAATTAAATCTGGTATTAAGGTGGAAATGATATATTTATGAAAGGAATGTGTGATCATATTTGAAGGGGTTGAGTAAGGTTAGTTACCATAGTAAAAAAAATAGTACTTATATGGTATAAACAATATCTAGAGTGGTTCGACAATTAGAAGTTAAATGTTCAAAGAGTTGGCTAGATAATGAATAGTGTAACCTTGAAAAATACCGTTGATATATTTGTCATAACATTAATGGGTTTCTTAGAGAATGATGTTGCATCAATTGAGGTTAGAATCTCTTTTGTGGTTCCATAGACTGAGTGTATACCAAAGAAAGTCATGATATGACCATTAAAATGGTACTGATAGGTACTTGGCTAGATATATGGAATGTGTTACTTTTGTTATCGACATGTCCTACGAAAGAATACATATAGCTTGGCTAGATATGGAACGAATTTTATATTATTTTAAATCAATTAGATAGGTAGAAATGTGTAACCTATTTGGATATGATCCTCGGTAGGTATGATATGTTCTAGTGGTGGATGTAACGGACTTTCACGATGTGGTACTAGTGGTATATGAAAACAGATATGTTAATTGTTAAACATGAATACTAATTACATAAGGAGTTACAAGTTGTATCACATGCTCATATAATGAGATTCGATGTTTAATTCATATTTGGAAACAAACTAGTTACTACGGACGCTTGAGTTAAGCATTTTTATAAGAAAGCTTTTAGTGGTGGATCGTTGATACGATATTAATGTGTTGAGTTGAGAAGTGTATTTCAAAATTTCTAAATATGGACCGATGATTTCATTTTAATGTCCAAGGAAATAAATATATATCAGATTGACAAGCTTATGGGTAAAAGAAGTCTCAAGATATACTTGTGTGAATGTAATTGAGAATTTTAGTAAGAAAGTGCATATAAATTGAGTAAGTACCTTGGATGGTTGGCATAACTAGGTTTGGATTGTCATGTTATTGGCGAGGCTAAATTCATAGTGAGGGAAATGACGAACTAAGCATGATGATTATTTTATGACGCATTATGATTGAAATGCAACTATATGATACGGGTGTTGGTCAAAACGATTTTTTTATGGTAATGATGAATTTTGAGTATCTAAGGTTATGTTTTTTTCTATTTCATAAGTA
>CM064974.1:12985383-13110056 GCA_032847665.1 Solanum chilense
AAAAGGGGGGTTTGTATTACCTAATGAGTAAAAATAACTAACGTAATTGAAAGAGACACTTGACAGCTTTTAATATTGGGTTTTAATCAATGAATTAAAGTAACTAGGGTTTACGTGTTCCCCACAGGTTCATAACTTGATAATTCTAACTATAACAATTCTTTCCTAGTATCTTGCATGCAAAGTGATAAGTTATGTATTTCTAAATCCTTGGTCCGGCATCTAGAAAATCTCACTCCGCACCTTGGTCCGGCTACGTGTGTTGCTTTCCTAACCCTTATCTTTACCTCATATTAAGCATCGTATTCGATATTTGACTAAGTTATTACCTCGTACCAATCAATACTAGCCTATTAGATAGTATACACTAAATCTATGTTAATAATTCTTTTCCTATTATCTACCTCCTTGGTCCGGCAAGTAGCATTAAGGCGAGTTCTAACGTTGATCATCCGTTAAAAAGACTTCTAAGCGAAAGAATTATTAATACATGCAAGACACTATTCTAGAGTTGTTATTTTAGCTAGGGTTTATCTCATTATTTGCCTATGGTTCCCACAACCCTAGTTATGGAGTTTAGTTACTCATAGCCATAAACACAATATTCAAATATGTTAAATCAGAATTCATGTACTTACTTCAATGAGAAAGAATAAAGTCCGAAAATTTGCTTGATTAATCACCAAAAATCACTTGTAAGAATCTCCAAAAATCAAACACTATTACACAAAGTCTAATCTCACAAAGTCTAACTATATGGAATTTGATAATCAAAGAGTCTAACTATATGGAATTTGATAATCAAAGAGTCTAACCCCAAAAACGAGGTTTTTTGAACTATTTATAAAAAAATAAAAACCTAAGTAAACAAGGATTCTAATTGCTGGAAATCTGCCAAAACGCGGCTGGGTCGACGGACCACGCGACGGACCGTCATGGTCACGACGGACCGTCGTGGACTCCGTCGTCCCATACTTGTGCATTTTCTTCTGCTGCTTTCTTCATTCCCCTCGACGGCAAGTGCGACGGACCGTCACAGTCACGACAGTCCGTCGAGGGTCTTCGTTTCAAAATACTTCAACTCTTGGAATCTGGGTACTGGGATCACTTCTCTGATCTTCACGACGGACCTGCAGGACGGACCGTCATGGATATGACGGTCCGTCACAAGCTCCGTAATCCCACACTTGGTCAGACTTCCCCATCTTCCTTCAGCAGCTGCACTACGCTGCCATCTACGGACCGTCACAGGCACGACGGACCGTCATAAGCTCCGTAGGTGGTCTCTTGTGCATTTTTTCGCTCAAAATCTCCGCATTCAGCTTTGGACAGATTTCCTGCAAAACAAAGAGAAACTTATATCAAAATTAACACAAAAAGGCTTTCGGACACACTAAACTTAAGGAAAAAGTATTAATTATACTGTGAAACCACGGTATATCACTTCACAGTGACCTTGGTACAACCTCATTGTTGGGTGACTTGTACGGACCCTTAGATGGGTTGTTCAAGTCAACAAGGGTTGTCAAAGGCACCGTCTAAGTGGATCCCTCCTAGGTAAGTTCTAGAGGGTTGTTCAGGATACCCTTGATGGTCGTGAGCCACTAGAAGGACCGTCTAGGGTGCCGTAACGGTGAACCCAGCAGGCTAGTCCTAGATGAGTACTTACAAAGCCCTTAACGGGTCATGGACCCGTAAGCTGCTTGTCTAGGGAGTTGTAAAGGGTCCGTGGTCTTCTTTGGATTTGTGATCTTTCTCATTTTCCGTTTTGGACCTTTCTCAAAGTCCGTGTTGTTACAATATCTCCCCCTTGGGATCATTCATCCTCGAATGAAGACTAAACAACCTCAATTTTGAGGAAAGACTTGCAATCTTTCAGTTGTTATTGAACTCATAATACATTTCATATATTCATACTAGTTGGGTATTCCACACTTTCAGTTACCACTGTTTAGCTTCTACATAGTATCTCTTTATTCAGATGGGTATGTATGCTTATGATATGCCATGTTCAAGGTTAGCTTGGGGTTACGCATGAACCTAGGTCCCGTGTTTAAATCAAGGGGGTAACCTCGGGGACTAACAGATCATATGCACTCCAAAGTCCACCAAGCTGGAGTTTTACCCTACCAAACCACCCCCATTGCTTCTAAGTAGCACATCAATGAACATGGCATCAAAACATAATAATTGTAAATTGGTCTAAAAACAAGCTAAAATGGCTTTTTAGGACCCATACATGGAAACACAAAATTGGTTCTACCAATAGGTCCCAACAAACTCAGGAACTTATGCCCCCAAAACATGCACAATCTAAGGTTTAACTCACCCCAAACAGGTCAAAATACTTTCAAAAACCCATATCTTGTTTTTTTGGAGAAGCTCACAACTCTAACCACCAGGGATGTTCTTTGATTTCACCGACAGTCATGGCCGGCCCGGCCACTGATCAACCACCCCAGGTGACTTATCAGACTATGGAATTTCCACATTTAATCCATGCTAAAATTTCTTATTTTTCAAACCTTAGGTTGATTGAACCTAACTTGCCTACCGGTCCTATGGATTTGTCCAGAGAAAGTTTGTAGAAAAAGGAACTCGCTACTAAAGTACAATATGCTAATATTGTTAAGGTTTCTAATAAAGACAATATGATTAAGACTTTGATAAACCCATCCCTTTGAAAAGCTAATGTAAAATAATGGAATCCCGTGAATTGTTTGGACTGAAGATGAAGTGGAGAGAATGAATACCATAGAAAATTTACAATATGAAGTGGTTGGTACGTTTTCCTATGGGTAACCAGAATTACATAATATGCATACTTGATGAGACCTTTGATTTATGATTCTAGATTCCCGGTTGATGAGGAAACTACTCAAGCTATGGCTTGAATTTCCTTTCCCGATCTAAAATCAACATACTTTGTTAAGAAATTAATTTTTTTTAGGCTCCGCTATGGGGAAACCCCTTCTTCTTTATACGGATACTATCAACAAGACTATACAAAGTTGTTCTAGGGTTAAGGATCAAGTAGATCTCTTGGCTAATTTTCCTATGTTTGTTGAACTTGAAGTGGTTAATGAATCTTTACACACATCTAGAGAGGAGAAAGTTAAAGTACATTATGCCATGCTTCCTACGAATTGTAAGACATGAAAATTGCAAGGGCATAATGAGGAATACTGTAGGGTGTTACTCCCAAAACTAAGGAGAAGTGATCTTCATAATGACAAAGGGAAGCAAGCCAGGGAAGAAAATAAGAAAGTTGCTACTAAAGTTCCTGTCTCTTTGATAAGATTTGGAAGACAATTTATAAAGTGGCATGCTACTAACAAAAGGTTTCCCATAAAAACTCACTATGATAAGGAGGATATGGAATCAGGTAAAAGGAATTTCTACTTTTAATGCCTTTGAGGCTTTGCAAGAAGAAGATTGTACAAACATTGAAATTGTACAACAAAACAGTAAGATAATAACAACAAACTCAATCAGTCCAAGATGTTCAAATAGGGACAGTCCATAGTCAAAGGACAAGGAATGTTATAAATCATAAAATTCACCAAGTTTACCAAAGATATCACAGGCAGCAAGCATTGACAATTGTATGATGCAGTAGTCTACAAAAGAACGGATAACAAAGGCTTTTAGCAAGAAGCAAAAGAATGACGCAAAGGTGGTTTGAATTATAGAATATATAGAGAGTACAATAACACCATCAATTAAGTTGGAGGTTTAACATGTTAATACACGAGTTATTTCAACATATCCTGGAAATCTTGGGACCAATACGAAAATGTCATCAATAACACTTCATATTCTAGAAAATAGGAGCTTTCTGTTTGCCCAGTAAAAGAAGGAGATAGTAGTAATAGTAGAAACAATAACAAAGCGACATATGTCAAATAAAATTATATTTCATTGGTAGGTTATGATGATATGGAAAATAAGCATAATGAACTCATCATCATGGCAGATTTGGCAAATACAGTAAAACCACATCCACTTCAAACAATTAGTGAGACAGGAGTAACTTTGAATTAGTTTCATCAGATAAATTTGATTTATTTATCGTATTGAGTGAATTTTCTACTACACAATAAATGGTCAAGTAAATGCATGAAAATAGCTTTAGTAATTATCAACTAAACGTAATACAATATATACTGAAAAAGAGTAAGAGAGGGAGTATATTTAGACAAATATATTATAAGGAATTACAATAGGTATTTCCCCAAAGATAAGTATGGTGGTCCCATCAGAGTTCCTAATTTTCCACACCCAGAGAATATTATAGCTCAAATAATAACATATTTCGATTGAGCACCCGATTAACTGTTCTTATAAACAATTTCAAACAAAATTTAAAAAGGTTTATGCACGTTTTTTGAATTTTAACTCTCTCCTTTAAATATACACAACATCTAATACTCTTAATAAACCTTCAAACTGCATACACATTTCAACAAACATCATTATCACATATTAAATGTTCCTAAATTGAATTATTATAATAGGTTATTATGTAATTTTTCTTGTTAGCGATTAGTTTTTATTATGGAGAATTACTTATTATCACATCATAAGCAACGTGATCATGTAAAATAATTTTACACCATCTATCTATGGTGTTTGCACCTTTTTTCCCATAAGATGATCTAGATTTGAATCCTTTTATATATAGATGTTATCTATACTTCATATAGAACGGAGGTTCATAGGTTAATTCCTATGTATTAGTGATGAACTTCTTTTTTTTTATGTTTAGTGGTTAATGTTCATTATAGAGAATTACTTATTATCATATTATAAGCAATGTGATCGTGTAAAATTATATTACACAATCTATCCATAAAGTTTGCTCTTTTTTTTTCCATAAGTTAATCTTGATATGAATCCTTATATATACATACGTTATCAATACTTCATGTATAAATCAGGTTGATAGGTTAATTGGTATGCATTAAATATTAATAGTGAAACCTTTTGTTACATAATAGCATAAATTAATTGTTTTCTAGATCTATTTAACAAGTATTAATTTATAATGTAGAATAAATATTTTAAGTAGCTTACTATAACAAGTGAAAAAAGACTATCGTAATAAATTTTGAAATTGTTTAATTTTTTTTGTCTATATATACAGGATTTACACGTCCCCTAATACGTGCTTGAGTAAGGGAAAGACTCAATTGAGGACCAAGATAGGAAAGACGCAAGGGAAAGACTTAATTGTGTTGCATTTGTGATACTTGACTAGCACAACATACTTGTCTCTCAATTGAACATTGGAACATGTCCTAGCTACTTTGAAAAAAATTATCAAATATGTTATGAATTTTATAAGTTTTGATTGCAAAAAATTATGTTAAAGTTGAACTATATCTATCAACAAGAATAGGCTTATGTTATTAATTATACTTGATGTAATTTTGTTCTTCATTCAACTGCTACTTAGTAAATACATTTTTCTCATAATCAATCATGCAAATATGTAATTAAGAATTTGAACTTCCAAATTCATTTAGAAGATGATTAGTACTTCGAGATGTCACTTTTCATCAAGCACTAAACACATGATTATTAAAAAAATTGTTGACCACATGTGTCAAGTATTATAAAAATTGTTCAACCAATCATGTTCTTCTACATATTACGTTGTTAGAATAATCTTTAATGTTTCTTCAAATACAATAATGAAATTACATTCAGATGTTGCATTTGTTAATTTTCTAGAGAACCTTTGTCATTTTCAAGTGAACCCAAATGAGATAAGGCATTCTGGCACTTACACAATCTATGTTAGATGCTCAACATTATTTCTCTTATAGAAATTTTTAATGCTCGAGCTTCGTAATATATAGTATGTTCGGAAAAATATTTTCCATTGACTTTAAAAATGTCATACAAATAAAACAACACAACGAAAATTATAATCTGTCTTTTGTGATTTATTCCAATAAATGATGCATAAATCATATGATACTTTTTTGTTTGATATATGAAATCAAAATACATGACTTCTTTGGAAAAAGAATAGTCCATTCTGGATTGACTATCTCTCCATAAAATTAACTGTACACCTTTCATTATCAAGTTGAACAAGTGAATAATATAAGTCACACTCACTTGTCTAGTATTAAATCATTAACAACACTTTTAGGATGCGTTGCTTGTACCTTTGATTTCATCAGTTGATCTATAAATGAGATAGAACTTGACAATTAATTGACAAGCAAAACAAAAAAAAATTAATATTGTCTTTTTAATTATCTTAATTACAATAAACCCTTTCATTGTTTGTTTTAGTTAGCTACTACCGTTACTCCCTTTTGGGTTATAATTGATCTTTATTTTCTTTCTAATTATTTATTAACATAGGTCATCTCATATATTTTAATTTATTTTATATGCTTAATTAAACTTAATTAGGTATTAACACAATTATATGACTATAGATCATTTTTATGGTAAAATAATGATAAACAATTTTAAAATTAAAGTATTTCTAAATATAAAAAACTATCATCAATTTTAAAATAGTTATCGCCCTATAAAAGTAAAAATCATACCATCTATTAATTTAATATACCATTGATAAATTTTCTTTTTGATACCGCCTCTAATAAAATTTAGTTAATCAAATACCATAATACATTATATCAATAGTTAAATAAAATATAGAAGGACCAAAAAAAAGCCTATATTAATAACAACAATTCAGATAATATAAAAAATATTGATTTCATCATAAAAGTTAATTGAAGATTCATTATTTCTAATATCTTTCTAAATCTTTTGCGGTGGAGTGGGGTGGAGTGGGGTAGGGTGAGGGTGATTGGGCCTTCCATACACTTCTTATGAATATAGATAGTTTTGCTCTCTTATCCTACATTCCTAAAATAGTCTAATAAGATACTATAAGAACAATTAAAGTTTAAAGAAAATAATAACTATGATCTCTTCATTTTTCCTCCTCCTTATTCAACTTTAACTCAATCTTTCCTAACATCAATGTTGTTCACAGTAGCATCATGTGTTGCTTCTGTATTCATTGAATCCCTTTCATTCTCTAACTCAAACACATAATTTTTTACTTTTTTCGTATCATATCTTGTAACGCTTTCCAAATATTTTGTCTCAACAACTATATCTCTGTACTTGTAAGACCAGAATTATCATTCTGAGTTGTTGAAGTCTGGGACATAAAATTTGATAGATTGGGTTCAGATGTTAATACAGGTGTCGTCTCAGCTACTTTTTTGATTTGTTTTATTGGATTCAAATTCTCACCAGATTTGGATCTAGGTAAAGAGAGACTCAAAGTAGTTAATGGAGCATCAATACTGGTGAAACTAATGAAAGAGGCATAATTTCACCTAGTTGGGTAATGGAAGAATTAAGACTTAAATGATGTAACTTAGCTAAATTTTTATTGCTTAGATCAGATCTATATGGACTCACAGTTGTTAAAGGATTAGGAATTACTGGTGAAGCTAATGAATAAGGGAAAATTTCAACTAATGGGGGAATGTGTGGATAAAGGCTCAACAAAGGGCACCTAAATATACCCAAATTGATCAGATCATATCCATACGATTCAGAGATGTTAATAGATCAGGAATTACCAGTGAATATGTTGAAATAGGCAAATTTTGACAGGGTGGAACAGTAGGCGGATAACGACACAACTTAGGAAACCTAGAAAATTTCAAATGATATTCAGATGGGTTTCTTGAATTTATAACTATCCACACACTAAATAATCTCTTAAAAGGAAGTTGAGGCTTTTCAAATGTCAAGTCTACTGACATGGAAGAGTGTTTCCGTTTAAGGGTGGAATTCCATTGATTTTTGATGAAATCATTGGTTCGACCAGGCAATAAAGATACTATCATAGCCCATTGATCACCGAATTAGGCATGAGCTTTGAAGATAGTATCTTCTTCTTTAGGAGTTAAAGGATGATGATCTAATTGAGGATTAAGATGATTACACCAACGTTCCCTACATGATTTTTCAATTTGACTAAGAATTGATTGGCTGATAAATGACAAATTCTTTGCTCCATGTTCCTCTACTAGCTTCTTTAATCGTTCATCCTCTCCAGGATTTGATGTACCATGGTTTCATTGTATTTTTAATGATGTTTCCTTAAGTTTAGTGTGTGTCCAAAAGCCTTTTCTGCATTGATTTTTATGTAAGTTTCTCCTTATTTGCAAGAAATCTGTCCAAAGATGAACGCGGAAGTTTTTGAGCGAGAAATGCAGAAGAGACCACCTACGAAGCTTATGACGGTCCGTCGAGTCTGTGACGGTTTGTAGGTGGCATCGTAGTGAGGAGAGAAGTTGTTGAAGGAAGATAAGGAAGTTTGACTTAGTGTGGGATTACGGAAGTCCATGACGGACCGTCATAGCTACGACGGTCTATCCTGGTGGTTCGTCGTAATGATAAGAGAGTAGTCCCAGTACCCAAATTCAAAGAAGTCAAAGTATTATGGAACGAAGACCCTCGACAGACCGTCCTACTTGGAACGGTCCATCATACCTATTTAGTGAAGGTAATGAAGAAAGCAGCAGAAGAATTTGTAAAGTATTGGACGACAAAGGCCATGACGGCCCGTTGTGACACTACGGTCTGTCACGAGGTCCGTCGACTCAGACGCGTTTGGACAAATTTTCAGTAATTAGAATCCTTCTTTTATTAGGTTTTTGTTTTTATTATAAATAGTTCGAAAAACCTCATTTTTGGAAGGAGACTTTTGGGTTAGACTTTTTGTTAGGCTGTTAGACATTTCGATAATATTTAGTTCTCTTGTTCAAGTATTGAAGGATTAATTTCAGTAATTGATACACTTTTTCTGGAATTGATTGTTAGTGCTTTTGTTGATTAATCATGTGAATTTATGGATTTTTTTCTTTCGCATTAAAGTAAGTGCATGAATTCTTATATTAAATATATGAATAGTGTGATTATGACCATGAGTAACTAAACTCCATAAATAGGGTTGTGGGAACTATGGGTGAATAATGAGGTAAAATCTAACTAAAATAATAATTCTAGAATAGTGTCTTGCATGTATTGATATTCTTTTGTTTAGAAGTCTTTTTAACGGATGGCCAATGTTAGAACTCGCCTTAATGCTACTTGACGAACAAAGGAGGTAGATAATAGGAAAATAATTATCAACATAGATTTAGTGTACACAGTATAATAGGCTAGTGACGGTTGTACGAGGTAATAACTTAGTCAAATATCGAATACAATGCTTAATATAAGGTAACGGTAAGGGTTAGTATAGTAACACACGTAGACGGACCAAGGTGTGGAGTGAAATTTTCTAGATGTCGGACCAAGGATTTAGAGATACATAACTTATGACTTTACATGCAAGATACTAGAAAAGAATTGTTATAGTTAGTATTATCAAGTTAGGAACCTGTGGGGAACACTTAAGCCCTAGTTCCTTTTAGTAATTGATTAAGCTCAGAGATTTGAATCTGTTAGTTGTTTACTTTAATTTAGTTAATTATTTCATTAATTTAGAAATAACCCCCCCCCCCTTTTTTTTTTCTTTTGCTTTCTAGGGAAATAGTTGACTAAATAAGAGTAATAAAACAATAAAGTTAAGTCTGAACTATTTTCCTCGTGGGATCAAACCCAACCTCATTAGTTGGGTTCTTTACTTGATACGACCGCTTTACTTCTTATTTGACAAGTAAGTTTGAGCGTATCAAATTTTGGTGTCACTGCCGGGGAAAGTAGCTTTTAGATTAACTTACACTTATTACTGAAGTTTAGTCAATATTTTCTTAGTTTTACTTTTCTATTGTTTTTTATTCTTGCAGAACTAACTTCCTTGTATGCCAAATACACTGAGAGGAAGAGAACTCTTGTTTCCCTATGACCACGAATTAGAGCGTACACTATGCAATATGAATCAAAACTTGGGTATTAACGATGATGATCCAAACTAGAACATCCCAGATCCAGTTGATGCTCATGGTCAGTTATTACCCGATGATCCTGGTGAAATCAACAATGGGACAAAATACCGCTCCACGTCCTTAAGAATATTGCAGAGGTTATGATAATATTGCATACTCTGATGGGCCACTTGTCTTGCCCCCTCTACCACAAGGCCACACCTTTGTGGTAACTAGTAGTCTGATGCAAATGCTCATTGCCAGAGGTTTGTTTTCAGGGCTACCTTCTGAGGATCGACATGCCCATATAGCTAAGGTAAGGGCAGTGTGTAAAAGCTATATAGGGAGGCCTGACTTGGACTTGGATGTTATAGGGATAAGAGTGTTTCCTCTCTCACTGACGGGAGAGGCTGCTATTTGGTTCACTAAGCTCCCTTGTAACTCAATTTTCACTTGGAACCAACTAAGGGACGTTTTCTTAGCCCGCTACTACCCGGTCTCAGAGAAACTAAACCACAAAGACAGAGTGAACAACTTTGTGGCACTACCAGGAGAGTTAGTTAATAGTTTTTTTAGAAGCGTCCCCAATCACCGTATAGATGATGAGTCAGTGAAGGAATACTTCTATCAGGGACAGAATGATAATAATAAAGCTGTGTTGGATACTATAGCGGGTGGTTCTTATGGGGAGTGTGCTTATGCCGAGATTGCCGAAAAGTTAGAGAAAATCTCCCGGAATAATAAAGCTTGGAGTACTAGGAAGTAAGATACTAGAAGAAATACCTCTGCAGTGCAATGGAGATACAACCCAGCAACAGATGAGATTCGTGAAGAGATGGATCAGATGAGAACTGAGCTTAGGTTGGTATTAAAACATGTCACTATGGGTGCATAAAAGATAAATGCAGTGAACTACTTGTCTAAACCACCACCACCAAATGATGAATATTATTATGAGGAGGATTCCTATGCGGTAAATGTCTGAGATGGAAATTACAACCGCGATAACAACTTCAACAGGGGTAACTATGGTAACATAAATGATAGGAATGGGACCTATGTTCCTCCTCAAATCGTGAAGTTGCTCCTAGGGATGGTGGAGGTAGTATGACGCGAGTTGAGGATATGTTTCACAAAATAATGAGGAGGTTTGATGCTAGTGATGAGCACATTAAAGAGTTAAGGAGTGATTTAGCGGGTATTGGGCAGAAAATCGATACACATGCAATATCGATTAAGCAGATTGAGTTGCAAATGGGAAAATTATCTGCGACTGTGAACACATGGCAACCAGTCACTCTTACTAGCAACACTGTCCAAAATCAAAAAAAAATGATGGACAGTGTATGACAATCACTACTCGGGGTGGTAAGCAAACCATTGACCCACCTATGCGGTCTAATGAGGAAAAGGTGATAAAAGATAATGATAAAGTGGTAGAGATTAGTGGTAAAGTAGAAAATAACACTGGAAAAGATGTTGAAGTGCCTAAAAAGGTAATTCCCATGCCTAGACCACCACCCCTCTTTCCTCAATGATTGGTGAAAAAGACCGAGGATGGTAAATATCGCCGTTTTGTAACAAGGTTAAAGCAGCTTTCTATCAATGTCCATTAGGTAGAAGCTCTATAACAAATGCCCGGTTATTCCAAGTTTATGATCTGGTTACAAAAAAAAAGATCGGTCTCTTTTAAGGATAATTATAGAATGCAGCATTGTAGTGTTATTGCTACAAGATCTCTACTACAAAAGAAAGAAAATTCAGGTGCGTTCATTATTCCTTGTACAGTCGGATCATTACATTTTGCGAAAGCATTATGTGATATGGGGGTAAGCATAAATCTCATGCCCCTCTCGATTTACAAGAAGTTGGGTTTGGGTGATCCAAATCCCACTGCAATGCAGCTACTGATGGCCGATCGAACAATAAAAAGGCCTATAGGGATACTCCACGATGTGCTAGTAAAAGTGGAGTTGTTCATATTTCCAGCAGATTTTGTTATTCTTGATTGTGAAGTCGATTTTGAAGTGCCTATTATTCTTGGGAGGTCATTCCTTACTACGGGTAGAGCCTTTGTTGATATGGAAAAGGGTCAGATGAAATTTCGGTTGAACAATGAAGAAGTGACCTTTAATATTTGTAGGTCCATGAGGCAGACTGGTGAGATCCAATCGGTATCTTCTATATCCTACAAAGTTTGTAAGTCAACTGAGACACAAATAGAAGAACGTCTAGGTGTAGAATCATTAGCGGCTCTTGATCGTGGTGATGTTCGATTTAAACCGAAGAAATATGAGTAAGACATGAAGAATCGCGAGTCTCCACCCGCGAAACCATCTATAGAGGAGGCTCCAAAGTTTGAACTAAGAGCTCTCCCACCTCATCTCAGGTATGAATTCTTAGGAAATGGTGACACTTTGCCGGTAATCATTGCATCAGACCTGAATGAACAACAAGTTGAGAGTTTGGTGAAAGTGTTAAAAAGGTTCAAAAGAGATACTGGGTGGACTATTGCGGACATTGCTGGGATCCCTCCTGGTATTTGTTCTCATAAAATCCAACTCATGCCCAATCATAAGCCAACTATTGAGCACCAGAGACGATTATGCAAGAGGTAGTGAAGAAGGAAATCATTAAATGGTTGGATGCCAGAGTAATATATCTGATCGCCAATAGTAGTTGGGTATGCCCTGTTCAATGCGTACCTAAGAAAGGGGGAATGCCTGTGGTCCCCAACGAGAAAAATGAACTTGTTCCAATGAGACCGGTTACTGGATGGAGGGTGTGTATGGATTATGGTATATAAAATGCATGGACCGAAAAAGACCATTTTCCTATGCCCTTCATGGATCAGATAATGGATAGACTTGCCGAAAAAGGGTGGTACTATTTTCTTGATGAAGTCTGAGTAATCAAGTGTCTTCAGTTGTGCCACGACGTTAAATTAGGTGATGGTTCGGAGGCAACCCAATACGTATCCTCTAACCCAACTATAGTTTTCTTTCTAGTAATGGTAGCATTTTCTACTACTAGGTTTTAAATTTGCAGGTAGCACATTACTACGAAATTCTGCAGAAAATCACTCCGCAAGATTCACTTATACATCGACAAACCGTCACTCTTGCGACGGACCGTCGCATGAATCCGTCGTGCCAAGTATGTTTTTCATTTATTTTCATAATTAGGGCCTCCGGAATGGAACTTATGACGGACCATCGCAACTACAATAGACGGTCGTCGGGGACTCGTTGCGTCATTAACCAGCAACACCCCGCTATTCTTTTTCTCTAAGTGCCCACCAACGGACATATGCGACGGACCGTCGTTCCCACGACGGTCCGTCCTGCACAGCCGTTATGGTTGTCAAAGACCCTATTCCTAAGGATCTCCAACTTTTTCAAAGTGTCGTCTAACGGACATCCACGACGGTTCATCCTGCACAACCATCATGACGGTCAGAGACTCTTCATACTTTTTCTAAGTGTCACACGACGGACATCGAGTATGGACCGTCATTATCACGACGGTCCATCCTTCTTATCCTTCATAACTGTCAGATACTTTCCTTCTGAGGGTCTCCAAATAAACATTGTTGAAGTAAGATATGATGGACCCCATGACGGTTCGTCATACTCACAATGGGTCGTCACCTGGTCCGTCGTGTTTCACTGCTACTCCAGAGATGCTGAGACAGTGGGAGGCAAGACTGATAGTGTTGTTGCTGATGAGGACACTACTGAGGGTGTCCAGACTACAGAGGTAGTGAGTTCTGGGGAACCGGTCCCACCAGCTTGCTGATCACCGGCGCTTTGCGCCTCAAGTTTGCTTCACCTACCACTCTTGTATTTAAGTTTTTGTATGCATTGGGGACAATTGCATATCTTTTTATTGGGGGTGGCGTAAATGGAAAGTTAGTGCTAGGGTGAAGTCTGAGTATCCCGATTCACGTTCCTCTTTTGGGGTTTTCTTACCTGTATGTGAAGTCTGAGTAGCCCAATTCACGATCCTCTTTTGGGGTTTTCTTGCGTGTGTTCTTTTTCCCCAAAAGACTGATTACTTTTATTGTTGAACCGGCATGTTATATCTTGTGTACAAAGTGTAACTCTGAATCATGATGGCTAAAACAAATATGATATCCCAAGATGAAAATTATGCATGAATAGGCATAGTAATTGATAATTGTGTTCTCTAAACATGACATAGAGATACACTACTGCATGACCTTGAATCTAAGACTCGAACTAGGTGTCTAAAATCTGGGAATGTAATGAATGTCAAGTGAGTGTGAGGAAAATTCAAAGGATCCACCATTGAGACTGAGCTAGAACTTGTCTCGTTAGTCTTGTTAAAAGTAAGCCAAAATGAACAATTAGGAAAGGATCATAGGCCTTTGTTCGAAATAGTCAATCTTGAGCCCAAATAAAAAGAATGAATGAAGTTATTGTTGTATTGATCCAAATGATTTGAGACTACAAACAGATCTTTATTTTTCACCCAACTGATCTTCTCTAGGAACAATGTGTTGGCCCTGGTCCCTCCTTGGACATGTGCATCTCAGTTTGTGCCAAAAGCATAAGTTGAGGGTGGCTAATGTAGAAAACAATCTTGTCGTGTCCCTGACCCAACCGTGGGTATTTTGAATGTTGACTCATGGCAAAGTCATGAGTTGAGGGTGGCTGTTATAAGAAATACTACGGAAAGTGGGGTTGAAAGAATGAAGAGAAAGAAAGAACAAAACAAAAGTGACTAAAAAAAAGTCACTTACATATAAGGATAGGAAATGGAAAACGACAAGATAAAAAGAAAATTGAGAAATAGGGCGAAATAAAATGATAAAAAGGTGATATGTTTAGACGATATGTCAAATAGGGCAACAAGTCACTAAAGTAAACCTTAATATACCCTACCTGACCCTGAGCCTATGTTACAAGCTAAGAAACTCCTATCGTGATCCTAAGAGTTGCATGGCGAACTTAAAGTAGTGAAAACAAGGGCAAGCTTATGGCAATATTTATAAATGAGTTGTGAATTTGTTCTGAGAGTGAGTGTTGAAAAGTAATCTTTATACTCAAATTCAAATCATTGTGTGAAAAATGAGGATGTTGTATCGAAGTGAGGACACTAGTTGCAATACCGGAAATATTAGCACCTCGGTGAGAAATTGAAAAGGATAGGTGTCAGTGCATGGTGAGTCCGTGTCATGGTCTTGTTCCACATAATTCAAGCCTAATAGTGATAACATTCAAAAACATGATTAGAATGATCGGTATTGATAGGCAAATGATTGCGAAAGATAAAATATGGATACTCTTGTACCAAGATTTTGTAGTGAGTCATAGTGCGCTGCTTGAGGACAAACAACGAATTTAAGTTGAGGATGTTGATGTACCATGGTTTCACGGTATTTTTGATGCTTTTTCCTTAAGTTTATTGTGTCCAAAATCCTTTTTGTATTGATTTTTATGTAAGTTTCTCCTTATTTATAGAAAATCGGTCCAAAGATGAACGCGGAAGTTTTTGAGCGAGAAATGCAAAAGAGACCACCTACGGAGCTTATGATGGTCCGTCGAGTCTGTGACGGTCTGTAGGTGGCTTCGTAGTGAGGAGAGAAGCTGCTAAAGGAATACGGGGAAGTCTAACCTAGTGTGGGATTACGGAATTCCATTACGAACCGTCATAGCCATGATAGTCCGTCCTGCTGGTTCGTCATAATGATCAGAGAGTAGTCCCAGTACCTAAATTCTAAGAAGTTAAATTATTATGGAACGGAGACCCTCGATGGAACGTCGTGCTTGGAACGGTCCGTCATACATGTTCATTGAGGGTAATGAAGAAAGCAGCATAAAATGTTTTTATGTATGGGACGACGGAGGCCATGACGGCCCGTCGTGCCCACTACGGTCCGTCACGAGGTCCGTCGACTCAGACGCTTTTGGATAGATTTTCAGTAATTAGAACCCTTCTTTTATTAGTTTTTTTGTTTTTATTATAAGTAGTTCGAAAAACCTTATTTTTGGGAGGAGACTTTTGGGTTAGACTTTTCGTTAGACTGTTAGTCTTTTCGATAATCTTTAGATCTCTTGTTCAAGTATTGAAGGATTAATTTCATTTATTAATACACTTTCTCTGGAGTGGATTGTTGGTGCTTTTGTTGATTAATCAAGTGAATTTATGGATTTTATTCTTTCTTATTAAAGTAAGTGCATGAATTCTTTTATTAAATATATGAATAGTGTGATTATGACCATGCGTAACTAAACTCCATAACTAAGGTTGTAGAAACCATGGGTGAATAATGAGGTAAAATCTAACTAAAATAGCAATTCTAAAATAGTGTCTTGCATGCATTGATATTCTTTCGTTTAGAAGTCTTTTTAACGGATTGCCAACATGAAAACTCGCCTTAATGCTACTAGCCGGATCAAGGAGGTAGATAATAGGAAAAGAATTATCAACATAGATTTAGTGTATACTATCTAATAGGCTAGTGTCGGTCGGTACGAGGTAATAACTTAGTCAAATATCGAATACAATGCTTAATATGAGGTAAGGGTTAGTATAGCAACACACGTAGCCGGACCAAGGTGCGGAGTGAAATTTTCTAGATGCCGGACCAAAGATTTAGAGATACATAACTTATCACTTTACATGCAAGATACTAGGTAAGAATTGTTATAGTTAAAATTATCAAGTTAGGAACCTGTGGGGAACACTTAAGCCCTAGTTACTTTTATTGGTTGATTAAGCTCCGAGATTTGAATCTGTTAGTTGTTTACCTTAGTTTAGTTAATTATTTTCATTAATTTAGAAATAAAAAACCTTCTTTTTTGTCATTTGATTTCTAGGGAAATAGTTGACTAAATAATAGTAATAATAGAATAAAGTTAAGTCTGAACTATTTTAATCGTGGGTTCGACCCTAACCTCACTAGTTAGGTTCTTTACTTGATAAGACCGCTTTACTTCTTATTTGAGAAATAAGTTTGAGCGTATCAGGATTCCATCGACGTTTGATTTGACCCATTTTCTTGATTATTTTCCTTAATAAAATCAATTGAGTATATGAGATATCATAAATTGAGAATTTGGATGGGTTTACATATAACAATTTGTAGGGAGAGTGGGATATATATAGAGGGGATAAGGAAAGAGGAGTGTTAGTGACCGAGTTAATAGGCCATTATTGATTGTCAAGTTGTTTAAGTCGTAGGAATTAATTAGTATTTTCTTTTAATAAGTGTTTAGTGGTTAAGGTTGGCTGGATTAGAGGGATAGAATAATTGAAGTTTGACTAGCAATTAGTGTATGGGGGAAAACAAAATAACATTCAAACTAATTATTTTAACTATAATTATAAGTTAAATGATAAAAGTTTTCAGGAAAAAAAACTTTAACTGTATTCACATCAAACTAATGAATACATGAGATTTACTTTAATAGGCACATTTATTATTTAGTAATAAATGATCAACTATATTCTACAATTAATTTATCATTTAATTTTACAAATGGTTGATGTGAAATTTTCAAATCATCAACTGTTTAAGAAGTTTGTATAAATTTGAGAACGGAAGTGAAATGTATTATTAAGGGAGAGGATATAGAATGGACAGACCTATCTAGAGAACATAAAGTACATCGGGAGTTGAAAGTTAATATATTTGAATTATCTTTGTGAGTATTTTATAAAAAAAATTATTGTCCGTGCTCATTGTTGATACTCTCATTGAATGTCGATTAATTAATATTCGTGCATTATAAGGGTCATTCGTCATGACAGCAATTGTCACGCCTCGAGGCTACCCCCTAGTCAAGACACATTGCTTAGTGTCACAAGTGACCCCGAGCTAACCAATGGACTGATATATCTATACAATATCAGTTAAATAATGCATTGTGAGGAACAAAAAGACAATTAATATATGAAACAGGAAAACTCCCAACAATTCCGAATATATCTAATATATGAAAGAATAGAGATGACCGAAAACAACTCTAACAACTCAAGTTGAATCTAGTCTATGTATGAAAGCCTCTAACTATTCTAAGGTGTTAGGACATGCCCCCAGGTAACTCTAACAAGACTGAAACTAAAAAGTAAAGACTGGAAAAAAAAAAAAAGCATGCCTATTATCATTGAACTATGAAGAGTCACCACTGAAGTTGTTGAGTTCGAACGGGAAGTTGACTTGAGCGTGATTTGTATATTTCGCGCCTGAAACCTACATAACACAACGATGTAGGTCAAAAGTATACATTAGTACTTTGAATATACTGAGCATGCAAGATACAATCTAATATAAACAATATAACAAGTAAACATGGAAACATATATATTGAAGCATAACTCCAAACTTAGTTGGATGCAATGATCCAGTCCTAAACATGAACATAATATGTTGAAATTAATACTTAAGTAAGTAAGGAATACATGGTCAATGCAACATGACTCTGGGTGTAGGAGATACTATTAACCGCTATAAACCACATGAGTCAAAAGTTGAGTCCGATTATATGCCCCATCAAGAGGATTCAATATACCTTGTTGGCGTATAAGGACATGATTGTGGAGTGATCACTGAAACTGATGCCCAATAGAGGGGACTTATCGACCTATGTGGGAAGGTTGGTCTGGGACTTGAAGGTACATTGAACCGTAGTCTAACACAGTATTAAGTCTACTCCAACATGAATGTAAAGTTGAAATTCAACTAAAATGTTGAGTAGCTCAAAATACTGATAATCATTTAAGAATACAACAAACGTAAACTGAAATAAATGACATTCAAAATATGAAGCATGATTGTATAACTAATCTTCCTAGCAAATATAATTCATGAAATACTGATAATTAACACAAGATTGGGTTTTTGAGTTCTATACATAGGACTACACTAGTTCTTCAAGAAACATGTAATTGTCATTATACAGACTATAGCAGCTGAATTACAATGGAAAGATTATAGAACCCTAGTTCTGAACAGTTTATGGAGAAACTGAAGAACTGACTGAATTCTCGGGATCTAATCGATGAAAGGAACCGACTAGTGGAATCTCAAATACATAATGAAAAAAACTACTAAGAAATCCTTTCTATTGTTGGGCATAACTTAAAGCAGACCTCTACTTGTTCTTGGGACAAATTGTCTCTTTTTTTAATTTTTTTTCTTTCAAAGGTAGATGATATTAGGACAATGATGATTTTAGGTTGTTTCTGACTAGTTACTTAGGCTTTGACTAAGTAAAATGATGTATTTTAAGTACCAAATGATATAGTTTAAGTAACAAACACGTAAGAAAAAATACTAATACAACCCTAACTTAAAGTTGACGAAGTTACCTCCACGAAGGGCTGATCGGCCATCTAAGACATGGTGGCCTATATAGTGGGTCTCATGATTTCCTGCCCAATAGGGCTTCACTAAAACAATCATAAACTTTTAATCAGGCATAGAATCAGGCAAACTTGGTGGCGTTGGAAAAAAGACTTAAATATGTTTAATTTGATACGTTATGGGTCACCTAATTTATTTTGTGCTAAAAGATATGATCATTAATAGTTGACTCAAAACTCAAAGTTTGACAAGTCTCTTTCGCGGATGACTTCACTCTCCATGTGAAACTCCACTGACCATCTAGGCATCTTAGGTACTTCACAATGACCTTGGGTGCAACCTCATTCATGGGGCGACTTGAACAAACCCTTAGGTGAGTCTTCAAAGTCACTAAAGGTTGTTAAAGGCACCTTTTAGGTGACTCCCTCCTAGGCATCTCATGGAGGATGATTTAGGATTCCCTTGACGGTCGTTAATCACTAGATGGACCCTCTAGGGTGCCGTCTAGGTGACCCCTGAAGGGTAGTGTTGGATGGGTATTAACAAGGTCCTTAATGAGGTATGGACCCCCAAACTTCTCGTCTAGAGAGACGCAAAGGATCCGTGGTACATTTTGGGTTTGTGATCTTGCTCATTGTAATTTTTAGACATTTCTAAAAGTCTGAGGTGTTACAATATCTCCACCTTGGGATAATTCATCCTTGAATTAAGACTAAACAACCTCAATTTGGAGGAAAGAGTAGCAATCCCTGCCATTGATTTCTAGAAACTAATATTTAATTAAGTCGAGTTCCATGAGCATGAAAACATTTTGAAATTCATATATAACAGTGGGAATAATATACTAAGACTGAATTACGCAAGAGTAAGGTGAGAAACTGGAGAGGAAATATTACCTCAAGATGAAATTGAATCGGAAAAAAAAGGTGAGGATACTTGGCCATCATGGTTGCTTCTACTTCCCAAGTAACTCCTTGTATGGAATGATTCGAATACAAATCCCTTCACTAAAAAGATCTCCTTATTTCTCAACTTACGAACCTAACGGCAAAGAATCTCAGTTAGAACCTGTTCATAAGTGAGGCTATCCGTTGCCACACTCTATGAAGGTACTATCGATTTTGGATCACCCACTCACTTTTTCAATAAGGAAATGTGAAAGACAAGATGAACCGATACAAGTTGCTGGTAAATTTATCTCATAAGAAACATTACAAACCCTTTTAAGGATTCGGTAAGTACCTACATACTTGGGAATAAAATTCTCTTTCTTATTGAATATCATCCCCCCCTTCATGGGTGAAACTTTGAGGAAAACCCAATCATCGATTTCAAACTCTAAGTTATTTCTCCTTACATCTGCATAGGACTTTTGACGGCTCTAAGTTGTCGTTAGTCTATCTGTATTGAAAATAAATTTCTTCATAGCCTCGTGAACCGAATCTGTCCAAATCAAGACTGCTTCACCAATTTTTAACCAACAGATGACCGACATCTATACCCATAGAGTGCCTCAAAAGGGGTCATCTAAATACTGGAATAGAAGATGTTATTGTAAGTGAAATCTATGAGAGGTAGTTTATCATCCCAATTAACCTTTGTAACATATCGCAATTTGAAATAGCAAAGAAGAAGCTATGAACTGAAAATAGTCATTTTTGGAAACAAGGAAAATCTAGCAAATTGTTTAAGTTAGTAAAAATGAGTTTTTGATGACCTTCAAACGGCCATAACTTCTAGCTCAGGATGATTTAGGTGTAATTCCAGATATAATTGGAAATCTCATAGAATAATCTTTCCAACGCTGCCGAGTTTGGGCGATTCCAAGGTAGCATGAGTGAGTTATTTCCTTTTGAAGTTGGGTTGTTGGAAAAAAAAGTCCAATTCAGATTTTAAAAGGGTACTTTGGTATTTTCCTTACCCAATTAATTTATTTTTTGTGGTAGTTAAGTTAAGGTCTAATCAAAATTATATCAGTTTACACTTTTGCCAAAATATGCTAGGACTTGGAGAATAGAGAGAAGAAGAGAAGAAAGATTCACAAAGATTGTCGAGTTTAGCTTATGGATTTTGTCGGGAGGATCTTTACAAGGTATGTAAGATCACAAAGCGTTGAGTTAATTCACCCACGCACCAATCGTAATTTATCTATATGGGTTTAAGTTCTTGAAAGAGAGAAGTTGAGTTCATGATGGGTTTGATGAAGTTATATTAATTCCTTGAGTTGTTGAAATCATTGAGATGTTGTTTGAATCTAATCCATGAAATTAGGTCGATTTTGAGTAGAATCTGATGTACTTTTAATATTTAGTATAAGTAGAAAGGATCTTCTCCATCATTAGCTAGTGCACCTTCACCTAGGAACAAAGGTGAGTACAATGGTCAGAATTCTAGAGCTAAACCTATTTATTCTCGAGGTAGTTTGGCGCAAGGGGGTAGTAAGCCTGCTGCATGTGCAAAGTGTGGTAGAAACTATTTAGGTACATGTCGGGAGGGCTCCACTGGTTGTTTCAGGTGAGGTCAGAATAGGCATTTCATACGAGAGTGTCCAAAGAACATGAAAGGTAATGGTAATGGGGGGAATAGAGCCCAGTCTTCTTCAGTTGATCCACCAGACATAGCTGTACCTAGAGGGTATACTTTAGGTATTGGCGGAGGAACAAACCGTTTATATGCTATCAATAATCACTAAGATAAAGAGGATTTGCCAGATTTTTGTCACTGATATGATCAAAGTCTTTGACTTTACTGCTTATGCTTTGTTAGACCCACAAGCAAGTTTATTTTTTTGTAACCCCTTATGTCGCAAAATAAGTTTGGTATTCTTCCTAAGAAACTTAGTGAACCATCCAGCTTTTCTACACCTGTTGGTTATTCTATTCTAATCGAAAGAGTCTATCGTGATTGTCCTATTTTCGTCAATCAGAAGATTACCATGGATGATTTAATTGAGTTAAACATGGTAGATTTTGATATCATTCTTGGTATAGATTTCTTCATGCATGTTATACCTCAATTGATTGTCGGACTCAAGTAGTAAAGTTTCAATGTGTAAATGAGCCAGTCTTAGAATTAAAAAGCAGTTCAGTAGTGCCTAAGGGTCGTTTCATTTCATACCTTAATACAAGGAAATTAGTTTCCAAGGGGTGTGTCTATCGCTTAGTCCGAGTTAATGAATCTAGTGTTGAGATACCTCCCACTCAATGAGTTCCTATAGTAAGAGAGTTTCTAGAAGCCTTCCATAATGTTCTACCTGGAGTCCCTCTTGAGACAGAAATAGACTTTGGCATGGATATAATTCCATATACTCGTCATATATATATTCCGCCATATAGAATGGCACCAGCAGAGTTGAAACACCTTAAGGAGCAACTGAAAGATCTTATAGAAAAAGACTTTCTTTAACCAAGTGTCTCACCTTTGGGCACTCCGGTCTTATTTGTGAGAAAGAAAGATGTTTTCCTTATAATATGTATGGATTACCGCCAGTTGAACAACGTTACCATCAAGAACAAATATCTTCTTCCAAGAATTGATGATCTTTTGGATCAACATCAGGGTGCCACATGTTTCTCAAAACTCGACCTAGATCAAGTTACCATCAATTCAGAGTAATGGAATGTGATATTCCAAGAACAACTTTTAGGACCCATTATGGTCGTAATGAGTTTTTGGTTATGTCTTTTGTTTTGACTTATGCACCAATAGCATTCATGTAGCTTGTGAATAGATTCTTCAAAACTTATTTAGATATGTTTTTTATTGTATTCATTGATGACAGACTAATCTACTCAAGGAATGAAAAAGATCATACAAATCACTTAGAATATTTCTTCATACTTTGAAAGATAAAGAGTTAAATATGTCCAGTTCTCATAATGGAGTTTTGTATTGAGTCTACGGCGTTCTTGGGCCACAAAATTTCCGATGCTAGAATTAGAATTGATACTAAAAAAATTTAAACAGTGCAGAATTGGCTTAGACCCACCTTTCCAATTGATATTAGGATTTTCTTGGGTTTTGTTGGCTATTATAGGTGTTTTGTAGAGGGTTTCTCATCAATTTGGTCCCTTTTGACTAAGTTGACTCAAAAGACATTGAATTTTCAATAGTCTGAAGCTTATGAGAAAAGCTTTCAGGAATTGAAAAAGAGGTTGACTACTGCCCCAGTTCTAACCTAACCGGAAGGTACTCTCAAGGTTTTGTGGTGCATTATGATGCATCTAGATTTGTCTTGGGTTGTGTTTTAATGCAGAATTACAAAGTTATAGCTTATGCCTCCAGACAGTTGAAAGTTTATGAGAAGAACTACCCAACCCATGACTTAGAATTGGTTGTTGTAGCATTTGTTTTGAAGATATGGCGTCATTATTTGTATGGTGTTCATGTTGATATATTCACTAATAATTAAAGTCTTAAGTATGTGTTCAAGATTAATCTCAGACAAAGGAAATGGCTAGAATTACTTAAGGATTATGAAATGAGTATTCTTTACCATCCAGGTAAGTCTAATGTTGTTGTTGATGCCTTCAGCAGGTTGTCTATGGGTAGTACCGCCCATGTTAAGGAAGAAAATAGAAGGTTAGCAAAAGATGTGCTTAGGCTTGCACTCTTAGAAGTCCGACTTATGGATTCCACATAAGGAGGAATAGTGGTGACGAATGGGGCTGAATCATCACTAGGTCAAAATTTAAAGAAAAATAAGACCAAGATCCTATTTTGCTTCAGTTGAAGACAAATGTACAAAAGCAAAAAGTATTATCTTGTGAACAAGGGGGAGATGGTGTATTGAGATATCAAGGTAGATTCTATGTACCTATGGTGGATGGACTCCAAGAGAGGATTATAAAGGAAGCTCATAGATCTATATATTCCATTCATCCAGGTTCCACAAAGATGTATCTCGATTTGAGAGAAGTGTATTGGTTGAATAACATGAAGAAAGGCAGTGCAGAATTTGTTGTTAAGTGTCCAAATTTCAAGCAGCTTAAACTTGAGCACCAAATGCCCGTTGGTTTGGTGTGATATATAGAACTTTCGGAATGAAAGTGAGAGATGATAAATATGGATTTCATCATAAGTTTACTAAGGTCTAGCAGGCAACATGATTTTATTTGGGTGATTGTTGACAGAATGACATAATCAACCCATATTATGCCGGTAAAGACTACCCATTCAGCAGAAGATTATGCCAAGTTATATATTAAGGAGGTGGTAAGACATCATAGAGTGTCGGTCTCCATTATTTCGGACAGAGGTGCACAATTTTCTGCACAATTCTAGAAATCCTTTCAGAAAGGCTTGGGTTCAAAGGTGAATTTAAGTATTGCCTTTCATCCTCACAGTGATGGGCAGGAAGAGTGTACTATTCACATATTAAAAGATATGTTGAGGGCTTGTGTGTTTGATTTCAAAGGGACATGGGATACTCACCTACCTCTTATTGAGTTTGCTTACAACAACAGTTATCACTTTAGCATCGAAATGACTTCTTATGAAGCTCTTTATGGGAGAAGATGCAAATCTTCTATTGGATGGTGTGAAGTTAGTGAAGCAGGGTTGATATGACAAGATTTAGTTCACAAAGCTATTGAGAAGGTGAAAGTGATTCAAGAAAGGTTGAAAATGGTAAAGAGTCATAAAAAATCCTACACTAATGTTAGGAGAAGGGCATTCGAGTTCGAAGTAGAGGATTAGGTATATTTGAAAGTTTCATCCATGAAGGGTGTTATGAGGTTTGGAAAGAATAGGAATCTTAGTCCCCAATATATTGGACCTTATCAAGAGGATTGGAAATGTAGCGTATGAGGTGGAGCTACCACAGGAATTAGCAGCAGTTCATTCGGTGTTTCACATCTCCATGTTGAAAAAGTGCATGGGCAATCCTTCATTTATCATTCCAACTGAAAATATTTGAATAAAGTTTAGCTGGTCTTATGAGGAGATTCCTGTTCATATTCTAGATCGCCAAGTTCACAAGTTGAGAACAAAAGAGGTAGCATCGGTCAAGGTCCTTTCAAGGAACCAATTTGTTGAAGAAGCTACTTAGAAAGTTGAAGAGATATCCACATCTCTTCGAATCTTGACCAATTCCACATTTAGGTACTAGTCCTTTCTAAGTATTTACTTACAAATTGGCATGTTTGGTTGCATTTTCTTGTGGGGTGTTTGAAATTGATGTTACACCCTTAGACTAGTAAGTGTAATCCTATTCGAGTAAGAAATTCCCAAAGGGGAGACATTTAAACATCTCGCAATTTCAAATAGTTAAGAAGAAGCTAGGAACTGAAAATAGTCATTTTTTGAAATAATGAAAATCTCGAAAATTGTTTAAGTTAGGAAAAATGAGTTTTTGGTCAATTTCAAACGATCATAACTTCAAGCTCAAGATGAGTTAGGTGTCCTTCCAGATATAATTCAAAAGCTCTCAGAATAATCATTCCAACGTCGCCGTGTTTTCATGATTTTGAGTTAATATGAGTGAGTTATTTCCTTTGGAAGTTGGGCTGTTGGAAAAAGGAAAATCCAATCCAGAATTTGAAAAAGTAGTTTTGTCTTTTCCTTACACAAAAATTTATTTCATTTTTGGTAATTAAGTTAGGATTTAAACAAAATTAGATCAGTTTATGTTTTTACCAAAATAAGCTAGCACTTGGAGAAGAGAGAGAAGAAGAGGAGAAAGGAGAAGAGAAGCAAGATTCGCAAAGATCATCGAGTTTAGTTTGTGGATTTCGTTGGAGGATCCCTACAAGGTATGTGAGATGAAATAGCATTTGTTTAATTTGCCAATGCGCCAATCATGATTTATTTCAACGAATTTAAGTTCTTGAAAGCTTAGAAATTGAGTTCTTAATGGGTTTGATGAAGTTATATTAGTTCCTTGATTTTTTGAAATCGTGTTATTTGAATAAAATCCATGAAATTAGGTTGATCTTGAGTAGAATCTGATGTGTGTTTAACGTTTAATCGATTCTAACTGTTTGGGGAAAGAACTCATGGAGTTTAGAGGGTTTAGAACTAAAAAATAAAGAAGAAATTTTGTCGAACGATATTTGACATCAGTGGCGTGTCGCACTCCCACCTCCCAGATTTGAATATTTCTGCTTTATGTCTTGGAGTTGACCAAGGTTTTCTTCCTCAAAATTCGTTTCAAAAACAAATTTTAAAAGCTTCTCCGCGTCGCGGACCCACATTCAAATACTGATTTTCGTTCTTTTCTCATGTCTAGCTATCTAGAATCATTCCAAAACATCATGATCTTACCAATCACAAATCATAATCCTTTAATCCATAATTCAATCCAAGGATCAATTAAGAGTCAAGTCAAGAGTAGTTAAGAATCAAAGTCAAGAGAAGTCAAGAGTCAAGTTATCATAATTTTTTCAAGTTTTTCAAAAGTCTTTCACTAATGTTTTAACTTTGTTTTTATACTTAAGTTTTAAGTTCAATAAAGAATAAAGTTGAAGTTCTTTTCTTCAAAGAAGTACATGGGACTGTGTATTCCCATAGAGATTTAAAATGTATTAACATTTAAATCAGAACAAAAACTGAGATTTCCAAAGAGCTTATAGGTCAATTTTCAGAAAGAGTAATCTCTTTCTAAATGAAGCAAGAGAGGAACTGATATTTCCAAAATAGCCTTTGAGCTAGGTTATTGAGCACTAATCTCAAATCACAGAAGAAGTATGTTTTTATACATAAAGAAAATGGGGAAGAAAAGGGTAATACTTTTTAGATGAATCATTTTCACATCGACAATGGATAAACTTAGTAGTTAAGGTCCTATACCTTTGGCCGGATATAGAATGCATTGGCACTGTGAGGAAGATCGTTGTATCATCACAATAACTCTTACGTTATTACTGTCGGTTAGAGAAACTCTCAAAGAAGTTGTTGTATTTTTATATACATCAGTTTATTTTTTTCACATATAGTTCAAAGTTATGTTGTATCCTTGCTTTATACACAGAGTTGTCATCATGTTTTTAAATAGCTTTTCTTTGTATTGCACTTGTTTTAAACTACTTTATCTTGAAATGAGTTCAGTTAAGTATTCAGGAGTCTAGAAGAGATAAGGTAAGTAGTTTTTTCAAAATCTCTTTCAAGCCTATGTTGTTTTAAAATTTCAAATCGCATACCCACACATTCAATGTACTGATATCAGTTGGCCTATATCGTATTATGATGCAACCGCAGGTAACCAGGATCAGCAAGCAGTGCATCGTTGACTAGTGAGCACTCTAGAATTAGTAGGTGAGCCTCCTTGCATTCCGGAGGACTCCTTTTCATTTCTTTCAGTTATTTTATTAGTTCATTAGGATGTTGTGTGGTTTTTCCCGACATCCATCTCAGTTTTTTTAAAGGCTTCAAATACAGTCATGTTAGTATTTTGAGTCTTTTCATTACCATTTCTTATTGTTAAGACTTGGGTTGTCACTTTTGGCCAAGTTGAATGTTTTACCTTTAAGCATTCTGACTTATTTTAGTATTCAATCAGTTAAGTGTTATTAATATTTATTAATTCTGTTGAGTTAAGTAAGTCATGTAAAGGATTCTCTATAGTCCATCAATGATCTTTGAGTGCCAGTCCCACTCGGGGTGTAGGCTCTAGGCATGACACCCTTGAATTTGATAACTCAAGCGCTCAAACATGTCCACTAAGGTCTGCATGGTACACTTTGCATAACCATCCGTCGATGGGTGAAATGATATACTAATATTTACCTAAGTATCAAGACCTTTGTTAAATGACTTTCAGAAATGACATGTAAACTAGGGACCACTATCTGAGATGACAGACAAGGAAAATCGATGCAACCTGACTATCTCGCTACTGTAGATTATGGAATAATACTCTCCTAAAGTTGTAGTCTTGACCGCCAAGAAGTGAATTTAATTATTGACTCTATCCACTATCACCCTAATTGATTCATGTTGTTTGCAAGTACGAGGTGAACCCATGATGAAACCCATGTTTATAACTTCTGTAACACCTCGGGTCTAATGGAGATGATACATACGACCGTGGTCCACGGTCCATTGATGGAACCCATGGTCTGTATGTGGGGTCTTGCCATTGGGGTTCAAGATTTAAGGGTCTCTATCAAACAACCCAGAAAAAAATTGAACTAAGACTCAAACCATTCTTCGTAGAGAGAGATATTTTACTAAACAATTAAAAAATTCCTAAGTATTATGGTCAGGTCACTAGATATAACAACTTGATTTCCAAAAAGAACTAAATTGGAAATAGCAAAATTTGAAATTTTGTAAGTTAAGCTTAAATTTTGAGTTATAAATCATCTTCAAACGATCATAACTCTCAGTACATGATGAGTTTGGTGGACTAAAATATATATAATGAAAGTTATTTGAATTATATTTCGAATTCCACCTAATTTTGTAAGTTTCAAGTCCGAATGAGTGAGATATACCCTTTACAAGTCAGACTGTCCAAATAAGGAAAGTTACCAAAAAATAGTGAGGCGCATTTTGGTATTTTCCTTACATAATCGGATTTACACGTTTTTAATAGGGTTTAAAGATTCTAAGATTATTAGAATTAGTTTCATTTATTTCCAAAAGCGTTTAGGGATATAGATAGAAGATTCAATAAGAGAAAAGTTCAAAGTTTCAAGAGTTCGTTCAAGAAATTCAAGATTTTGTCAAGAACCTAGTTCTTTGGGATATGTTTGCTTCCGTGGTGTTTGGTTCGTTCACTAATACACCAATCATGATTTTTTTTTTTGAATCTATACATAAATATTGAGCAATGTAATTTATTGATGAGTTCTTGATAAGTGTTCTTGAAGTTTCCTCATCGAATTAGTTTTGATGTAAGATTCTACATGGGTCAACTTCAAACGGTCATATCTCTTAGAATATAAAGAGTTACACGATCCGTAGATATGAAATCAAAATTATTTGAATCTACTTTATAATGCCACAAATTTTGCTTCAATCTAATTTTTGAGTAAAAAGCTAAGACTACTTTAGTAACCTATCCAATGTTGTTACAAATTTAGCCAACGGAACATTAAAAAGGGTTGTTTGTGTTGTTTTACCTCCAAGAAAACTTTAAACGAATTTTTCGAATAATAAAACAATCAAAGTTTCATATTTTAGTCCATCATTCTCTTCTCTTTCAAACTCTAGGGAAAAATCAAAGTAAAAGACTCCATTCAAGATTCTTTCAATCCTTTTTTCAAGATTATTTTTCAAGGAAAGTTTTTATCAAAGAATTTCATAACTAATGAATAACTAACGCAAATAATAAATATTTTTCATAGAAACTAACTCAAGAATATCAAGAAAGGTTTTCTTGATTGTTTACCTTTAAGTTAGGTTTTCAAGACTTCTAATCAAATACTTCTTCAAGATTCGTCAAGACTATTCAAGATTCTTGAAGAACCTTCTTTTTGTCAAGTATGTTAGTCATTCATAGTGCTAAACTAGTTTATACTCACACCCTACATCTATTTTAAAATTAATAAAAGAAAAATCTAGGATTCTATCCCTAATTTGAGTATTTATTAGCTAATTTGATTTTGAGTTATTGAGTGTATGTTTCTTTTAAAATGAATTATCCTGATTATAGAATTTCTATATTTTTATTGAGATACTTTATATCATGAATCACCTCTTGAATTTACAATTCAAATTCAAGAAAGAGTTATGAGTAGAGTTCAAGAAAGTTTGAGTTTAATTGTGAATTATTTGAGATCAACTGTCAATTTGAGCTGAGTTTTGAGGAAGAAAGTATGAGAAAGAGAAAGTCGTATACATGAGTTCCATATTGTTATGTAGACCCTTGAGTCGAGTCGTTCATGCCCATATATTCCGCATGAACTCCATAATTTGAGTATTCTTGAGATGAGTAGCATCTTAAAGTTCTAAGTCTTGGGTATTGATTTCCTAAACATTTTGAGATTATATTCCTAATCATAGGATTACTACATGTTCCCATGAAGCCCTTGAGTTGAATTGTTCATGCTCATAATTCCACATGAACCATATAAGTCGAGCAGTCTAGAGAT
This sequence comes from Solanum chilense, assembly GCA_032847665.1. Classification (NCBI taxonomy): domain Eukaryota; kingdom Viridiplantae; phylum Streptophyta; class Magnoliopsida; order Solanales; family Solanaceae; genus Solanum; species Solanum chilense. Next base: position 13,015,680 of record CM064974.1, read on the forward strand.
GTGCAGTATTATTGAGATTTGAGTTCTGATATGCTCAAATTACACCTCCCTAAAGAAGTATTAGTGGTCATTGTACAATAAAGAACCCAACTTATAGGTTTGGATCGATCCCACGAGGAATACAGTTCATACTTAAACTTTATGTCATAATTACATTTGTTGAGTCAAACTATTTCTGAAACAAGTAGTCAAAAAATGGAGGATTTGTGTAAGCAAATAACTGGTTGTTTTTTAGGTAAATAGTGAGCAAGATTCAAACTTTGATTTATCAATGAGAGAGAAAAACTAGTGTGTGTTCCCCATAAGCTCTTAATGTGATAATCCTAATAATAGTAAACCTTTCCTAATGTATCACATGCAAAGTTGATAAGTTAGGTATCCCAAGGTGATTGGTCCTCCAAGTAGGGAATTTCACTCTGCACCTTGTATTAGACTATTAGACATAATCACACTAAGTCTTTGTGGATAATTATTTTCTCATTAACTACCTCTTTGGTTCGAAAAGTAGCAAAAAGGCAAGTTATAACATGTGCACTCATTAAATAGACATTTATGTGAAGAATTACCAATATATGAATCAACACTAGTCAAGAATTACTTAATTATTATTCATACATTGTTAATTGTTCATGGTTCCCACAACCCTAATTGTGGATTTAGTTACTCATGATTGAAAGAACATAATTCTTATTTTGATAAAGAGAATACATGAACTTATGATTACAGTAGAAGAAACCTGAAATCTTAATTGAATTTCAAAACCAAAATCAAATAAACCGAAATCAAGAATTTAAATTGCTAAAGTTGCAAGTTAATTCCCGATAAATTACTAAAAGTTGACAATAATGGCTAACCTCCAAAAATGGGGTTTACATACCCTATTTATAGAAAAACATGTCCTAAAGAAAAGGAAAACAAAATAAAGGAATAACCTTCTGGACACGACTTTGATCGACGACTCGACCTACAAATCGTGGGTCGACCTACAGTTCGTAGTTCTCCTTCATTGGTAAACACTTAGAATTTTTTTCTTCAGAGGCCTGGAACCATCATTCTCTAATTATAATAAATGGACATGCAGTTCCTACGGTCCATCTGTCCTCTTATGTGGCTCCACATTTAGGAATTTCATCAGGTACTGGAACTTCAACTCTTTGAAAACCTTACGGATGTGTAGGATGGACCGTAGATCGCTTTGTAGTTCCACACTTGGTCAGACTTTCCTGATGCTCCTATTGCGCCTACCCATCAGCGGACCATCATAGGACCTACGGTCTGTAGGTCCCTTCGTAGGTGGCCATTTCGGCAGAATTTTCAGTTGTCATCTCACTCAATCACGTCCAAGCCTATTTCCTGAAAACATGATACAAAAACATTGTTTCCAATACAAAATGACCCTAGAGACACACAAATCTTAAGTTAAATGTATCAAAAATATCGTAAACTCTTGATATATAAACATCCTCAACTTAAACATGTTTTTTGTCCTCAAGCGACACATTGATACTCTAAACGACACTTGTGTAAAAGTGGATACACAAACTCAGCAATCACATGGCCATTTCAACTCATTCCATCTTCTTAGAGAAAAACATTTTTATTTGATTCAACAAGCTAACTCATGCGGATCAAGATATGACAAAGAACGACCAATAGACACCACAACATACACTTTTTCATAATCACCAAGGTACCAACTTTCCGACAATGTAACTAGTGCCTTCACTTCAAACAAAATCCTTTTCACATAGAAGATATGAATTTTGAGTTTTTGGATTCATTCAACACTCACGCTCAGAAGTGATTTCAAGTACAATTAGGGGTCATTTGATTACTGTATAAGAGACATCTTATTCATGTATAAAGAGTTGCATTAGCTTTACTATGTTTGGTAGAAGTTTTGTATTAGGTATAAAAGTCAACATAACTTATACCATGTTTGGTTGGTAAAAATTGAAATGTTGTATAAAGGTATACATGTATTAATTTATATGGTGTATGGTTGCATTTTTTGTAGTCGTACACAGTTAATATTGACATAACTTATGAGGGAATTTATGTATAGAGTTATGCAGGGTGGAAGGTGGAATAAGTTATGTGGGTATTAGTTAGACATGTATTAAAATGATCGATTACATATTTACCCAAATAATTTTTTTTAATTGAAAACTTAAATGTTTCCCATAGTTTTTATTTCTTTTTATATATTGACCACTTTCATTTCTTTTAAATTATTTTATTTTTTTAGTTTAAAATTTTACTATTTTCCTATCTACATTTGTTGGTTTTATTTATATTTATATATAGGACATTTTTATTTTTATTTTATATTCTTAAAAATTTTACTTATTTATGAAAATATAAATATTTTTTAATACTAGAATTTTTATTGTATATTTTCTTATGGTACATATGCAAATCAAATATTAGCATGTATTATTATTTAATAAATATATATATTAATAATTTACAACAAGTTTAATATTCAATAACTAATTATTCATGTATTGCAATCTCTACATAACTAAATAATGCCTACATAACTAATATATGCATAGCTAATACCCGCATAATTAAACCCAACATAACTAAATCCTCCATAACTAATACCTGCATAACTAAACCCTTCATAACTAATACTTGCATAACTAAACCCTGCTTAACTCTAACCAGTAACCAAACGGCCCCTTAGTGCTCAATTCCATAGGTTTGCCCTTATTTTCACTTCATATACTCCAAAATAGTTGTTAAGATCATTATAGGACTTCCTTAGATTGTAATGTAGGCTCAGAGTCAAGTGTGGTACATTTGGTATTTTTTTGTTACTTTCTAACCTCATTGACATTACATTGGTTTTTTACCTCTTTTCTCAACCTAGTTTTGTCATCCTTTCATTTTACTTTATTTCCCTTTGATTTTATCAATATGGATGTGACTTTTTACTTTGTGGCTCTTATTTTTCAGTTTCTTTTTTTCTTTCACTTTATTTTTCTTTATTTTTTCCGCATTTTTATTTTATGATCATTTTACTTCTTTTGAACACAGTCACATCCTCTTCTATCTTTTCTTTTTCTTTTTTCAATACAGATTTCTTTTCATACATTTGTTTCTTTCATAGTAACCCCCTACTTATGGATTTTGAATTAGTTGAGGTGTATCCTATATCGGACCAGGGCAACATCAGGGAAACTTTTGACTTAGCCACCCTCAACTTAGATAGTTGTCCTAAGTCAAGGTGCGCATGTCCAAGGAGGGACCAGGACCAAGACAATTATTTAATGGAAGGTGAGTCAGGTGAATCAAAATAAATGGTTTATTTAAGGCTCAAACATTTGGATCAAAGGGAACATTGATTTTATTTGGTTGGATTATCTTAGCCTTAAGTGGACTAATTTAAAAAGGGGCCTATTGTAACTTCCCAATTTCTAGCCTAGATCATCTTTACCCCATAGAGTCACTCATGTTGATCTTGTAGAGTTTGATATCTTAATTTTGATGTTATTCTTAATTACCATGGACTGACTCTAATTTTTTTAAGCTTCTGTTGATTTTAGGACCCAAGCGGTCAAGTTTTAATTCCCTAATGAATATGTCCTAGAGAGAAAAAGGGGGATTATATGCCTGAGGCCATTTTATTCTTGTCTTAAAGCTCGAAAAAAATTCTAAGGGTTGCATATATCATCTTGTTTAGGTTAGGGATATAGATTCTAAAACCCTTACTCTTGAGTTGGTCCCCGTTTTTAATGTGTTTCCATAAGTGTTTTGCGATGATTTACCAGTGCTCCTCCCAAAAGGGAAATATGTATAACCTCTTACCAAATATGTAACCTATATTTATCCCTCACTATCTTATGGCTCCGGTAGAAGTGAAGGAGTTAAAAGAGAAATAGAAATATATGTTGTAAAAGGGTTTTATCCAACCGAGTATCTTCATGGGGTGCTTCAGTTTTGTTTCTTTGTAAGAAAGATGGTTCAATTCCTATGTGTATTGACTACCGACGGTTGAAAAGAGTTACCATTAAGAAAAAATATCCTCTTCCAAGGATTTATGATTTGTTTGATTAACTACAAGGAGCAAGTTAATTTTCTAAGATCGACCTCTAGTCGAGTTATCACCAATTAAGAGTGAAGAAAGATGGTATTTCAAAGACGACTTTTCAGCATATCAATTTTGTTTATTCGAAAGAAAGATGGTTAACTTCCTATGTGTAATGACTACCGGCAGTGGAAAAGGGTTACCATTAAGAAAAATTATCCTCTTACAACGATTTGTGCTTTGTTTTATCTACTACAAGGAGCAAGTTAATTTTCTAAGATCGACCTGCAGTCGGGTTATCACAAATTGAGGGTTAACAAAGATGATAATCCAAAGACGACTTTTTAAATTCAATATGGTCATTATGAATATTTGATAATGTCTCTTTACTTTACTAAGGCTCTGATCGCATTTATGAATTGGATAAATAAGATGTTTTGACGATACCTTGACATGTTTGTGATTGTTTTTATCAATGCAATCTTGATTTACTCAAGGAGCGAAGATGAGCATGATGATCATTTGAGGATTGTGTTGCAAGACCTCGAGGACCAAAAACTCCCTACAAAATTTAGTAAATGTGAATTTTGGTTAAGATTTGTGGCTTTTGTTTGTCACATTATTTTCGTTAAGGGTATTGAGGTAGATCCTAAGAAAACGGATGCAGTTAAGAATTGACCTAGACCTCCTCCTTTGGATATTCAAATTTTCTAAGGTTTGGCTTGTTACTATAGAAGTTCGTTGAAGGTTTTTTTTTATTTCCTCTCCATTGATGTCGTTGACCCAAGAGAAAGTTAAGTTTGTATGGTCTGAAGCATGTGAGAAGTGTTTCAAAGAATTGAATAATACACTTCCCTTCGCTCCTGTGTTGACTTTACCAGAATAATCAGATGGGTTTGAAGCATTTCACTTTCAAATGCTATAACCTTTCTAACGATCATACAACTTATTCTATATAGAATCTAACTAAGCCGAGTCTAAAGAAAAAAAATAGTAACCTATCTCAAGGTCGAAATAACATTCAAATTACTAATTGGGAGGTTTCACCTTTCGAGCAACCTCAAAATGATGCAACACTAACAAATTAGTGATGTAAACATCAAGATAAGAAAATTGATACTTAAATTGCTTTAGAAAGATTTAGACATAAATATCGGGTCAAAATAAGACCTTGAGAACTACGCGTGGAATTACAAAATTAATTTTTTCAAAAGATTACAACAAGCTCAAGGAACTTGTACCCCAAGAAATTGGCACAATATAAGCTTAATTGAGTTAAAAACATCATAATAAGAGAAAGCTAAAAATAAATAATATAGGAATAAAAAAAGTGATGTTTGTCACATGCGAAACTCAAGGGGTGCAACAGACACCTAATGTCAAAATTAGGCGTGAGCCTATCCTCCTTGACCACTTGTTAATGGTGCATGAAAGATACACAAAGTTAAGAAAAAAAACAAGTACATATCGGCTTAAAAATAAGCCCTTGACCGATAGGACTCCTATTAATAAGTCTACAAAGAAAACTACTACACCCAACAATAACCAACTCGCACATAGCATGTTTGGTCCTTCGAGGCCACCATGCATGGTATCTAGGAAAGCATAAACGCTATTTGGGACATTAAAACCACTATGATTTTTATATAAAATCTAAAAACTGAAGTATAAGTACTACTCCCTCTGTCCCATTTTATGTGAGGTAGTTTGAGTTGGAATGGAATTCAAGAAAAAAATGAAGAATTCTAAAATTTGTGATCCAAAATGAATGATAGAAATTTGTTTGGATGTAAATCATTTCATTAACAGTAAAATAGACTTTTTATAGTTGAATTTTTAGTTATTATGGAAATATTTCATTCTTTTTTGGACAAAAAAAAAAAGAAAAGTAAGTCACATAAATTAGGACAACGGGAGTAAACAAAAGGGCAAGGGTGAAATACAAGTACAAAACCTTTTATCCCTACAATAAGATAATATAAAGATATTACTAATAACCTTATCGGGCCCCCATAAGAATGCAGGTACAAATATCAAACAATCACTATAAGTTTTAATGAGCACAAATAATCACTAAATACCCGTATTATCCCCCTTACGTGGACCTCAATGATAATTATATTTGAATTGTATAAATGTATATGTGTCACGAATCAATGAAAACATGAGTCTCTCTCTCTCTCTCTCTCTCTCTCTCTCTCTATATATATATATATATATATATATATATATATATATATATATATATATATTACTTCATAGGTACAACCTACTCATATTATAGGTATGGCCTACCAGGCTTGAAGGCACGGTCTATCTAACCCACAGGCAATATAACAATAAATCTTTTTGCTCAAGAACTTTGATGTGACAGTGTTTACTATGAATAAAATAAACTCATAGGCGATATAACATCAATAATAACATGTACTCATAATTAATGAGAATACAATTATAACATGTTTTTTTATGACATTAAGCGAGGAGTAGTGTTCTTGATAGACATTAATCATATTGTGGTACCTAACTCAACAGGATAAGGCAATAAGTCATACTATATTTAAGTCATAAAAAACATAGGCCATCAAGATCATGCCAAGGCAATAAGTCATACTATATATATGCCATAACAAGATTAGGCCATCAAGATCATGCCAGAAGTGAAATAATTGCATTAACATACCTTTCAACCAAAGTCTAATAGGTGTCTTTATGAAGCTTGGCCAACCAAAATTAATGCAACTACATGAAAATTGACAAGGCTGCAAGAACGACCCATGAATATTCAATAAGATGTTAATGTCGCACTCCTGACATCCAAGTTCATAGCATAAAATGAGGTCAATCATAACAATAAATAACATCTAAATCCATTCAACATATTCCAATAACATCTTGAAGGAGTGACTAGTTCCTGAGGAAACATAACTAGGCTTATTTCTTACCATTTAATCCAACAATCATTATACGTGACTCTAATAAGAATCACACCCCCTCTCCATCCCCCCCCCAATACCCTGAAACCATCAATAGAAACGATAATAGCCAAATTAAATAAGATAAACGGGTTTTTCCACAACCACAATATTAAACACACAACCACATGGCTCGAATATTCTATAAAATCAACAATTAGGACATGTATTAATGAAGGAGGGTTATAAAATAAGATTACCTCAACCAAAACGTTTGAAAAAATAGCTAATAATCAACCTCCTTGCAGAAGCAACAAATGGAGCCTAAATTGGTAAGAAAATTATACCATAAGAATGAGCTCGCGATGTAGAGCAACTTTCATTGAACTTTCAAGTTGAGAATCTAAGCACCCAAGGTGTATTTGGAAGGTGGGTTTATGAGTTTTATAGGTATTCATCAATTCCTAATGAAATAAAAGATGAAGCAGGTGACCAATTATAAAGACCACTGACTTAGATCGGGGGGAAGGCTACTTTAAGGTGCATGTTTGTGCAGTCTCATAAAAACCTGCATATCTCTCCAATATGAAGTCATGTGAACATATTGTTTAGTTTGTTAAAAACTAAAGGTCACGGGAATTCCAACTCCTTATATTAGGAGATTTTTTTAGATATTTCTTAAAATTTTAGAGAATTCCTTAGCGAAATTTACAATTTTTTTTTGGTAAAATTTATTTCACAACTTTCTTAACCTTACACTAAACATATGAGCTGTATGATGTTAACATATCTCATAAAAACCATTCCTAAGATGTTAGGAAGTCTTAGTTTTATTTAAATGTTATGAGTTAATTCCAATGTTCGAAAGGGCGGGATTCAATATTACAATCATTAAACTACTTTCCAAGTGTTGGCCTAAATCATGACGCACAAGATAATAGAGAGGTGGTAGCTCCCGTGAACCTAAATATGGGTATGAATACAACAAGGCTTCGAGACTTCATAAGGATGAATCCTTTGAAATATATTCTATGGTTTGAAAGTGGGTAAGAATCCAATTGAGTTTATTGAGAGTATTCAAAAGATTCACTACAACAAATATGATCATTAGTGGCAATTAATTTTTAATCGCCACTAAATATGTATTTTGTATGGCAATTGACACTCTTTGTATATATCCCTAAAGATTTTAGCAACACTGGTTCTAATGTCACTTAATTAATGCCAGTAAAGAATTTAGCACTGTATGTCAATGTCAATATTTAATGCCGCTAAAAGTTGTTTTGTTGTAGTAATTGTGGACATTATAGAAGTGACTTGGGTGGAAAAGATGGACTTTGTCGGTTATAAATTGAAAGGGTTGCTCAAGTGTGTATACTTAGTGGAATAATAAAAAGGGTATTGATGCGGGTCCATTCGATTGAGACAAGTTCAAAGAGACATTTCTTAATCGGTTCTTTCCCCTTTAGATGAGGGAGGCTAAAGTGCAAGAATTTATAAACCTAAGGCAAGGTAATATGAGCGTAAAAGAGTACTCTTTGAAGTTTACTCAATTATCAAGTATGCTCCGACAATGGTTGTCGATTATACAGCTCGTATGAGAAAGTTTGCTTGGGATAGTTCCAAAATGGTAGTCAAGAAGTTTAGAACCACTATGTTTATAAAGAGATGGACATCTCAAGGTTGATGACACACGTTCAACAAATCGAGGAGGAAAAATTTAAGGAGAGGGCTAGAGAGATCAAGAGGGTAAGAATAGATACTTGTGATTTCTCTCACACTTGAGGTCTGATGGAAGTACTCATTCTCAGTTTCGACATAAGTTCTCCGATACATATTCATCTAGTGCTCCAGTTCAAAGGTTCAATAAGGATAGGGTGTCTAACCCTAAACATAAAGGAGGTGTTTCCAATGGATCCACATTCTCCACTTGTCAAAAGTATGCCATGAGGCATCTGAGGAATGCTTAGCCGTTACCGATAGACATCTCAACGTTGATGTGTAATGCTCAACAAATTGAGGAGGAAAAATTTAAGTATGGGGAGAAATCATGAAATTCACCAAGTTTACTAGGGATAATTACAAGCAGCAAGCACTGACAATGGTATGATTCAGCAATTTACAAAATAATGGATAATAAAGTCTTTTTACAAGAAGCAAAAGAATGATCAAAAGGTGGTTGGAATTATAGAAGATGTAGAGAGTTCAAGAACACCATCAATTCAGCAGGAGGTTGAACATGTTAATACAGATCAAGGAGTTATTTTAACATATCTTGCAAATATTAGGACCAATACAGAAATGCCATCAATAAAAGTTTATATTCCGGAAAATCATATTCCAGTGTTTATCCTCGAAAAGGAGAAGATAGTAGAAGTAGTAGTAGTAGCATAGTAGTAGTAGTAGTAGCAGCAGCAACAACAAAGCGACATATGTCAAAGACAATGATATTTCCTTGGTAAATTATGATGATATCGAAGATAGGCATAATGAAATCATCATCATGGAAGATTTGACAAATATATGGAACCACATCCAGTTCAAACAATTTGTGAAACAAAGTAACTTTGAATTACTTTCATCAGATAAATTTGATTTATTAATCGTGTTGAGTGAATATTCTACTACAAAATTATAAAGTAATTGCATGAAAATAACTTTAATGATTATCAACCAAACATAAAAGAATATATACCGAGAAACAGTAAGAGAGGGAGTAAATTTAGATAAATATATTCTAAGGAATTACAATATATATTTCCCCAAAGATAGGCATGTTGGTCTTAATAGAGTTCCTAAGTTTCCACACCTAGAGAATATTAAAGTTCAAACAATAACATATTTCAATTGAGCACATGATAAGTTGTTCTTATAAATAATTTCAAACAAAATTTAAAAAGGTGTCTGCATGTATTTTGAAGTTGCACTCTCTGCTTTAAATACACACAATATATAATACTCTTAATAAACTTTAAAACCACATAAACATTTCAACGTATTAAATTTTCGTAAATTGAATTATCATAATAGGTTATTATGTAATTTGTCTTGTTAGCAATTAATGTTTATTATAGAGAATCACCTATTATTACATCATAACCAAGTAATCATGTAAAATAATTTTACACCGTCTATTTATGGTGTTTGCGCTTTTTTCATGAGATGATCTAAATTTGAATCCTCTTTATGTATCGATGTTATCAATACATCATGTACAAAGGTCGTTGATAGGTTAATTACTATGCATTAATGATGACTTTGTTTAGGTTTAGCAGCTAATATTCATTATCGAGAATGTGATCATGTAAAATTATGTTACACGATCTAATCATAAATTTTGCACCTTTTTCCGTAAGATAATCTCGATTTGAATCCTTTTATATAGATAGACGCTATCAGTACTTCATGTGCAAAGGAGGTTGATAGGTTACTTTCTATGCATTAAATATTAATAGTGAAACATTTTGTTACATAATAGTATAAAATTAATTGATTGATAGGTCTATTTAACAAGTTTTAACTAATAATGTAGAATAAGGATTTTAAGTAATTTACTAGAACAAGTGGAAAAAAAACTATTGTAATAAAGTTTGAAATAGTTTAATTTTATTTTGTGTAAATATAGAGGATTTACATGTCCCCTAATTCATGCTTGAGCAAGGGAAAGACTCAATTGAGGATCAAGATAGGATGCTTGCAAATGTACCTATGTTAGATACTTTAATATTAATTATAATTATGAATTGATGGTATAATATATACTATTGATTTTGATTGTTAGCTCATGTTTCTTTATGCTTTTTTTGTGTGCAGAAGACTATATTGGTAAAGTATGGAGTTAATTAAGAGTTTGGATACTTTTGCTTTGTTTTATTAGTGAAACATATTATTATGTTAGGAACATATTAAGGAAATAACATAGGTACAATTATACATAATTTTGTTTAACATGATTCATATATAAGAAATTATTGGCAAAATATATTTATTGTGCTCTCAAAACTTTTTAACAAGGTTAAAAGTGAAACATTCAATTAATTTATATTCAAATCTAAAGCAACATACCTATGAACTATGATTAACATAAGAAAATTCATGCGAAAAAGTAATAAAAGAAAATTAACTTGTAAATTGAGTTTCCGTAAAAGAAGTTGTCGATATGGAGTGTATAGGTTGTCCTCAAACACATTTTTTACTTGTAATGTATTATATTTAGATTGTTTTATAAATAATAAACAAAAACTAATTAGCTTATTGTGAAAATCAAAACTAAACAAAGACTTGTATTATACTTACAGTACTTTCTTTATGATATGTTTCTTTTAGTTTGTCTCAATATATTTTGCTACTTTATCTGCAAACAATTGGAGTTGTTACTTGAAGAGTTTTCAATATCTTGTATTCTATATTTTTCTATCAAGTATGATATTATGGAATTTTTGAACATAGTTGTCTAACTCAAATGAAGCATTTACAATATTTCTTTGAAAAGATTCACAATAATGTATATTTTATTTTCTAAGATGATTAAGGCATTAAGAGGTATTCATCACACTATTAAAATAAACAATCTTAGGTTCTTAAATTTCATGGATAACACAACTATTAGTTGGAAGATTTCTTATTTATTTTTTCTAATATTTTTGTTCATCTCTTAATTAAATATGTATTCCTACAGAATTTTACATACATCATATACGTTGGGAAAAATATAAGTATATAATGTGCACATATGATATCCATATATTCATATCTGGTTTTGCAATTGCATGTCACATGTAATATTATAGGGTTGAACTCATCAAATAAGATCTTCGTTAAATTATGCATTCTTATTTGATATAAGATACTTGACTAGCACAACATACTTGTGTCTCAATTGAACATTATAATATGCCCTAGCTATTTTATAGAAAGAAAAAAAAGGTTCTCCAATATGTTATCAATCTTATGAGTGTAGATAAAAAAAATTGTGTAACCGTTGGATTATATTTAACAACAAGAATAGGCTTACGTTATTATTTACACCTGACGTCATTTTGTTCTTCATTCAACTACTACTTAGTAAATATATTATTCTCATAATCAATCATACAAATATGTAATTAAGAACTTAAATATCCAAATCCATATTTTAGAACATGATTAATACTTCGAAATGTCACTTTTCATCTAGCACTAAACACATTATTATTAAAAATTGTTGACCACATGTGTCTAGTATTATAAAATTATTCAATCAATCATGTCATTCTACATATTACGTTGTTAGCATAATTTTTAATGTTTCTTCAAATTCAATAATAAAATTATATTAAGATATTGCATTTGTCAAATTTAATAAAGAATCTTTGTCATTGTCAAATGAACTCAAATGAGATGGAGCATTTGGCACTAACACAATCTATGTCAGATGCTCGACATTATTTCTCTTATGGAAATTTTAAACTCTTGAGCTTTGTAAGTTATATTATGTGGAAAAATACTTACAAATAACTCTTAAAATATCATTCAAATAAAATAGCACAATAAAACCACATCCACTTCAAACAATTAGTGAGACGGAAGTAACTTTCAATTAGTTTCATCAAATAAATTTAATTTATTTATCGGTTCAAGTGAAATTTCTACTGCACAATCAATCGTCAAGTAATTGCATGAAAATAGCTTTAGTAATTACCAACCAAACATAAAAAATATAGAGCGAGAAAGACTAAGAGAGGGAGTAAATTTAGACAAATATATTATAAGAAATTACAATAGGTAAACCCAAAGATAGATATGGTGGTCCCATCGGAGTTCCTAAGTTTCCACACCTAGAGAATATTATAGTTCAAATAATAATATATTTTGATTGAGCACCTGATTAACTGTTCTTATAAATAATTTCAAACAAAATTTAAAAAGGTTTATGCATGTCTTTTGAAGTTTCACTCTCTCATTTAAATATACACAACATATAATACTCTCTCCTTTAAATATACACAACATATAATACTCTTAATAAACCTTAAAACTGCATACACATTTTAACAAACATCATTATCACATATTAAATGTTCCTAAATTGAATTATCATAATAGGTTATTATGTAATTTGTCTTGTTAGCGATTAATGTTTATTCTGGAGAATTACTTATTATCACATCATAAGCAACGTGATCATGTAAAATAATTTTATACCATCTATTTATGGTGTTTGCACCTTTTTCCAAAAGATGATCTAGATTTGAATCGTTTTATATATAGAAATTATCAATACTTCATATACAAAGGAGGTTCATAGGTTAATTCCTATGCATTAATGATGAACTTTTTTTTTGGTTTAGACATTAATGTTCAGTATAGAGAATTACTTATTATCATATTATTAGCAATGTGATCGTGTAAAATTATTTTACACAATCTATCCATAAAGTTTGCTCCTTTTTTTCCATAAGTTAATCTCGATATGAATCCTTTTATCTACAGGCGTTATCAGTACTTCATTCAAAAAGGAGGTTGATAGGTTAATTTATATGCATTAAATATTAATAGTGAAACCTTTTGTTACATAATAGCATAAATTAATTGTTTGCTAGATCTATTTAACAAGTATTAATTTATAACGTAGAATAAATACTTTAAGTAATTTACTATAACAAGTAAAAAGACTATTGTAATAAATTTTGAAATTGTTTTAATTTTTTTTCTATATATACAGGATTTACATGTCCCCTAATACGTGCTTGAGCAAGGGAAAGACTCAATTGAGGACCAAGATAGGAAATACACAAGGGAAAGACTTGATTTTGTTTCATTTGAGATACTTGACTAGCACAACATACTTGTGTCTCAATTGTACATAATAACATGTCCTAGCTTATTTGGAAAAAAAATCTCAAATATGTTATGAATCTTATGAGTGTAGATTGAAAAAAATTGTGTTAAAGTTAAACTATATCTATCAACAAGAATAGGCTTATGTTATTAATTATACTTGATGTCATTTTTTTCTTTATTCAACTGCTACTTAGTAAATACATTTTTCTCATAATCAATCATACAAATATGTAAGTAAGAATTTGAATGTCCAAATCCATTTAGATATGATTAATACTTCGAGATGTCACTTTTTATCAAGCACTAAACACATGATTATTAAAAATCTTTGACCACATGTGTCGAGTATTATAAAAATTATTCAACCAATCATGTTCTTCTACATATTACGTTATTAGAATAATCTTTAATGTTTCATCAAATACAATAATGAAATTACATTCAGATGTTGCATTTGTTAATTTTTTTGAGAACCTTTGTCATTTTCAAGTGAACCCAAATGAGATAAGGCATTCTGGCACTTACACAATGTTTGTCAGATGCTCGACATTATTTCTCTCATAGTAATTTTTAATGCTCGAGCTTCGTAATATATAGTATGTTTGGAAAAATACTTTCATTGACTTTCAAAATGTCATACAAATAGAACAACACAATGAAAATAATAATTTGTCTTTGGTGATTTATTCCAATAAATGATGCATAAATCATATGATACTTTTTTGTTTAATATATGAAATCAAAATACATGACTTATTTAGAAAAAGAATAGTCCATTCTGGATTGACTATCTCTCCATAAAATTAACTGTACGCCTTTCATTATCAAGTTGAACATGTGAATAACATAAGTCAGACTCACTTATCTAGTATTGAAGAGTTAACAAGACTTTAAGGATGCCCTACTTGTACCTTTGAATTCATCAGTTGAACCATAAATGCGATAAAACTTGACAATTAATTCACAAGTAAAACAAAAATAATTAAAATTGTCTTTTTAATTATCTTTATTAAAATAAAACCCTTTCATTATTTGTTTTAGTTAGCTACTACCTTTACTCCCTTTTGTGTTATATTGATATTTATTTTCATTCTAATTATTTATAAATATAGGTCATCTCATATATTTTAATTTATTTTATATATTTAATTCAACTTAATTAGGTATTAACACAATTATATGACTATAGATCATTTTTATGGTAAAATAATGACAAATAAATTTAAAATTAAAGTATTTCTAAATATAAAAAAGGATCATCAAATTTAAAATAGTTATCACTCTAAAAAATTAAAAATCATACCATCTATTAATTTAATATATCACCGATTAATTTTCTTTATGATACCGCCTCAAATAAAATTTAGTTTATCAAATACCATAGTACATTATTTCAATAGTTAAATTTAAATATAGAAGGACCAAAGAAAAGCCTAATAATAACAACACTTAATGATACAAAAATTATTCTTTTCATCATAAAAGTTAACTGAAGATTCATCATTTCTAATCTCTATCTAAATCTTTTGGGGAGGAGTGGGGTAGGGTGGGGGTGATTGGGCTTTCTATACACTTCTTATGAATATAGATAGTTTTGCTCTCTTATCCTACATTCCTAAAATAGATTAATAAGATAATATAAAAAAAAAAATAAAGTTTAAAGAAAATAATAACTATGATCTCTTCAACTGTTGTTGACAGTAGCATCAACTGTTGCTTCTGTGTTCATTGAATCCCTTTCATTCTCTAACTGAGACACATAATTTTTTACTTCTTTTCGTATCATATCTTGTAACACTTTTCCGAATATTTGGGCTCAACAACTGTATCTCCATACTTGTTGAAGTTTGGGACATAAGTTTGATAGATAGGGTTCAGATGATGATACAGGTGTCAGTTCAGCTACTTTCTCAATTTGGTTTATTGGATTCAAATTCTCTCCAGATATGGATCCAGGTAAAGAGAGACTCAAAGTTGTTGATGGACCATGCAATACTGGTGAAACTACTGAAAGAGGCAATATTTCACCTAGTTGAGTAATGGATGAATTAAGACTTAAATTAGGTAACTTAGCTAAATTTGAATTTCTTAGATCAGATCCATGTGGACTCACAATTGTTAAAGGATTAGGAATTGCTGGTGAAACTGATGAATGAGGAAAAATTTCAACTAATGGGGGAATGTGCGGATAAAGGCTCAACGAAGGGCACCTAGATATACCCAAATTGCTCAAATCATACCCATATGAACTCAGAGATGTTAATGGATCAGGAATTACCGGTGAATATGTTGAAATAGGTAAATCTTGACAGGATGGGATAGTAGGCGGATAATGACATAATTGAGGAAACCTAGAAAATTTCAAATGAGATGCAGATGGGTTTCCTGAATTTATATTTATACCAACACTAAATGATCTCTTCAAAGGAAGTTGAGGATTTTCAAATGTCAAGTCTTCTGACATGGAAGAGTGTTTTCGTTTAAGGGTGGAATTCCATTGATTTTTTATGAAGTCATTGGTTCTACCCGGCAATAAAGATGCTATCATAGCCCATTGATTACCGAATTTGGAATGAGCTTTGAAAATAGTATCTTCTTCTTCAGTAGTTAAAGGATGATGATATTATTGAGGATTAAGATGATTACACCAACGCTCCCTATATGATTTTTCAGTTCGAGTAGGAAACGATTGGCTGATAAACGACCAGTTCTTTGCTCCATGTTCCTCTACTAGCTTCTTTAATCGTTCATCCTCTCCAGGATTCCATCGACGTTTGATTTGACCCATTTTCTTGATTATTTTACTTAATAAAATCAATTGAGTATAAGAGATATCATGAATTGAGAATTTGGATGGGTTTACTTACAACAATTTGTAAGGAGAGTGGGATATATATAGTGGGGATAAGGAAAGAGGGGTGTGAGTGACTGAATTAATAAGCCATTATTGATTATCAAGTTGTTTAAGTCTTAGGAATTAATTAGTATTTTCCTTTAATAAGTATTTATTTGGTAAGGTTGGCTGGATTAGAGGGACAGAATAATTGAAGTTTGACTAGCAATTAGTTTAGGAAAAAAAAATATTCAAAATAATTATTTTAACTATAATTATAAGTCAAATGAAAAAAAATCAAGGAAAAAAACTGTAAGTGTAATCACATCAAACTAATGAATACATGAGATTTACTTTAATAGGCACATTTATTATTTAGTAATAAATGATCAACTATATTCTAAAATTAATTTATCATTTAATATTACAAATGATATATGTGAAATTTTCAAAACCGTTTAAGAAGTTTGTATAAATTTGAGAAAGGAAGTGAAATGTATTATTAAGGGAGAGGATATAGAATGGACAGACCTATCTAAGAACTTATGGTACATGGGAAGTTGGAAGTTAATATATTTGAATTATCTTTGTATGTATTTTAAAATTTATTTTTTTATTGTCCGTGTTCATTGTTAATACTCTCATTGAATGTCGATTAATTAAAATTCGTGCATGATATGGGTCATTCTTTATGACACCAATTGTCACGCCCCGAGGTTACCCCTAGTCAAGACACATTTCTTAGTGTCACAAGTGACCCTAAGCTAACCCATGGCCTAATATATCAATACAATTTCAGTTAAATAATGCACCGTGAGGAAGAAAAAGACAATTAATATATGAAATAGGAAAATTCCCAACAATTCCAAATATGTCAAATATATGAACGAATAGAGATGATTGAAAACAACTCTAACAACTCAAGCTTAATCTACTCTATGTATGAAAGTCTCTAACTGATCTAAGGTGACATGCCCCCAGCTAACTCTAACAAGACTGAAACTAAAAAGTAAAGACTGGAAAGTAAAGCATGCCTATTGTCCTTGAACTATCAGGATTCACCACTGAAGTTGTTGAGTATGGACGAGAAGTCGAGTTAAGCGTGATATGGATATTGAGCTCTTGAAACCTACATCACACAAGGATGTAGGGAAAAAGTATACATCATTACATTGAATATATTTATCATGCAAGATAAAATCTAAGGTGAACAATATAACAAGTAAACATGGAAACAAATATATTGAAGCATAACTGGAAACTGAGTTGGATGCAATGATCCAGTACTAAACATGAAGATAATATGTTGAAATGAATACTGAAGTAAATACTAAATACATGGTCAATGCAACATGACTCTGGGTGTAGGAGATACTGTTAACCATATAAACCACATGAGTTAAAAGTTGAGTCTGATATATATATCTAATCGAGAGGATTCAATATACCTTCTTGGGGTATAAGGACATTATTGGTGAGTGATCACTGAAAGTGATGCCAAATAGAGGGGACTTATAGACCTATGAGGGAAGGTTGGTCTGGGACTTGAAGGTACATTGAACCGTAGTCTAACTCAGTACTAAATCTACTCCCACATGAATGTAAAGCTGAAATGCAACTGAACTATTGAGTAGCTCAAAATACTGATAATCAGTTAAGTATATAACAAACGTATACTAAAATATATGACATTCAAAGTCTGAAGCATGATTGTATAACTAATCTTGGTAGCAAGTATAATTCATGAAATACTAATAATTAACACAAGATAGGGTTTTGAGTTTTATTCATAGGACTACACTAGTTCTTGAAGAAACATGTAATTGTCATTATAGAGACTATAGCAGTTTAATTACAATGGAAAGATTAAAGAACCCTAGTTCTGAACAGTTTATGGAGAAACTGAAGAATTGACTAAATTCTCGGAATCTAATCGATGAAAGGAACCACTAGTGAAAATTCACATACCTAGTTAAAAACCTACTAAGAAATCCTTTGTATTTTTTGTCAGAACTTAAAGCAGACCTCTGCTTGTTCTTGGAACAAGTTGTCGCCATTTTAAATTATTTCCTTTCAAAGGTAGATGATTTTAGGAGAATGATGATTTTACGTTGTTTCTGACTAGTTACGTAGGCTTTGACTAAGTAAAATGACGTATTTTAAGTACCAAATAATGTAGTTTAAGTACCAAACACATTGGGAAAAATACCAATACAAACCTACCTTAAAGTTGACGAAGTGACCTTCACGAGGGGCTTGATCGGCCATCTAAGAGATGATGGCCCATCTAGTGGATCTCATGATTTCCTGCCCAATAGGGCTTCACTAAAACAATCATAAATTTTTAATCAGGCGCAAAATTAGGCAAACTTGGTGGCGTTGGAAAAATGACTCAAGTATTTTATACGTTATGGGCCACCTAATTTATTTTGTGCTCAAAGATATGATCATTAATAGTTGACCTAAAACTCTAAGTTTGATAAGACTCTTTCACGGATGACTTAATTCTCTATGTGAAGCTCCACTGACCGTCTAGGCATCTTAGGTGCTTCACAATGACCTAAAATGCAACCTCATTCATGGGTGGCTTTCACAAACCCTTAAATGGGTCTTCCAAGTCACTAAAGGTCGTTAAAGGCACCTTTTAGGTGACTCCCTCCTAGGAAGCTCATGGAGCGTGGTTCAAGATTCCCTTGACGATCGTGAATCACTAGATGGACCGTCTAGGGTGTCGTCTAGGTGACCCCTAAAGGGTAGTGCTGGATAGGTACTAACAAAGTCCTTAACGAGGTGTGGACCCCCAAACTATTCATCTAGAGAGACGTAAAGGTCTGTGGTCCATTTTGGGTTTGTGATCTTGCTCATTGTAATTTTTAGACATTTCTCAAAGTCTTAGGTGTTACAATATCTCCACCTTGGGATCATTCAACCTTGAATGAAGACTAAACAACCTCAATTTGGAGGAAAGAGTTGCAATCCTACCATTGATGTTTATAAACTAATATTTAATTAAGTTGAGTTCCATGAACATGAAAACATTTTGAAATTCATTGATAATTGTGGAAACAATATACTAAGACTGAATTACGCAAGAGTAAGCTGAGAAACTGGAGAGGAAATATCACCTCAAGATGAAATTGAATCGAAACGAAAAAGGTGAGGATACTTGGCCAACATGGTTGCTTCTACTTCCCATGTAACTCCATGTATGGAATGATTCGAATATAATTCCCTTTACTAAAGCGATCTCCTTATATCTCAACTTACGATGCTAACGGTCAAGAATCTCAGTTAGAACCTCTTTATAAGTGAGTCTATCCTTCGCCACACTCTATGAAGTTACTATCGATTTTGGATCACTCACTTTAACAAGAAGGAAATGTGAAAGACTAGATGAACCGATACTAGTTTTGTTGGTTACATCTGCATAGGACTATTGACGACTCTAAGTTGTCCTTAGTCTATCTATGTTGAAAACAAATTTCTTCATAGCTTCGTGAACCTAATCTGTCCAAATTAATACTGCTTCACCAACTTTGAACCAACCAATGACCGACATCTATACCCATAGAGTGCTCAAAAGGGGTCATCTAAATACTGGAATAGAAATTGTTATTGTAAGTGAAATCGATGAGAGGTAGTTGATAATCCCAATTAACCTTTGTAACATCTCACAATTTGAAATAGCAAAGAAGAAGCTATGAACTGAAAATAGTCATTTTTGCAAAGAAGGAAAATCTAGAAAATATTTTAAGTTAGTAGAAATGAGTTTTTGATGACTTTCTAACGACCATAAATTCTAGTTGAGAATGAGTTTGCTGTAATTTCAGATATAATTGGAAATCTCATAAAATAATCTTTCCAATGCCGCCGAGTTTGGGCGATTCCAAGGTTGCATGAGTGAGTTATTTACTTTGGAAGTTGGGTTGTTGGAAAAAGATTTGAAAGGGTAGTTTGGTCTTTTCCTTACCCAATTAATTTATTTGGTTTTTGTAGTTAAGTTAAGGTCTAATCAAAATTATACCAGTTTATGCTTTTACCAAAATATTCTTGGACTTGGAGAAGACAGAGAAGAAGAGGAGAAGAAAGATTGGCAAAGATTGTCGAATTTAGCTTGTGAATTTCGTCGGGAGGATCCCTATAAGGTATGTGAGATCACATAGCGTTGGGTTAATTCACCCACGCACCAATCATAATTTATTTATGTGTGTTTAAGTTCTTGAAAGATTAGAAGTTGAGTTCTTGATGGGTTTGATGAAGTTATATTAATTCCTTGATTTGTTGAAATCGTTGAGGTGTTGTTTGAATCGAATCCATGAAATTAGCTTGATTTTGAGTAGAATCTGATGTAATTTTAACATTTAGAAAAAGCAAAAGGAATCTACTCCATCATCTGCTAGAGCACCTGCACCTAGGAACAAGGGTGAGTACAATGGTTAGGATTCTAGAGCTAAACCTATCTATTCTCTGGGTAGTTTGGCGCAAGGGGGTAGTAAGCCTGCTGCATGTGCCAAGTATGATAGAAACCATTCAGGTACATGTCAGGAGGGCTCCACTGGTTGTTTCAAGTCTGGTCATAATGGGCATTTCATACAAGAGTGTCCAAAGAACATGAAAGGTAATGGTAGTGGGGGCAATAGAGCCTAGTTTGCTTTAATTAATACACCAGACATAGCTGCACCTAGAGGGGCTACTTTCAGTATTGGGAGGAAAAAACCATTTATATACTATCAATAATCACCAAGAGCAAGAGTATTCGCCAGATTGCTCTCACTGATATGATCAAAGTCTTTGACTTCACTTTTATGTTTTGTTAGACCCACAGGCAAGTTTATTTTTTTGTAACCCCTTATGTTGCAAATAAGATTGATGTTCTTCCTAAGAAACTTAGTGAACCATTTAGTGTTTCCACACCTGTTGGTGATTCTATTCTAATTGAAAGATCTATTGTGATTGTCCTGTTTCTGTCAATCACAAGAGTACTATGGATGATTTAATTGAGTTAGACATGGTAGATTTTAATGTCATTCTTGGTATGGATTGCTTCATGCATGTTATACCTCAATTGATTGTCGGACTCAAGTAGTAAAGTTTCACTGTCTAAATGAGTCAGTCTTAGAGTGAAAAAGCAGTTCAGCAGTACCTAAGGGTCGTTTCATTTCATACCTTAAGGCAAGGAAGTTAGTCTCCAAGGGGTGTGTCTATAACTTAGTCCGAGTTAATGACTCTAGTGTTGAGATACCTCCCGTTCAATGAGTCATATAGTAAGAGAGTTTCCAGAAGCCTTCTCTGATGTTGTACTTGGAGTCCCTCTTGAGAAAGAAATAGACTTTGGAATGGACATCATTCCAGATACTACTCATACATATATATTCCGCCATATAGAATGGCACTAGCAGAGTTGAAAGAGCTTAAGGAGCAATTGAAAGATCTTTTAGAGAAATACTTTCTTCAACCAAGTGTCTCACCTTTTGCGCTCCGGTCTTATTTGTGAGGAAAAAAAAAGATGATTTCCTTATAATGTGTATGGATAACTGCCAGTTGAACAAGGTTACCATGAAGAACAAATATCCTCTTCCAAGAATTGATGATCTTTTTGATAAACTTTAGGGTGCCACATGTTTCTCAAAAACTGACCTTAGATCAAGTTACGATCAGTTGAGAGTAATGGAATGTGATATTCCAAGGACAACATTCAGGACATATTATGGTCATTATGAGTTTTTGGTCATGTCTTTTGGTTTGACTAATGCACCAGCAGCATTCATGTACCTTATGAATAGATTTTTCAAACCTTATATACATATGTTTGTTATCGTACTCATTGATTACAGACTAATCTACTCAAGGAGTGAAGAAGATCATACAAGTCAACTCAAAATAGTTCTTCAGACTTTGAAAGATAAAGATCTAAATATGTCAAGTTCTCCGAATGTGAGTTTTGTCTTGATTCTGTGGCGTTCTTGGGCCACATAATTTCCGGGTGATAGAATTAGAATTGATTCTAAAAAAAATTTAAGCAGTGCAGAATTGGCCTAGACCCACCTCTCCAATTGATATTAGGATTTTCTTGGGTTTTTCTAGCTATTATAGAAATTTTTTAGAGGGTTTATCATCCATTTGGTCCCCTTTGACGAAGTTGACTCAAAAAACATTGAAGTTTCAATGGTCTGAAGCTTATGAGAAAAGCTTTCAGGAATTGAAAAAGAGGTTGACTACTGCCCCAGTTTTAACCTAACTAGAAGGTACTCTCAACGTTTTGTGGTGTATTATGATGCATCAAAATTTGGGTTGGGCTGTGTTTTAATACAGAATGACAAAGTTATAGCTTATGCCTCCGGACAGTTGAAAGCTTATGATAAGAACTACCTAACCCATGACTTAGAATTGGTTGTTGTAGTATTTGTTTTGAAGATATGGTGTCATTATTTGTATGGTGTTCATGTTGATATATTTACTGATCATAAGAGTCTTAAGTATGTGTTCCAGATTAATCTCAGACAAAGGAAACGGTTAGTATTACTTAAGGATTATGAAATGAGTATTCTTTACCACCCAAGTAAGTCTAATTTTGTTGTTGATGCCTTTCAGCAGGTTGTCTATGGGTAGTACCGTCCATGTTGAGGAAGAAAATAGAGAGTAACGAAATATGTGCTTAGGCTTGCATGCTTAGGATTCCGACTTATGGATTCCACAAAAGGAGGAATGGTGGAGACGAATGGGGAAGAATCATCACTAGTGTCAAAAGTTAAAGAAAAACAAGAGCAAGATCCTATTTTTCTTGAGTTCAAGGCAAATGTTCAAAAGCAAAAAGTATTAGCTTGTGAACATTGGAGAGATGGCGTATTGAGATATCAAGGTAGATTCTATGTACCTATGGTGGATGGACTCCAAGAGAGGATCATAGGGGAAGCTCATAGATCTATACATTCCATTCATCCAGGTTCCACAAAGATGTATCGCGATTTGAGAGAAGTGTATTGGTGAAATAGCTGAAACTTGAGCACCGAAGTCCCGGTGGTTTGGCACTATATATAGAACTTTCGGAATGGAAGTGAGAGATGATAAATATGGATTTCATCATAGGTTTACTGAGGTCTCGTAGGCAACATGATTTAATTTGGGTGATTGTTGAGAGAATGACATAATCAACCCATATTCTGCCGGTAAAGACTACCCATTCTATGTAACAACCCAGAAAAAAAAATCGAACAAAGACCCAAATCATTCTTCCTAAAGAGATATATTTTACTAAAGAATTAAGAAATTTACTATGTATTAAGGTCAGGTAACTAGATGTAGCACCTTGATTTCCAAAAAGAACTAAATTGGAAATAACATAATTTGAAATTTTGCATGTTAAGCTTATGTTTTGAGTTATGGATCATCTTCAAACGACCATAACTCTCAGTACATGATGATTTTGGTGGATTAAAATATATATAATGAAAGTTATTTGAATTATATTTCCAATTCCACCTAGTTTTCTAAGTTTCAAATCCGGATGAGTGAGATATACCCTTTTCAAGTTAGACTGTTCAAATAAGGAAAGTTACCCAAAAATAGTGAGGGGCATTTTGGTATTTTCCTTACCTAATCGGATTTACACATTTTTAGTAGGTTTTAAAGAATATATTCTGGTTAGAATTAGTTTCATTTATTTGAAAAAGAATTTAGGGTTATACATAGAAGATTCAAGAGGAGAAAAATTTCAAAGTTTCAAGAGTTCGTTCAAGAAATTCAAGATTTTGTCAAGAACCTAGTTCTTTGGGATATGTAAGATTCCATGGTGTTTGGTTCGTTCACTGACACACCAATCATCAGTTTTTATTTTTTTGTGAATCTATACATAAATATTGAGAAATTTCATTTCTTGATGAGTTCTTGATAAGTGTTCTTGAAGTTTCCTCATCGATTGTGTTTTGATGTAAGATTCTACTTGGGTCAACTTCAAACGATCATATCTCTTAGAATATAAAGAGTTACACGATCCATTAGATATGAAATTAAAGGTATTTGAATCTACTTTCTAGCGCCACAAATTTTGCTTCAATCCAATTTTTTAGTAAAAAGCTAAGACTATGGTCATAACCTATCCAATGTTGTTACAAATTTAGCCGACGGAACATTAAAAAGGGTTATTTTTGTTTTTTTTACCTCCAAGAAAATCCTAAACAAATTTCTTGACTAATAAAAGGTTCAAAACAATCAAATTTTCATATTTTAGTCCATCATTCTCTTCTCTCTCAAACTCTAAGGAAAAATCAAAGTAAAAGACTTCATTCAAGATTCTTTAAAAAAAAAAATTCAAGTTTCTTTTTCAAGGTAAGTTTTTATTCAAGAATTCCATTCTTTATAACTCAAATTCCTTCATAAAATTATGAATCACTAATGCAAATAATAGATCTTTTTCATAGAAACTATCTCAAAAATCTCAAGAAAGGTTTTTCTTGATTGTTTACCTTCAAGTTAGAGTTTTAAAGCTTCTAATCAAATACTTCTTCAAGATTCTTCAAGACTATTAAAGATTCTTCAAGAACCTTGTTTTTGTCAAGTATGTTAGTCTTTCATAGTGCTAAACTAGTTTATACTCACACCCTACGTCTACTTTCAAATCAATAAAAGAAACATCTAGGATTCTACCTCTAATTCGAGTATTTTTTAGCTAAGTTTATTTTGAGTTATTCTACCCCTAATTTGAGTATTTTTTTAGCTAAGTTGATTTTGAGTTATTGAGTTTATGTTTCTTTTAAAAGTTATATTTCTTGATTATAGAATTTCGATATTTTTATTGAGATCCTTTAACATCATGAATCACCTCTTGAATATATAATTCAAATTCAAGAATGAGTTAAGAGTATAGTTCAAGAAAGTTTGATTTCAATTGTGAATCCTTTGAGATCAACTGTCAATTTGCGCTGAGTTTTGAGGAAGAAAGTATGAGAAAGAGAAAGTCGTATATATGAGTTCCATATTGTTATGTAGACCCTAAAGTCGAGTCGCTTATGCCCATAAATTCCGCATGAACTCCATAATTTGAGTATCTTTGAGATGAGTAGCATCTTCAAGTTCTAAGTCTTGGGTATTGAGTTCCTAACCCTTTTGATATTATATTCCTAATCATTGGATAACTACATGTTCCCATGAATCCCTTGAGTTGAATTGTTCATGCTCATAATTCCACAAGAACAATATGAGTCGAGCAGTCTAGAGATGTGCAGTATTATTGACTCTTGAGTTTTGATACGCTCAAATTACACCTCTCTAAAGAAGTATTAGTGATCATTGTACAATAAAGAACCCAACTTGCAGGTTTGGGTCGATCCCACTAGGAATACAGTTCATACTTAAACTTATCTCACAATTATATTCGTTTAGTCAAACCATTTCTGAAATAAGTGGTTAAAGGAGGGGGAATTTGTGTAAGCAAACAACCGATTGTTGTTTAAGTAACAAGTGAGCAAGATTCAAACTTTGATTTATCAATGAGAGATAGAAACTAGTGTGTGTTCCTCATAAGCTCTTAATGTGGTAATCCAAATAATCGTAATCACTTCCTAGTGTATCACATGCAAAGTTGATAAGTTAGGTATCCCAACGTGATTGGTCCTCCAAGTAGGGAATTTCACTCTGCACCTTGGTATTAGACTATTAGACATTATCACACTAAATTTTTATTGATAATTCTTTTCTCATTAACTACATCTTTGGTTCGGAAAGTAGCAACAAGGCAAGTTCCAACATGTGCACTCGTTAAAAAGAGTTCTATTCGTAAGAACTACCAATATATGCATCAAAACTAGTCAAGAATTACTTAATTATTATTCATACATTATTAATTGTTCATGGTTCCCACAACCCTAGTTGTAGATTTAGTTACTCATGATTGAAAGAACACAATTCTTATTTTGATAAATAGAATACATGAACTTACTATTAGAGTAGAAGAAAGTGAAATCTTAATTGAATTTCAAAACCAAAATCAACTAAACCAAAATCCAGAATTCAAATTGCTAAAGTTGCAAGTTAATTCCCGAGAAATTACAAAAAGTTGACAATAATGGCTAACCTCCAAAAATGGGGTTTACATACCCTATTTATAGAAAAATATGTCCTAAAGAAAAGGAAAACAAAATAAAGGAATAACCTTCTGGGACACGACTTTGATCGACGACTCGACCTACAAATCGTGGGTCGACCTACAATTCGTAGTTCTCCTCCATTGGTAAACACTTAGACTTTTTTTCTTCAGAGGCCTGGAACCATCATTCTCTAATTAGAATAAATGGACATGCAGTTCCTACGGTCCATCTGTCCTCTTATGTGTCTCCACATTTAGGAATTTCATCAGGTACTGGAACTTCAGCTCTTTGAAAACCTTACGGATGTGTAGGATGGACCGTAGATCGCTTTGTAGTTCCACACTTGGTCAGACTTCCCTGATGCTCCTATTGCGCCTACCCATCAGCGGACCGTCATAGGACCTACGGTCTGTAGGTCCCTTCGTAGGTGGCCATTTCAGCAGAATTTTCAGTTGTCATCTCACTCAATCACGTCCAAGCCTATTTCCTGAAAACATGACACAAAAACATTATTTCCAATACAAAATGACCCTAGAGACACACAAATCTTAAGTTAAATGTATCAAAAA
The DNA here is from genome assembly GCA_032847665.1 of Solanum chilense. Lineage (NCBI taxonomy): Eukaryota > Viridiplantae > Streptophyta > Magnoliopsida > Solanales > Solanaceae > Solanum > Solanum chilense. The sequence goes on from CM064974.1 coordinate 13,042,937, forward strand.
TATCGTAAACTCACGATATATCAACATCCTCAACTTAAACATGTTGTTTGTCCTCAAGCGACACACCGATACTCTAAACGACACTTGTGTAAAAGTAGATACACAAACTCAGCAATCACATGGCCATTTCAACTCATGCCATCTTCTTAGAGAAAAACATTTTTATTTGATTCAACAAGCTAACTCATGCGGATCAAGATATGACAAAGAACGACCAATAGACACCACAACATACACTTTTTCATAATCACCAAGGTACCAACTTTCCGACAATGTAACTAGTGCCTTCACTTCAAATTAAATCCTTTTCACATAGAAGATATGAATTTCGAGTTTTTGGATTCATTCAACACTCACGCTCAGAAGTGATTTCAAGTACAATTAGGGGTCATTTGATTACTGTATAAGAGACATCTTATTCATGTATAAAGAGTTGCATTATCTTTACTATGTTTGGTAGAAGTTTTGTATTAGGTATACAAGTCAACTTAACTTATACCATGTTTGGTTGGTAAAAATTGAAATGTTGTATAAAGTTATACATGTATTAATTTATATGGTGTATGGTTGCATTTTTTGTAGTCGTACATAGTTAATATTAACATAACTTATGAGGGAATTTGTGTATAGAGTTATGCAGGGTGGAAGGTGGAATAAGTTATGTGGGTATTAGTTAGACATGTATTGAAATGATCGATTACATATTTACCCAAATAATTTTTTTTAATTGAAAACTTTATTGTTTCCCATAGTTTTTATATATATATATATATAGACCACTTTCATTTCTTTTAATTTATTTTATTTTTTAAAATGAAAATTTTACTGTTTTCCTATCTACATTTTTTGTATTTATTTGTTTTTATATATAGACCATTTTCAATTTTTTTATATACTTAAAGTTTTTATTTATTTATGCAAATATAAATATTTTTCAAATACTAGAAATTCGATTGTATATTTTTGATGGTACATATGCAAATCAAATATTTGCATTATAATTATTCAATATATTCCATATTTAATTAGCATGTATTATTATTTTGTAAATATATATATTAATAATTTACAACAAGTTTAATATTCAATAACTAATTATTCATGTATTGCAAAACTAAACTCTTCATAACTAAATCTTGCATAACTAAACCCTGCATAACTAAAACCTCCATAACTAATACCTGCATAACTAAACCCTGCATAACTAATACTTGCATAACAAAACCCAACATAACTAAATCCTCCATAACTAATATCTGCATAACTAAACGAGTTTTTGGCTAAAAACATCCTTCAACTATACCCAAACTTAAACTACTTCCTCAAAGTATCATTTTTAGCAGAAAACATCCTTCAACTATTCCCCAAACTTAAACTACATCCTTAATGTATCATTTGTAGTATAAAACATCCTTTAAGTATTTGTAAGTGAACAACTTTCATCCTTTTGTTAGATATTGTCAAAAAAATAAGGAATCTTAGGAAACAAAAAAAGTCATTAATTTAATTGCTTAAGAAAAAAGATAAAAATAATTAATCTCCAACTTCTTTCCGTTACGAAAAAGGCAAATCATGTACGCTCACACCTTCCAATCATTTTTAGTTTCCATAAGCAATAGTGTCTAAGATTTTTTTATATTTTTCAAGAACTTCTTGTAGAAAATAATGAAATTATGCATAATAACGTTTGTTGATAGTCACGTTAACTGCTCATGTTTTCGTAAGATCCCTTACTTTTTAGACAATATCTAACAAAGGGATGAAAGTTGTTCACTTACAAATACTTAAAGGATATTTTCTGCTTAAAATGATACTTTAACGATGTAGTTTAAATTTGGGTATTGATACGCACAAACTTACTTCTCAAATAAGAAGTAAAGCGGTCGTGTCAAGTAAATAACCCAACTAGTGAGGTTGGGATCGTTCCCACGAGGAAAATAGTCTAGACTTAGCTTCAACCTGTTATTACTATTGTTTGGTCAATGACTTCCTTGGAAAGTAAAAACATAAAAAGGGGCGTTTCCATTTCTAAATGAGAGAAAATAAATAACCAACTTGAAAGAGACACTTAACATCTTTGAATGTTGGGTTTTGATCAATTAATCAAAGTAACTAGGGTTTACGTGTTCCCCACAGGTGCATAACTTGATAAGTTATGTATTTCTAAATCCTTCGTCCGGCATCTAGAAAATCTCACTCTGCACCTTGGTCCGGCTACGTGTGTTGCTATCCTAACCCTTATCCTTACCTCATATTAAGCATCGTATTCGATATTTGACTAAGTTCATACCTCGTACCAATCAATACTAGCCTTAGATAGTATACACTAAATCTATGTTAATAATTCTTTTCCTATTATCTACCTCCTTGGTCCGGCAAGTAGCATTAAGGTGTGTTCTAACGTTGGCCATCCGTTAAAAAGACTTCTAAGCGAAAGAATTATTAATACATGCAAGACACTATTCTAGAATTGTTATTTTAGTTAGGGTTTATCTCATTATTTGCCTATGGTTCCCACAACCCTAGTTATGGAGCATAGTTACTCATGGCCATAAACACAATATTCAAAGTTATTAAATAAGAGTTCATGTACTTACTTCAATGAGAAAGAGTAAAGTCCAAAAGTTTGCTTGATTAATCACCCAAAAATCACTTGAAAGAATCTCAAAGTAATCAATAATCTCACAAAAAGTCTAATGATTATCAAGAATCTCACAATACAATGTTTACCAATACGGAGTTTTTCCAATCTAAGAGTCTAACCTCAAAAATGAGGTTTTTCGAACTATTTATAAAAAATAAAAACCTAATTAAACAAGGACTCTGTTTGCTGGAAATCTGCCAAAACGCGGCTGGGTCGATGGACCACGCGACGGATCATCGTGGTCACGACGGACCGTCATGGACTCCGTCGTCCCATACTTGTGCAATTTCTCCTGCTGCTCTCTTCACCACCCTCGACGGCAAGTATGACGGACCGTCATAGGAACAACGGTCCGTCGAGGGTCTTCGTTACAAAACACTTCAACTCTTGGAATCTGGATACTGGGATCACTTCTCTGAACTTCATGACGAACCTGCAGGACGGACCGTCACAAGCTTCGTAACCCCACACTTGGTTAGACTTCCCCATCTTCCTTCAGCAGCTTCACTACGCTTCCACCTACGGACCGTCATAAGCTCTGTATGTGGTCTCTTCTGCATTTCTTCGCTCCAAATCTCTGCATTCAGCTTTGGACAGATTTCCTGCAAAACAAAGAGAAACTTATATAAAAACTAGCACAAAAAGACTTTCGGACACACTAAACTTAAGGAAAAAGTATTAATAATACCGTGAAACCATGGTATATCAACACCCTCAACTTAAATTCGTTGTTTGTCCTCAAGCGACGCACTATGACTCACTACACAATCTTTGTACAATAGTATCCATGTTTTATCCTTTGCAATCATTTGGCTATCAATCCCGATTAATCTCATCAAATCTATGCATGCTATCACTATTAGGCTTGAATTTTGTGGGAGCTGAAACATGACACAGACTCACCATACACTAACACCTATCCTCTTCAATTTCTCACCGAGGTGCTAACAATTCCGGTATTGTAACTAGTGTCCTCACTTTAAAACAAAATCCTCAATTTTCACACAATGATTTTAGTTTGAGTATAAGGATTACTTTTTCAACACTCACTCTCAGAACAAAGTCACACTCATTCATACCTATTGCCATAAGCTTGCTCTTATTTCACTGTCTTAAGTTCACTATACAACCCTTAGGATCACGATAGGACTTTCTTAGCTAGTAACATAGGCTCAGGGTAAGGTAGGGTATATTTAGGTATACTTTAGTGACTTTTTTTCCTCTTTGACATATCGGTTAAACCTTCCACTTTCTATCATTTTATCTCGCCCAGTTTCTTATATTCTTTCACCTTGCTGTTTTCTCTTCTTTCTTCATTTGTGTAAGTGACTCTCTTCTTTTCTTGCTTTTATTTCTTGTGTATTTTTCTTTTTCTTTACTTTTATTTTCAACTAATTCTTGAGTCACTTTACTTTTGTTCTTTCTCTCTCTTTGTTCTTTCAACCCCACTTTCCAGAGCATTCCTCATAGTAGTCACCCTCAACTCATGGCTTTGCCATGAGTCAAGGTACACAATACCCAAAGTTGGGTCAGGGCCATAACGAAGGTTGTTTATGCATTAGCCACCCTCAACTTATGATTTTGGCATAAGCTGAGGTGCACATGTCCAAAGAGGGACCAGGGCCAACACATTGTTCCCAGAAAAGATCAGTTGGGGTGAAAAAGAAAGGTCTAATTTTAAGCTCAGATTATTTGGATCAAAGAAGGATAAATTTCATTTGGTTTCTTTTATTTAGGCTAGAAATGGGCTATATTGAATAAGGGCCTATGATCCTTTCCTAATTTTCTATTACAACTTACTTTTAGCAGGACTAACTAGGCAAGTTCTAGCTCAGTACCAATAGTGGTCTATTCAAATTTCCTCACACTCACTTGACATCTCATCACTATACCAGATTATCAGACACCTAGTTCGAATTTAAGACTTAGGGTAATGCAATGGTGTAACTCTATTTCATGCTTAGAGCCACACAATTATAAGTTACTACGCCTAGTCATGCATTATTTTCCAGTTTATCAGGATATCATTTTAGCCATCATGCTCCAGAATTCAACTATGTACAAAAGATTAAACATGCCGATTCAACAGAAAAAGTAATCAGTATTTTGGGGAAAAAGAACACAGGCAAGAAAACCCCAAAAGAGGATAGTGAATTGGGCTACTCAGACTTCACCCTAACACTCACTTTCCATTTACCCCACCCCCAACAAAAAATCTTGCAATTGTCCCCAATGCATAAAAATCTAAATACTAGAGTGGTAGGTGAAGCAAACCTGTGGCGCAAAGCGCCATCGATCAGCAAGATGTTGGGTCCAGTTCCCCGAAACCCACGTCCTATGCATTCTGGACACCCTCAGTGGTGTCCTCAGCAAAAACCGCACCATCAGTAGTGCCTCCTGCTATCTCTACAGTGCGGGATCTAGACGCCCCAGCCGCTAACTCTGATGCTCTCATCTGGTGCGCTGCCTCCTCAGCAATTGAGGCTCTCCTCGCAGCCTCTATCTCTCGGTGCTCCTTCTTCCATGCTCGCGCCTCGTCCTCTGCTCGACCCCTACGCCTCTTGGCACTCTCTAGAGGGGGAGGTGGTGGAATTTCAGAAGTAGCAAAAAGGGCCACAAACACTGTGTCCTCAGCAGGCTCGACAGAAGTGGCCTCATACTCCGGCACCCTAGCCTCTAAGATCGTGTCGATATCTGCACAAAGACTGTCGACTGCAGCCTGAAGGGTCGACACATCCACCGGAGGGGATGGTCGGGCTAGCACCCTCAACTCAAAGGCGTCCAAGCACTGGTTAACCTCAACGATCTTCCGCTCTGTAAACTGCACCATTTTCCTCTCTAGGCGCTCTTCGGACTCAGTAATCGACTTCTGCATCCACGGCTGGATATGATGCAGAAGAGTGGTCATTTGTGCCTCTAGTTTTTGGACCCTAGAAAGTGGGACCAGTGCCGGTAGAGGGGCTGTGCGAGAGGAGCTCGGGGCAGTGCTACTACCCAAGATATACTCGACCGGGGTAGTGTTATTGGACGCCTGTGTAGCTGTGTGGGCCTGGGCTACCGTATCAGCAAGATCATCAGAAAGTGGGGGCAGCTCGGGACGGGGCCCTGCGTGGAGCCAACTCATTGGCCTCGTCACGGATGAGGCTGATGTTAATAGTGCCCTGCGGGGTCTTAAGCTGATCTACGTGCCATATGGGCACACCTGCGGACCTGCAGAGGGCAAAGATCATGCACGGTAAAGGGTAGGTAGTAGTGACCTTGAATGCCCTCTCGTGCATGACTGCTTGTAGAAGCCATGGGAAGTCAACCTCGAATCCTGCTATCATCGCCGTCATCAACACTGCTCGATCCTAGGTAACGATATTATCAGCAGCTGTGGGGGAAAGGCAGTGACGGACAAGCAGCCACAAGAACTTTGTCGTGAACGTGAAGTTGGCCTTCTTGATGGCCCCCTTCGGCTCCGTCACCCAATCGGCACCCTCTCCATCTACTTACAGGTGCAGGGCCATCCACCTCTTGGTGGTCTCTCTTAGTGATGGCTCGCACAAGAACTGTCCATCTTTAACTATCTGCCAGAGGTAGTCAAACTTGGCAGTGAGGGGGGTCCGAGTAGCATCCACACTCTCGTCGTATAGAAACTGGCGGATGACTGGCAGGGAAATGTCAACCTGTACGCCCCGTACTCGGACCTGCTCCAGTGGGGCCTGTTTAGTGGGGGCAGCCCGCCTATCGATCTGTGATCGGAGAGTCGCTACGTAGGATGCGTAGAACTCTCGGACCATTTCTTTGTTGTATCGTCCCAACTGACGTGATGTCCACTCCAAGCGATGCCTGGTGAAGAGGTTGTGGATCTCAGGCATCCCATAATTATGCAATTTCTCCTGCTGTCCTCCTCACCACCCTCGACGGCAAGTATGACGGACCGTCATAGGCACAACGGTCCATCGAGGGTCTTCGTTCCAAAACACTTCAACTCTTGGAATCTGGGTACTGGGATCACTTTTCTGAACTTCATGACGAACCTGCAAGACGGACCGTCATAGCCACGACGGATTGTCACAAGCTTCGTAACCCCAAACTTGGTCAGACTTCCCCATCTTCCTTCAGCAGCTTCACTACGCTGCCACCTACGGACTGTCACAAGAACGACGGACCGTCATAAGCTTCGTAGGTGGTCTCTTCTGCATTTCTTCGCTCCAAATCTCCGCATTCAGCTTTGGACAGATTTCCTGCAAAACAAAGAGAAACTTATATAAAAACTAGCACAAAAAGACTTTCGGACACACTAAACTTAAGGAAAAAGTATTAATTATACCGTGAAACCACGGTATATCAGGTATATTTAAAGGATGTTTGCTACTAAAAATGATACTTTAAGGATGTCATTAAGGTTTGGGGTATAGTTGAAGGATGTTTTTAGCCAAAAACTCTAACTAAACCCTGTATAACTAAAGCTTTCATAACTAATACTTGCATAACTAAACCCTGCATAACTCTAACTAGTAACCAAACGGCCCCTTAGTGCTCAATTCCATAGGTTTTCCCTTATTTTCACTACTTAGACTCTCCAAACTAGTTGGTAAGATCATTATAGGACTTTCTTAGCTTGTAATGTAGGCTCAGAGTCAAATGTGGTACATTTGGGTATTTTTTAGTTACTTACTACCCTCATTAACATTACATTGTTTTTTTTACCTCTTTTCTCAACCTAGTTTTGACACCCTTTGATTTTACTTTCTTTCCCTTGACTCTTTATAACATGGATGTGACTTTTTACTTTGTGGATCTTATAACTCAGTTTTTTCTTTTCTTTCACTTTATTTTTCTTTATTTCTTTCAACAGTTTTAGTTATCATCATTTTACTTCTTTTGCATAAAGTCACATCCTCTTCTATATTTTCTATTTCTTCTTTCAACAAAAAACTTTTCATATCCTTTTTTCTTTTGGTTTCCTCTTTCATAGTAACCCCATACTTATGGATTTTGCATTAGTTGAGATGTATCCTATATCGGACCAGGGCCAACATCAGGGAAATTTTTGACTTAGTCACCCTCAACTTAGGCATTTGGCCTAAGTCAAGGTGCACATGTCCAAGGAGGGATCAGGACCAAGACAATTATTTAATGGAGGGTGAGTTAGGTGAATCAAAAGAAATGGTCTATTTAAGGCTCAAACATTTGGATCAAAGGGAACATTGATTTTATTGATTTTATTTGGTTGGATTATCTTAGCCTTAAGTGGACTTGTTTAAAAAAGGGCATATTGTAACTTCCCAACTTCTAGCCTAGATCATTTTTACCCCACAGAGTCACTCATGTTGATCTTGTAGAGTTTGATATGTTAAATTTTGATAGTATCTTAATTAGCATGGACTGACTCTAATTTTGTTAAGTTTCTGTTGATTTTAGGACCCGAGTGGTCAAGTTTTAATTCCCTAATGAGTATGTCCTAGAGTTAAAAGGGGGAATTATATTCCTAAGGGTCAGTTTATTTCTTGTCATAAAGCTAGAAAAAAATTCTAAGGGTTTCATATATCATCTTGTTTAGGTTGGGATACAGATACTAAAATCCCTACTGTTGAGGTTGTCCCTGTTGTTAATGTGTTTCTAGAAGTGTTTTTCGATGATTTACCAGTGTTCCTCCCCAAAGGTAAATATGTATAACCTCTTCCCAAATATGTAACCTATATTTATCCCTCCCTATCTTATGGCTCCGGTAGAACTTAAGGAGTTAAAAGAGAAATAGAAATATCTATTATAAAAAGGTTTCATCCAACCGAGTATTTCCATGGGGTGCTTTAGTTTTGTTTCTTCGGAAGAAAAATGGTTCACTTCCTATGTGTATTGACTACCGGCGGTTGAAAAGAGTTACCATTAAGAAAAAATATCATCTTCCAAGAATTGGTAATTTTTTTTTATTAACTACAAGGAACAAGTTAATTTTCTAAGATCGACCTCTAGTAGGGTTAACACCAATTGAGGGTGAAGAAAGTTAATATTCTGAAGACGACTTTTCAGAATATCAATTTTGTTTCTTCGAAAGAAAGATGGTTCACTTTCTATGTGTATTGACTACCGGCAGTGGAAAAGGGTTACCATTAAGAAAAATATCCTCTCCAAGGATTGGTGATTTGTTTTATCTACTACAAGGAGCAAGTTAATTTTCTAAGATCGACTTGCGGTTAGGTTATCACCAATTGAGGGTGAAGAAAGATGATATTCCAAAGACCACTTTTCAAAAACGCTATGGTCATTATGAATATTTGATAATGTCTCTTTACTTGACTAAGGCTCTGATCGCATGTATGAATTCGATAATTAGATGTTTTAACGATACCTTGACATTTTTGTGAATGTGTTTATCAATGACATCTTGATTTACTCAAGCAGAGAAGATGAGCATGCCGATCATTTGAGGATTGTGTTGCAAGCCCTCAAGGACCAACAACTCTCTACAAAGTTTAGTAAATGTGAATTTTGGTTAAGATTTGTGGCTTTTCTTGGTCACATTATTTCCGTTAAGGGTATTGAGGTAGATACTAAGAAAATGGATGCAGTTAAGAATTGACCTTGACCACTATCTCCTTTGGTTATTCAATGTTTCTAAGGTTTGGATGGTTACTATAGAAATTTGTTGAAGGGTATTCTTTTATTTTCTCTCTAATGATGTCATTGACCTAAGAGAAAGTTAAGTTTGTGGTTTGAAGCATGTGAGAAGTGTTTCCAAGAATTGAAAAACAGACTTCCCTTCGCTCATATGTTGACTTACCAAAATCATCAGATGGTTTTGTAGCATTAGACCTTCTAATGCTACAACCTTTCTAACGATCATACAACTTATTTTATATAGAATCTAAATAAGCAGAGTCTAAATAAAAAAAAATTGTAACCTATCTCAAGGTCGAAATAACATTCAAATTACTATTTGGGAAGTTTCACCTTTCGAGCAACCTAAACATGATGCAACACTAACATATTAATGATGTAGACATCAAGATAAGCAAATTGATACTCAAATTGCTTTAAAAATATTTAAATATAAATATCGGGTCAAAATAAGACCTTGAGAACTACGTGGAATTACAAAACTGATTTCTTCAAAAGATTACAACAAGCTCAAGGAACTTGTACCCCAAGAAATTGGCACAATCTAAGCATAATTGAGTTCAAAACATCCTAATAAGAAAAATCTCAAAATAAATAATGTAGGAATAAAAATAGTAAAGTTTGTCACATGTGAAATTTAAGGGGTGCAACTGACATCTAATCTCTAACTTAGGCATGAGCCTATTTTCCTTGACAACTTGTTGATGGTGCATGAAAGACACACAAATTTAAGAAAATAAACAAGTATATCTCGGTTTAAAAATAAGCCCTTGACTAGTAGGACTCCTATTAATAGCTCTACAAAGAAAACAACTACACCCAACAATAACCAACTCGCAAATAGCCTGTTTGGTCCTTCGAGGCCACCATGGTATCTTGGAAAGCATAAACTCTATTTGGGACATTAAAACCATTATGATTTTTATATAAAATCTAAAAACTGAAGTATAAGTACTACTCCTTGTGTCTCATTTTATGTGAGGTAGTTTGACTTGGAATGTAGTTTAAGAAAAAAAGAAAGACTTCTAAAATTTGTGATCCAAAATGAATGATATAAATTTTTGGCTGTAAATCATTTCATTAAGGGTAAAATAGACATTTTTATAGTTGAATTGTTACTTAATATAGAAATGTATCGTTCTTTTTTGGACTGACCAAAAAGGAAAGTAAGTCACATAAATTGGGACAACAGGAGTAAACAAAAGGGCAGGGTGAAACACAAGTATAAAACCTTATCTCCCTACAATAAGATAGTTTGAACGTATTACAAACAATAACCTGGTCGGGCCCCATAAGCATGACAGGTACAAATATCACACAATAACTATAAGTTTAAAAGACCACAAATAATCACTAAATACCCATATTATCCCCCTTACGTGGATCTCAATGATAATTATAATTGAATTGTCTAAATGTATATGTGTCATGAATCAATGAAAATATGAGGCTCTCTCTCTCTCTCTCTATCTCTCTCTCTCTCTCTCTCTCTCTCTCTCTCTATATATATATATATATATATATATATATATATATATATATATATATATATATATATATATATATATATATATTACTTCATAGGTACAACCTACTCATGTTATAGGTATGGCCTACCAGACTTGAAGGCACGGTCTACCTAACCCGTAGGCACAATATAACAATAAATCTGTTTGCTCAAGAACTTTGACATGACAGTGTTTACTATGGCTAAAACAAGCTCATAAGCGACAACCAGGAGATATAACATCAATAATAACATGCACTCATAATTAATGAGAATACAATTATAACATATTTTGCTATGACATTAAGCAAGGAGTAGAGTGTTCTTGATAGACGTTGATCATATGGTGGTACCTAACTCAATAGGTTAAGGAAATAAGTCATATTATATATAAGTCATAAAAAACTTAGGCCATAAAGATCATGCCAACGCAATAAGTCATACTATATATATGCCATAACAAGATTAGGCCATCAAGATCATGCCAGAAGTGAAATAATTGCATTAACATACCTTTCAACCAAAGTCCAATGGGTGTATTTATGAAGAATGGCCAACCAAAATTAATGGAACTACATGAAAATCGACAAGGCTTCAAGAACGAGCCATGACTATTCAATAAGATGTTAATGTCGCACTCTTGACCATCCGAGTTCAAAGCATAAAATGTGTAAGACCCCGAAAATGACTTAGGTGAAGCTAGAAACTAACATGGTTGTCATGATGGTATAAGTTACTAAAATGGTTTATAATATAGGTATGAGGTAGTGTCTAAGAGTTTAGGTGCATTGGAAGTCAAACGTCAAGGGATGACCAAGACGTTCAACGACTAAGTGACCTATGTGCCTCATATGTGGTTTTATGTGTTTATATGTGATTCATGAGGTTATAAATTTCTTAAATGAGTTATTATAGTGAATATATGCAGTGTGTAAGGTTTCGTGAAGTTTGGAGGTCAAACGTCCAAGAATGTCCATGACGTTCGAAAGGTTTGCTTTGAAATGACCTTGCATGTCTATGTATGTTTCGTCGAGTTTTATGTGTTCGTTGTGGATGAAACTAAAGTAGTAGGTCCTAAACTCGTATAAGAACATATTTGGGTGGGAAACATCCAGGTATAACTCCATTTAGGACCCGCAAGGGGCCCTAAAGGAGGACCCTAACATTGGAGTTCAACACTGCCAGGCAGTGGCCAAACGACGACTCAAATAGCGGCCGGTGACAAGGAAATGGCCCGTCGATGGGTCTCGTCAATGGAGAAAAGTTTGATGAATTTTGAGGAGTATCTAAAGAAACCCATTATACCCACATCGACGGGACGTGGGTGAGACCAGGACCGTCGATGCATCCATCGATGGGTCTGCGTGTTTTCTGCTAACTTTTTTAATAAGTTGAGGGGTGAAGTTGTAAATTCACCCCAAGCCCCTATATGTATTTGGAAGGTTTTTTTTGAGTGTTTGTGGGTATTTTAAGAGTATATAAGTCATTAAACTCTCATTATAACCCTAACACCTAAATCAAAACATATTCCCTCCAAAAGTTCCTCCAAAAACCTCCATGTGAGTTCAAAGTGAAGATGGAGCTTGAAGATGGGTATTCAATGAAGTTTCTTCTTCAATTATATTTGGATTCTTAATATAAGGTATGGGAGTTCTTTATATAAGTCTTTCTGTCACCTTATAGCCAATTTCAAAGATTTCAAAAAGATGAAAAAGTCCAATTTCTACTCTAAGTCTTGGTTCTTGCATAAATGGTTTCCAAACGTTTATATATGATGAAATTGATGTATAATTGATGTTTTACAATGAAATTCTCCATGAACCCTTGATCTTCTCAATTCTAAATTTCACTAAAATATGCGTGAATTGATTATGCTTTGATATTCATGAATTCATGTGTAGATTGTTATGAGCTTTTGATTCATGTATAGATTATGTATTTATGGTGTATAGTCTATTTCAATTTGATTAATTTGAGTAATGAATACTCTTAAATGTATTGCATGCTAAACTTATTGAATTGATATTAACTTAATGCTTATAGATTCTAGTGTGGATTTCTATGGGCTTTCGAATGATGTAAGAATTGTATTTAATTGATATATAATTGGTTTTATATTGATAAATCTATATTGAATTTACTTGGATTTCATTGAGTACTATAGTTTATGTATTGAGTTGATGTTCACGGCCATGGGTAAGGTTCTTATGGCATCGAATTGGATGATTTAGCTTTGCAATCAAAGTGGTAAGATGGAGTGGGGGTATGCTGCCTTAATTCCTTTTATTTCATGTTAATTAGACTTCAATTATGTTGTGATTGGTATGGTCCACTTATGGTGGCAGTGCTATGTAAAATTTATTTGGCCTTGTTGGCGTTACTTTATGCAATATGATGATCATGGTCTTGTAGGCACTACTTGAAGTACTATGATGTTTTGTATAGTTGTTTTATGTGAAATATGAGTATATCTACTTATCTGTGAAGTAATGTGAAAGTATGTGTTCTTTCTATGTATGTTAGGAAATCATGTAGACTATGACAATGTGCATCATGGTTGTTCCTACTTGACTATATGAGTCTATAATAGTTATATTGATGATGATATGGTAGTGTGTAGGATGACTTAAAGATGATAATGGTTATTCCTATATGCTTGTAGAATGATTAATAACGTGTTAAGGTGAAGTATGTAGAAGTTCGATTGGTCTTGCTTCGACTTGATATATAAAGTCCTATTATATATAATGATTTGCTCGAGTCAAAATTTGCAAGTTCGCGTATAATATTAAGATTACTCTTTACTATATTTTGTGTAGTTCTGTCCATTTTATTTTTCTTTTTCTCGACTTGAGAACTGTTTAATGTTGCTTACTTCGTATGGCTTTTTCTATAGGGTACAGTCTGCTTGTATTTCTCACAAAATTATTATCTTACTGTGAATATGTTCTATGGTCAGTAGGTTGAAGTTTAAAAGTTAAGTCTGTGGGTTTCGGCTCGTCGTTTTTGTTAGCTTTGACGGTACTTGTTCTTCATGATGTGTCCATGGTTCAAGGTTCAATGTCTGTTGATAAAGTGTCTAGTATGATAGCTTGAGGGATATATCTGTTCGGATTGATGTATTCATATTCAATTTAATATCTTCTTTCGATAGTGGCTCAACAAAAAATCGATTTATCCTCTTTGCCCTCGCTTGAAAACTGAGCTCGCTTCAACTTGATTATCAACCTTTTCTTCTATTATGTTAATTAATATCATTAGTTTCTTTTGAATAGAATTGGTTAGACCAAAACATGTGATGCTTTATTTACTTAATAATGCAACATGTTGCTCTTGATATTTGAGTGTATTATTAGTAAATAATCATGTATTCTTGGAACAAAGTACGCGTTAAGTACATAATACAAGTATTTGGGCTACTATCTAAGTGTCACATTATAGCAATTAATATTATCGTTTGTGAATTTTCTCATTTGTCATTTTAGATATCCCTGTTTCCATCTAATTTGCATTTCTCAAGAGCATCTCATTTTGGTCGAATTATTTTCTTGTTTAAATTACATCTCACTTTAATTTATTACTTCGCATGCTAATTCCTTACTCTTAGTTTGTTTGCATGTAAAATATGCCCAAGTCCTCATGGGCTCTATCTTACATTCCCAAAGGGGCTGTAAAGCACCGAAATATTTTTTCGAGTCAAGCCTATTAAAATCGTCAAACAGGTTTCGAGATTGAAGAATCCAAAGAAAGTCGGAATAATTGTAGAGATTGGATCGAAGAGCCCAAATTTATTTTAATTATCGCATTGTATGTATTTTGGGGCATAAGCTCGTTGTCTCTTTTCTATGTTTAGTATGTATTTTGTAGTTATTATTGTTTAGAACTTAGGATAGGTACAAAAGGGTGAAATGGGTCAAAAACCAAAAAAACAGGTGGGTCCAAAAACCGGTCAAGAGGAACAGAACCCGAATTTGGATCCAAAATCTCTCTCACTCTCTCTTTACTTGATTTTAAGCATTTGTATGTTTTACCTGTTGTTAGTTTAAAGGTTATGAAAATCCGATTCCCCGCAAAATGCCACTCTTGGTTTTAACGACTCGATCAAATCAAGTAAAAGACCTAGAAGATTTTATAAATTAAAATTGACTTAGACAAATAATTTTCTCTTTCAAACACATTCTGAAATGATTTTTGGCTTTCATTTTTTCAAACAACTCTAAAGGGTATTTTTATCGCAATTGTAAGTCTTAGCCGAATATAAAGTTGGTTGTCGGATAGCCGTAATCAAGCGGAACATCTTAGGTTTTTTCAAAACCTTCCTAAGACGTTAATAACAATCCCCGAACCCTTTTAAATATTTTCAAATGATTTTATCTTTTTAAGTCTTTTGAAAATAATGATTTTCTTAATTTTTCTCAAAAATTAAGTGGCGACTCTAAAAAGTCGAAAACTCTTCAAAAAATATAATTTTCCTTTTTTGAAATAAAACACATGTTTGTGCAGTCTCATAAAAACCTGCACATCTCTCCAATATGAATTCATGTCAACATATTGTTTAGTTTGTTGAAAATTATAGGTCATGGAAATTCCAACTCCTTATATTAGGAGATTTTTTTAGATATTTGACCTAAAATTTTAGAGAATTCCTTAGCGACATTTACAATATCTTTTGCGACATTTATTTCACAACTTTCTTAACTTTATCACTAAACATATGAACTATGTGATGTTAACATATCTCATAAAAACAATTCCTAAGATGTTAGGAAGTCTTAGTTTTATTTCAATATTACGAGTTAATTCCAATGTTCAGAAGGGCGGGGTTCAAAATTGAGATCATAAAACTGCTTTCCAAGTGTTGGCTGATACGCTCAAACTTACTTCTCAAATAAGAAGTAAAGCGGTCGTGTCAAGTAAATAACCCAACTAATGAGGTTGGAATCATTCCCACGAGGAAAATAGCTTAGACTTAACTTCAATCTATTATTACTATTGTTCAGTCAATTACTTCCTTGGAAAGCAAAAATGATAAAAAGGGAGGTTTCTATTCCTAAATAAATGAAAATAACTAGCGAAATAAAAGGAGACAACAAACAGCTTCGAATGTTGGAGTTTAATCAATTAATCAAAGTAACTAGGTTTTAAGTGTTCCCCACAGGTTCATAACTTGATAGGTCTAACTATAACAATTTATTCCTAGTATCTTGCATGCAAAGTGATAAGTTATGTATTTCTAAATCCTTGGTCCGGCATCTAGAAAATTTCACTCCGCACCTTGGTCCGGCTACGTGTGTTGCTATACTAACCCTCTTATCTTTACCTCATGTTAAGCATCGTATTCGATATTTGACTAAGTTATTACCTCGTACCAATCAATACTAGCCTATTAGATAGTATACACTAAATCTACGTTGATAATCTTTTCCTATTATCTACCTCCTTGGTCCGGAAAGTAGCATTAAGGTGTGTTCTAACGTTGGGCATCCGTTAAAAAGACTTCTAAGCGAAGGAATTATTAATACATGCAAGTCACTATTCTAGTTGTTATTTTAGTTAGGTTTTACCTCATTATTTGCCTATGGTTCCCACAACCCTAGTTATGGAGTTTAGTTACTCATAGTCATAATCACAATACTCAAATATATGATATAAGAATTCATGCACTTACTTCAATGAGAAAGAGTAAAATCCAAAAATTCGCTTGATTAATCAACGAAAATCACCAACAATCAATTAAAAGAATCTCAAAATAATCAAGAATCTAACAATAATCAAGGACCTAACCAAATAATCCCGAGTCTAACCTAATAATCTAGAGTCTAACCTCAAAAATGAGGTTTTTTGAACTATTTATAGAAAATAAAAACCTAATTAAACAAGGATTCTATTTGCTGGAAATCTGTCAAAACGCGGCTAGATCGACGGACATCGCGACGGATCGTCGTGGTCACGATGGGCCATCATGGACTCCGTCGTCCCATACTTGTGCAATTTCTTCTGCTGCTCTCTTCATTACCCTCGACGGCAGGTATGAAGGATCGTCACAGGAACAACGGTCCGTCGAGGGTCTCCGTTCCAAAACACTTGAACTCTTGGAATATGGGTACTGGACTACTTCTCTGAACTTCAGACGAACCTGCAGGACGGACCGTCATGGACACGACGGACCATCATGGACTCCGTAACCCCACACTTGGTCAGACTTCCCCATCTTCCTTCAACAGCTGCACTACGCTGCCACCTACGGACCGTCACGAGCATGATGGACTGTCACAAGCTCCGTAGGTGGTCTCTTCTGCATTTCTTCGCTCAAAAACCTCCGCATTCATCTCTAGACAGATATCCTGCAAATAAGGAGAAACTTATATAAAAATTAGCACAAAAAGACTTTTGGACACACAAAACTTAAGGAAAAAGTATTAATAATACCGTGAAACCACGGTATATCAACACCCTCAACTTAAATTTGTTGTTTGTCCTCAAGCGACGCACTAGGACTCAATACAAAATCTTTGTACTATAGTATCCATGTTTTATCCTTTGCAATCATTTGGCTATCAATCCTGATTAATATCATCATATTTATGCATGCTATCACTATTAGGCTTGAATTATATGGAATCAGACCATGACACAGACTCACCATGCACTAACACCTATCCTCTTCAATTTCTCACCGAGGTGTTAATATTTCCGGTATTGCAACTAGTGTCCTTACTTCAAACAAAATCCTCATTTTTCACACAATGATTTCAGTTTGAGTATAAGGATTACTTTTCAACAACTCACTCTCAGAACAAATTCACACTCATTCATACCTATTTCCATAAGCTTGCCCTTATTTTCACTGCTTTAAGTTCGCTATACGACCCTTAAGATCACGATAGGACTTTCATAGCTTGTAACATAGGCTCAGGGTCAGGTAGGGTATATTTAGGTATACTTTAGTGACTTTTTCCCTCCTTGACATATCGGCTAAACATACCATTTTCTATAATTTTATTTTGCCCAGTTTCCCATATTCTTTCACCTTGCTATTTTCCCTTTTTTATTCATTTGTGTAAGTGACTCTGTTCTTTTATTGCTAGTATTTTAATATTTTTTTACTTTTCTTTCAATTAATTCTTGAGTCACTTTACTTTTGTTCTTTCTCTCTCGTTGTTCTTTCAACCCCACTTTCCAGAGCATTCCTCATAATAGCCACCCTCAACTCATAGCTTTGCCGTAAGTCAAAGTACACAATACTCAAAGTTGAGTCAGGGCCATAAAAAGGGTTGTTTACTGCATTAGCCACACTCAACTTATGCTTTTGGCATAAGCTGAGGTGCACATGTCCAAGGAGGGAACAGGGCCAACACATTATTCCCAGAAAAGATCAGTTGGGGTGAAAAAGAAAGGTCTAATTTAAGCGCAAATCATTTGGATCAAAGAAGGATAAATTTCATTTGGTTTTATTTTATTTAGGCTAAAAATGGGCTATATTGAATAAGGGCCTATGATCCTTTCCTAATTGTGTATTACAGCTTACTTTTAGCAGGACTAACCAGGCAAGTTCTAGCTCAGTACAAATAGTGGACTATTCAAATCTTCCTCACACTCACTTGACATCTAATCACTCTACCAGATTATCAGACACTTAGTTAGAATTTTCGACTTAGGGTAATGCAGTGGTGTACCTCTATGTCATGCTTATAGCCACACATTTATCAATTACTATGCCTAGTCATGCATCATTTTCCATTTTATCAGGATATCATTTTAGCCATCATGATCCAGAATTAAACTATGTACACAAGATATAGACATGCAGGTTCAACAGAAAAAGTAATCAGTCTCTTGGGGAAAAAGAACACAGGCAAGAAAACCCCAAAAGAGGATAGTGAATTGGGCTACTCAGACTTCACCCTAGCACTCACTTTCCATTTACCCCACCCCCAACAAAAAGACATGCAATTGTCCCCAATGCATAAAAAATTGAAATACTAGAGTGGTAGGTGAAGCAAACCTGGGGCGCAAAGCGCCGACGATCAGCAAGCTGGTGGGTCCGGTTCCCAGGAACCCACTTCCTCTGTAATCTGGACACCCCTCAGTGGTGTCCTCAGCAACAACAGCACTATCAGCAGTGCCTCCCGCTATCTGCACAGTTCTAGATCTAGACACCCCAGCAGCTAACTCTCCTGCTCTCATCTGACGCGCCTCCTCGTCAGCAAGTGAGGCTCTCCTCGCAGCCTCCATCTCACTACGCTCCTTCTTCCGTGCTCGAGCTTCATCCTGTTCTCGACCCCTATGCCTTTTGGCATGCTCTTGAGGGGGAGGTGGTGGAATCTCTGAGGGGTGAATAGGGCCGCCATCACTGTGTCTTCAGCAGGCTCTACAGAAGGGTCCTCAGACTCAGGCACCCTAGCCTCTAAGATCATATCAATATCTGCGCGAAGACTTTCGACCGCAGCCTGAAGGGTCGACACATCCACCGGAGGAGCTGGCCATGCTAGCACTCGTAACTCAAAAGCGTCCAAGCGCTGGTGAACCTCAGCGATCTTCCGCTCTGTGTGCTGGACCATTCGTCGCTCCAAGCGTTCTTCTGCCTCGGTAATAGACCTCTGAATCCAAGGCTGGATATGATGCAGAAGTGTAGCCATTTGCGCCTCTAATTTTTGGACCCTAGCAAGCGGGACCAGAGCGGGTAAAGGGGCTGCGTGAGAGGAGCTCGGGGCAGTGCTACTACCCGGGTTAGACTTGACCGGGGTAGTGTCAATGGAAACCGCCTACGTAGCCGTGCAGTCCTGGTCTACCGTATAAGCCAGCTTGTCAACAAGTGGGGGCAGCTTTGGACGGGGCCCTCTGCGTGGACCCAACTCATTGGCCTCATCTCTGATGAGGCCGATATCAACAGTGCCCAGAGGGGTCTTGAGCTGATCAAAGTGACATATAGTCACACTTGCAGATTTGCAGAGAGAAAATGTCATGCACGGGAAAGGGTAAGTAGTTGTGACCTTAAAAGCCCACTCGTGCATGACCACATGTAGAAGCCACGCAAAATCCACCTCGAACCCAGCTATCATCACCGCCATCAGTATTGCTCGATCCCATGTGACGATATTATCAACGGCTGTGAGGGAAAGGCAGTGGAGGAAAATCAACCACAAAAACATTACCGTAAAAGTCAAGTTGGCCTTCTTGATGGCCCCCTTCGGCTCGGTCACCCAGTCGGCACCCTCTCCATCAACGGAAAAGTGCAGGTCCATCCACCTCTTGGTGGTCTCTCTCAGCGATGGCTCACGCAGGAATTGGCCATCTTTAACAATCTGCCATCGTTAGTCAATGAGAGGGTCCGATTAGCATTAACATCCTCGCCGTATAGAAACCGGCGGATGGCATGCAGGGAGATATCAACCTGAACGCCCCGTACTCGGACCTGCTCTAGTGGGGCATGTTTGGCGGGGGCAGCCCGCCTATCAATCTGTGATTGGAGAGTCGCTACGTAGGATGCATAGAACTCTCGGACCAGCTCTTCACTATAACGTCCCAACGGACGTGTTGTCCATTCCAGTCGATGTCTGGTGAAGAGATTGTGGATCTCAGGCATCGTCGGGAGACTTCCCGTAAGGACCTGCCGCTCCAATGTATGTGGCCGAGTCATAACTCCTTTGTCATTCAGGAACTTTGAATCGAAATAGACTTGAAACTGCCCGTCGACACACCACCGGTTGGGCTAGTCAGTAACCGGGGTGAGAGCACGAGCGGGTGAACTGGGTGTGGATTCTGAACTGTCAGCCTCATCAGACAAGGCCGACACTGCAGCGGTGGCGGGTGCGGGAACCTCAGCAGATCCGGAGGCTTCCTCCGACCATGAAACTCCTAAGAAGCCAGACGCTCCTTCTTCATTAGTGGCTGACCCAGAAGGTGTGTCGGTCAGTGTGCGCTTATCATCAGACTAGGAGGCAGTGACTACGTCGGACGCCACCTTTTTGGGTGTGTCTCTGGCAGCACGTGCAGCACGGGATGGGGTGGAAGTGACTGGGGGCACGTACTCGGGATCACGCTCATCATCAGAGCCAATGACCAGGTGGGCAGACAGGGTGACAGACTTCGATCACCCGCGTGAATAGACTCGATCTTGTTTTTGTGTCATAGTAGATAGTACCTATAAAGAATCAATATTAGTACTAGAAGGAGCAAACAAGAAGAGCAAAACAACACAAAATAAATACAAAAAAAATGACATTTCTATAGTAACAGTGAAACACGACGGGCCAGGTGACGGCTCGTCGTGACTATGATGGACCGTCATGGGGTCCGTCGTGTCTTACTTAGACTTTGTTTATATGGATAACCCTGGAGGAGAGTCTCTGACAAGTATAACGGTATGTGCAGGACGGACCGTCACAGGTACGACGGTCTATCGTAGGTGTCCGTCAGAGGACACTTGAAAAAAATATGGAGACCCGTAGGAGAGGGGTCTCTGACCATCTAACGGTCATGCAGGACGGACCGTCATGGGTATGACGGTCCGTCGTACTTGTCCGTTTGAGGACACTTAGAAAAATAGAGAGAGACCCTTAGGAACAGGGTATCTAACAACCAGAACGGTTGTGCAGGACGGACCATCGTAAAGATGATGGTCTGTCACATGTGTCCGTTGGAGGACACTTAGAAAAAGTGAGAGACCCTTAAGAATAGGGTCTCTGATAACCTGAACGGTTGCGCAGGACGGACCGTCACAGGTACGACGGTCCATCGCATGTGTCCGTCAGAGGACACTTGCAGAAAATTGGACAGTGGGGTGTTAGGGCTGTTGGAACGGACCCAACGATGGTCCGTCGTAGGTACAACGGTCCGTCATTGGGGTATCGTTCTGTAACTCAGTGACAGAACTGGGGGTGCCCCATTCATCCCCTATGACCCAAATCGAATAGGTAGTGTTTAAACCTACATTTGACTAACCCAAATACCTAGTAAACTAGCAATGCTAAAGCACCTATTTCTAGGGTTTTAACATTACAATTTCGAGGATTTTTAACCTAAGTTAGACAAAATTTTATTAAAAAAATGAACATATCAAGAAGAGCTAGGCTAATACTAATTGATAAACAAAAAATGCAATATAAATGAGTAGAAATTAGAGACACATACCTGAGAATTTGAGAAAAATAAAAGGGAAAGGTACTTGGTGATCAAGAAGACACCCACAGCAGCAGCTCCGACTTGTAGATGATGACTTTTAGGACTTTGTAAAATTTGGGGGGAAAATGATCGGTTGAAGAGGGAGATGATTTTGGAAGTTGAAAAGGGAGGGAAATAGGAGGAAGAGTGAAGGAATGGGGTGAAAAGGGTTGGGGATTTTAAATGTTGAAATTTTTAAAAAACCCCAGCCGGATCGAGTCGGGTACGCCTCATTAATGACGCGACGATTCCCCGACAACGGTTCGTCTCAATTGTGACGATCCGTCGTTGGTTCCGTCGTGTGTGCCCTAGTTTGAAAATAACAGAAAGACGTACCTGGTACGACGGATTGATTCGACGGTCCGTTACAGTTGAAACGGTCCGTCGCTGTATCCGTCAGTGACTGCTGCAGAGTAATTTTCTGCAGAATTTCCTGGTGATGTGCTTGCAAATTTAAAACCCATTAGTAGAAAATGCTACCATTACTAGAAAGAAAAAAACTATAAGTATTGGGTTGCCTCCCAACAAGCGCCTGATTTAACGTCGCGGCACGACTGAGGACACTTGATTACTCAGCCTTCATCAAGATAGTATGCCTCTATCACTTTATTCACTGATGCATTATGACCAAAATAGAGTTTTATTCGTTCTCTATTCACCTTAAACCGCACTCCCTCCTTGGTTTTTAACTCAACTGCTCCATGAGGGAATACTTGGGTAATCAAGTAAGGTCCAGTCCTTTTGGACTTGAGCTTGCCCGGAAGAAAAAGCAACCCAGAACTGTCTAAAAGCACCAAATCCCCAACCATAAACTCTTGTTTTTCACTTTTTTGTTCATTCTCCTTCTTCATCTTTGGATATGGCGGATACCGATTGGAGCTCACCACTCTACCTCATGGTCCTACAAATGTTGAAGGTCGCTTCTTCATTGTTCAACCGAAATTTCATCTGCCCTTTTTCCATATCAACTAAGGCTCTACCTCTAGCAAGGATTGGCCTCCCAAGAATAATAGACACTTCAAAATCGACTTCACAATCAAGAATAACAAAAATTGCCGGAAATATGAATGACTCCACTTTTACTAGCACATCATGCAGTATCCCTATAGGCCTTTTCACTATTCGATCAGCCATCAGTAGCCGCATCGCAGTGGGTTTTGGATCACCCAAACCCAACTTCTTGTAATGACCCGACTGTACAAGGAATAGTGAACGTACCCGAATCTTCTTTCTTTTGTACGAGAGATCTTGTAGCAATAGCACTACAATGATGGAGTCTATCATCATCCTCGAAAGTGATCGATCTTTTCTTTGTAACCAGATCTTCCATAAACTTGGCATAACCGAGCATTTCTTCTAGAGCTTCTACCAAAGGGACATTGATAGAAAGCTGCTTCAGCATTGTTATAAAACGCCGATATTTACCATCCTCGGTCTTTTTCACTAATCTTTGAGGGAAGGGTGGTGGTGGTCTCGGCATGAGAATTACCTTTATAGGGAATTCTGCATCTTTTCCAGTGCTCTCTTCTGCTTCACCACTACCCTTTACCATCTTATCATCATCCTTTCTCACCTTTTTCTCATTAGACGGCATAGGTGGGTCAATTATTAATACATGCAAGACACTATTCTAGAATTGTTATTTTAGTTAGGTTTTTCCTCATTATTTGCCTATGGTTCCCACAACCCTACTTATGGAGTTTAGTTACCCATAGTCATAATCACAATACTCAAATATATGAAATAAGAATTCATGCACTTACTTCAATGAGAAAGAGTAAAATCCGAAAGTTCGCTTGATTAATCAATGAAAATCACCAACAATCAATTAAAAGAATCTCAAAATAATCAAGAATCTAACAATAATCAAGAACCTAACCAAATAATCCCGAGTCTAACCTAATAATCCAGAGTCTAATCTCAAAAATGAGGTTTTTCGAACTATTTATAGAAAATAAAAACCTAATTAAACAAGGATTCTATTTGCTGGAAATCTGTCAAAATGCGGCTGGATCGACGGACATCGCAACGGATCGTCGTGGTGACGACGGACCGTCATGGACTCTGTCATCCCATACTTGTGCAATTTCTTCTGCTGCTCTCTTCATTACCCTCGACGGCAGGTATGACGGATCATCACAGGAACAACGGTTCGTCGAGGGTCTTCGTTCCAAAACATTTGAACTCTTGGAATATGGGTACTGGGACTACTTCTCTGAACTTCATGACGAACCTGCAGGACGGACCGCCATGGACACGACGGACCGTCATGGACTCCGTAACCCCACACTTGGTTAGACTTCCCCATCTTCCTTCAGCAGATGCACTACGCTGCCACCTACGGACCGTCACGAGCATGACGGACCGTCACAAGCTCTGTAAGTGGTCTCTTCTGCATTTCTTCGCTAAAAAACCTCCGCATTCATCTCTGGACAGATTTCCTGCAAATAAGGAGAAACTTATACAAAAATTAGCACAAAAAGGCTTTTGGACACACTAAACTTAAGGAAAAAGTATTAATAATTCCGTGAAACCACGGTATATCGTTGGCCTAAGTCATGACCACACAAGCTAATAGAGAGGTGGTAGTTCCCGTGAACCTAAATATGGGTATGAAGACAACAAGGCTTCGAGACTTCACAAGGATGAATACTTTGAAAATATATTCTATGATTTGAAAGTGGGTGAGGATCCACTTGAGTTTGTTGAGGGTATTCAAAAGATTCACTACAACAAAAATAATCATTAGCGGCAATTAATTCTTAATTGCCACTAAATATGTATTTTTAGCTGCAATTGACACTCTTTGTATATGTCCCTAAAGCTTTTAGCAACGCTGGTTCTAATGACACTTAATTAATGCGGTAAGGACTTTAGCACTCTTTATTAATGTAAATATTTAATGTCGCTAAAAGTTGTTTTTATTGTAGTGATTGTGGATATTGTAGAAGTGACTTCGGTGGAAAAGATGGACTTTGTCGGTTATCAATTGAAAGGGTTGCTCAAGTGTGGTTTACTTAGTGGAAGGATAAAAAAGGGTATTGATGCGGGTCCATTGGATTGAGACAAGTTCAAAAAGACATTTCGTAATCGGTTCTTTCCCCTTTAGATGAGGGAGGCTAAAGTGCAAGAATTTATAAACCTAAGGCAAAGTAATATGAGCGTGAAAGAGTACTTTTTGAAGTTTACTCAATTATCAAGTATGCTCCGACAATGGTTGTCGATTATAGAGCTCGTATGAGTAAGTTTGTTTGGGGTAATTCCAAAATGGTAGTGAAGAAGTTTAGAACCACTATGTTGATAGAAGAGATGGACATCTCAAGGTTGATGACACATGTTCAACAAATCAAGGAGGAAAAATTTAAGGAGAGGGCTAGAGAGATCAAGAGGGTAAGAATAGATACTTGTGATTTCTCTCACACTTGAGGTCCGAAAAAAGTAATCATTCTCAGTTTCGACAAAAGTTCTCCGATCCAAATTCATCTAGTGCTCCAGTTCAAAGGTTCAACAAGGATAGGGTGTCTAACCCTAATCATCAAGGAGGTGTTTCCAATGGATCTACATTCTCCACTTGTCAAAAGTATGCCATGAGGCATCCGAGAGATGTTTAGCTGATACCGATGGACATCTCAACGTTGATGATTCATGCTCAATAAATTTAGGAGGAAAAATTTAAGGATGGGTCTAGAGAGACCAAGAGGGTAAGAATATATATTTGTGATTTCTCTTACCCGAGGTCCGATGGAAGTTGTTATTCTTAGTTTCGACAGAAGTTCTCTTATCCAACTTCATCTAGTGCTCTGGTTCTGAGGTTCAACAAGGATAAGGGTGTCTAACCCTAAGCCTCAAGGAGATGGGTCTAGTGGATCTACATTCTCCACTTGTCAAAAATATGGCAAGAGTCATCTGAGAGATGCTTAGCCAGTATCGATATGTTTGTGGTAAGGCTGGCAAATTGAGGACTCAATAAGTTGTGTCTTTTAGTTCTGGTGTTATTTAGCTCCAGAACAAGTTTTATGCTTTTTAGGCTCATCAAGATCAAGAAAGTTCTCCATATGTGGTCATTGTTATGTTATGAGTCTTTCAATTTGATGTTTATGCATTGTTTGAGCTAGGTGCTAGATATACATTGTATTTTGTGACTTCTTATGTGGATATGAAGTTTGAATGTCAGTCCCGGAATACCTCAGAAACTTTCTCAGTCTCTACTTCTATCGATGAATCCATTGTTGCTAAACAAGTCTATAGAATGTGCCTAATATCAATTTCTCATAAAGTCATCCAGTTATTCCAGTCTTTGTATTCACTATCTATCACAAATTAAAATATTTTCCCTATAATCACTTATTATTTTGATATAGTGAAGAATTCAAAAATGTTATTCATAATTTTTATTAATTTAAGTTCTAACTTCACTGTCATGGTTTATAAAATTAACAAAATAATACATTAGGAAGGATAAATTAATTAAAACAACAAATAAAATAAATTTTTTGTTTAAAAATATAAAAATAATAGCACAAACCACACTGGGCTAAAAAGAGAGGTATATGAAACTATCCTTGCTTATATATTTAAATAAAATAAATAAAAAGATGAAAGGAGAGAAACATGAGAAAATTAAGGGAAAGGTGTCAAATAAGTCTCTTTTAGTTTTTGGTGACTGATTGACCATGAGTTGGTCAAATGCTCTTTAAAATATAATTAAATAAATATGGGACCAAATTAATATTTTTATAACTTTCTAATCTTTTATAAAATACAAAAAAATACTTTTATAATTCAAACCAAATCATTTTAAAAAAAATCTTTTCATCTTCCCTCCTCTCTTCTCTCTCTTCTTTTCTTCCTCCCTTTGGGGGTTTGCTCTTCTTCTTCCTTAGAAATTCAAAAATTCGTTATTACTCTTTCTCTCCATTCATTACTCTTCCTCTCCAGTCCTTCATTACTCTCTCATCTTTCTGAACTGTAATCGTGTTCGACTAGAAATGGGTAAGTTATTTTTTTGAAATATTTTACAATTTTTAAAGTTTTTTTCTTGAATTAATGAACAATAAAACATTCTGTAGATGTAAAGATTGAATAATCGACTTAATGGTGTATATTATTTATTATTTTTGAAAGAAAATCAGTCAACTCAAAAAATCCTTATTTTGAGGAAATGTATATGTGTTGTTATCATTTAGTGAAAAGTCGTTTTTTGTTGCGGTTGTTGTTTTTTTGTGGTCATTTTGTTGATATGATTTTAGAAATATAATCTTGTTCAGGCGTCCAAAATATATTTCATTTGTTGAAATATTTAGCGTATGTTGTAACATTTTAATGATATGTTGGTGCATATTCAAACATGTATCATATGTTGTAACATCTCACTTTATGTCAACAAAATGGTCATCTGTTTCCACATAAGATTCAAATGTTGCAATAATCTGTACATTTGTGTCAACATATGATTCATCTGTTGCTACATAAGATCTATATATTGCGATAGAAATTTTATGTGTTGCAACAGCAGGTACATATGCAGCAACATAATGTTAATTTATGGCAATAAACTATCCATCTGTTGCAACATACTGCTATTATTATTTTATAATGAATTGTAAAATCTCAATATTTTTTTTATTTACCTTGTAGATGAAATGATACATGAAACTTCATCCATCACAACAACTCAGTCTACATGTGCCCCAACAGAAAGGATATTTGTGGCAACATATGTCACAAAAAGAAGATATGTGGCAACATATGTCACAGAAAGAAGATATGTGGCAACATATGCCACATAAAAAAGATATGTGGCAACATATGTCACAAAAAGAAGATATGTGGCAACATATGTCCCAAAAAGAAGATATGTGACAACATATGTCACAGAAAAAAGATAGGTGGCAAATATGTCACAGAAAAAAAATATGTGGCAACATATGTCACAAAAAGGAGATATGTGTCAACATTTTATTGTTACCAATGTGGTGTCTGTGACAACATATATAACATTTGTTGTAAAAATATTATAAAATTATTTGCATTTATCTTAACAGAAAGGATATATGTGGTAACAAATGTCACACTATGAATTATCAAAAAGAATTAAAAAAAATAAAATAAAAAGGTATAAAAAGATCGTTTTGTTTCATATTTTAAATTTAATTTATTTTTACTAATTTTCGTTTTCTTTCTCTCTTTCCTTTCTCTCGTTCAATTATTTCTTTATAATTCAAATTGTTGTTATGTTTTCCACAACATCAGTGATAATATGTTGCGATTTTCTTCTACAACAAAGTGTTGTTGCCCTTATCATTTCTAGTTTATCGTTGATATCTTCTAATATAAAATATAATAGTTATTGGTATTAAATCAAGACTTTTTAGTGGTTTTTATCACTTATTTGTTTTGTAGGATGGTTAGGTTGTTATTCCTTTTGAAATATTATCTCGAAAAAAATACATTTTAAGATGTACATGTTGTCACACATGACATGTCTGTTGCAATTTTTCCAACAAAACGTGCATATGTTGTCACATATGTTACTTCAAGGTTGATTTAATCGATAATTGAGCAATTTACGAATGAAAAAATGTCAAATTCTACTTTGGACAATAATTAAGCAATAAAAATATGCTATACCACTTGAAACAATATTTTACGACGCTGTTATATAACTATCATATGAAGTTACTTGACCATTCTATGATGAACTAGTGATTTGATAACCTTTGTAAAAATAATTGATAGAATTGATTAAGGTTGTTCTGTTATACTATATTTTGTACTTGAACATGTTGTAGGACTATATATTAGTGTTGCATGTTGAATTAGGTGACAATTTAATTGAATTAACCCCTCAAAGACCATTTTATGATATACATATGTTGCCACATATGACATTTCTGTTGCAATTTTTTTAAACAGAACATGCATATGTTGTCACTTATGTCACTTTAAGAATGGATTAATCGATAAATTGAACGATTTATGAATGAAAAAATATCAAATTGAACCAAATTTTAGTACTTTGGAACATAATTAAGCAATAAAAATATGTTATAACACTTGAAATAACGATTTATAAAGGTGTCATTTAACTATCATATGTAGTTACTTGATCATTGTATGATGAACTAGTGGTAAATGACAGTCTTTGTAAAAATAATTGATAGAATTGATTAAGGTTGTTGTATTAGACCATAATTTTGTACTTAGACATGTTATAAGACTATATATTAGTGTTACATGTTGAATTAGGTGACAATTTAATTGACTTAACCCCAAAAGATCATTTTAGGATATATATATGTTGCCACATTTGACATTTTTGTTGCAATTTTCCCAACAAAACGTGCATATGTTGCCACATATGTCACTTCAAGGATGACTTAATCGATAAATTGAGCGATTTAGGAATGAAAAAATGTCAACTTGGACAAATTTTAGTACTTTAAACCATAATTAAGCAATAAAAATATGATATAACACTTGAAATAATGATTTACAAAGATATTATATAACTATCGTATGTAGTTACTTGGTCATTGTCTGATGAACTAGTGGTAAATGATAGTCTTTGTAAAAATAATTGATAGAATTGATGAAGGTTGTTTTACTAGACCATAATTTTGTACTTAGACATGTTATAAGACTATTTATTAGTGTTACATGTGTGAATTAGGTGACAATTTAATTGAATTAACCCCTAAAAGATCATTTTATGATATACATATGTTACCACATATGACATTTTGTTGCAATTTTTCCAACAGAACGATCATATGTTTCCACATATGACATTTCTGTTACAATTTTTCCAACAGAACATGCATATGTTGCCACATATGTCACTTCAAGGATGACTTAATCGATAAATAGAGCAATTTAGGGATGAAAAAATGACAAATTGGACAAAATTTAAGTATTTTAAACCATAATTAAGCAATAAAAATATGATATAACACTTGAAATAATAATTTACAATGGTATTATATAACTATCATGTCCATTGAGACATGCAAGTCATATGTTGCTACATGTCTAGCTTATATGTTGCAGCTGATGTAAGTCATATGTTGCAATATCTGTCAATTCTGTTGCTATTGAAATAACTTTTCTGTTGCTACATATGACTATAATTTGTTTCAATAATCAATTGTTGCAACATGTAACAATCTGTTGGAAACGCGAATGCAAATTATTAAAAAAATTGCAGGTGCCCAAATGATGATGAATGATTCCAAAGAACTATTAGTTTTTACATATCAAAACAATGGTGTGTGACCCTAATCATTTATGAAGTAATTTCAATTGAGAACAACAAAAATCTAATTCATTGATTAAATTAGTTAAATCTGATTCAAGAAAAAGAAAAGAAGAAAGCTCAAAGACTAACAACCAAGACCAATAATGTATGAAAAGAAGAAAAAGATAAAGAGAACGAGAAGAAAGACAAGCACACAAGCAAGAACGACGAAGAAGAAAAAGAGGAAGAAAAAAATATGACAGAGGTGGGGGGAAATATTTTATTTTTACTTTTGATACACCTTGCTGGAGGCTTCCCCCAATTTTAATTCCCATCAAAATTGGTTAAATTAGGTTTTAGTCAATTACCTTTATACCATTCATTTAATTCAATGGACTAAACTGTCAAGTTATAAACTTGAGGGCAACTCTACAATCCTTAATTATTAATCACATAATTGTCACCTACACAGAGTTGGGAATCAAAATAAGCCACAAAAATATAAAAGTAACCAAAATAAGCCACTATTTAGGTAAGTAACTAAAATAAGCTTAGTGGAAGAAAAAGTTCCACTATATCTAATAATCTAAATGTTTTTCCATTAGTGTCATAACGTTTATTTTAATATATAACGGACTTTTTCTTACACTTTATAAAGTGGAACTTTTTATTTCACTTTATAAAGTGGAAATTTTTATTACACTTTATAAGAATAATATTTTTCACGTCTTGAAGAAACTTTGTTAGTGTTGTCATACAAATTATATTGATTTGATATGTCATTAAAACGGAAAAAAATATTTCATTATGTATTTTTATTTTTTATTCTAAAAAATCTATCAATCTCTATTTAAGGACGTTTATACATAGTTGATAGCACCTACAACATAAAGTCTTCTATATTTGTTCATTTCAATCTAAAAAAAAATATCTTCTACACCTAAATTTAAAGTTTCAATTTATTGGGATGACGAAATTATACATGACAGAAATATCGTTTATTATAAATGTCCTCCCAAACACAATGCTAAATATCCAATTAATGTCCGATATCATAAATTTATTTCATCAATTTATAAAAGAATGGGTATAAACAGTACGAATTATAATTTGATTATAGTCGAAAATACCCTACTTCATTTTTATCACAAGGACAAGTAAATTTTGGAGTGAATTATCTATAATGACGAATCGTTGACCGACTTTTTGAGGGTTCCAAATGACTATATAGATCAAATCAAGTTAAAACTACTTGAAATCTATGTTAGGAAGGAGCCTAAGATTAGTCAACAACGTTCTCCTTTATCAGTCGATGTCCATCCCTAATTAGAAAATCGTAATAGCATTGATGGATTTCCGATAACTCAATCTACCGATTTTCCTAAAATGACTCATTATCAAAATATTCTTACCGGCTGATATGATTTTGATTTAAACGAAACTATCAATGAAAGTGATTCTTAATGCTCAATTATTATATTTCAATTATTGTTTGTTGATTTTGTCAATTATTTCTTAATTTATATTATTTATTATTCTTATTATTATATATTTTGTAGCGGTTTACCTCTGTAAGATAGGGATATTGCTCCAAGTTATGGACTAAATAATTAATTTGGTCAGTCATCACACTTTGAAATGACGGAAAATGTTGGGACATCCTCAAATTTTCACGTCTCGCCTACTTTTGATGCAGATGATTATCGCTATGTCTAACACTTGTTTTTATTTGAGTAAGTTAATTGCATGAGCAAAATATTTATATATATTTTTTACATATCTAGGGAAAATATTACACAAGATGAGCCCATTGATCCTGTGAATCTCGATGATCGTGACCTTCCTAATTACAGCTCACCTTCAGCTAGTGATAGTGATGATTTGCCTAATGCTGAGGGATCAGGAGATAATGTTCCATTTGAGGCATCATCTAGTGATGATTATTTTTTGACTCCCAATCGATCGCCAAGACCAATGTCCATGATTCCATTTCGTAATCATGAAATTCCTTATCTTGATCATCTCCTGGATGGTCCAGATATTTTTGGTGATACACATGATGAGTATACATCACAACGTACGTGGCATGAATTAAAATATTTCATGAATGATGTTATTTATATTGAAAAAGACATGTTATTCAATTCAAAAAAGCAGTTGCAAAGAGCAGTTAAACTTCTACATTTGAAGATAGCAAGGGAGTGCTTTGTTATTAAATCGATAAAAAAATCATGGTGACTTGTTTGCAGGCGTATAGAACAAGGATGTCGATTTAGGTTGACTTCTTTTATTGATAAACATACTAACATGTGGAAAGTTGGAAGATACATTAAAGAACATACATGTGATATGGGTATGTGCCGCGAAGGGCATTTCAACTTGGATGTTGAGAGATTGCTAACGTCCTCCGCGTTGATATAGAAAGAACGCCAAGATACTATTTTATCCCTAGACGATTTTTATTTAATAAGGAAATATTCATTTTTTATTTAATAATTAATATTATTATTATTTTTCAGGTTTTCGATCAAAGACTGTCAAACAACTGTTCTTAAAACATATGACATTTCAGTAAGTAAAAGAAAAGTCTATCTTGGTCGCAAGCGAGCTTTTGAAAAAGTCTATGGTACTTGGGAGACTTCTTTTGCCGAGTTGTTGAGGTTCATGGAAGCTTTGAAACATTTCAATCCTCGAACAGTAGTCAATTGTATGTTGATAGTCAAGACACATATTGGTGCAGAAATAGTCAAACAACAACATCCACCATACAAAAAGATGAATTTTGTGTACTTTATGACATAGATACTTTTATTTTGTCTTATATTTTACGTTATTCTGCCTCTTAATTTATTTTATTTTATTTTCATATGATCTTGAAGTAGTGTTACTATTTAAACTTTTATAGGATGTGTAAACCTAAAGTTTTCTATCAATGAATTTAGATGTCTTCCTAATTAAAATTAAATTAAGTCTAAGATTGAAAGTAAATAAAAAAAAAAATCACATTCCAAAAAAGATAAAATTCCCCTACAAGTACAAGACTGCAATCTTACCTATTTTTGCACCTAAAACAACGAATATGAGTTGTATGTTATCGGGTTGTGCTACTCCAAAATTTTAATTTGTTTAGAGTGGGGTCTCTTCAAACTGTCGGATTGGGACCATCTTCAAAGTGAATTTTTTCTTGGAATCCATTAAAAAAAAGGAAAAGAAGGTAAATGTGAAAGTGAAAATGTAACTTTTTATAAAATGAAAGAAAAAGTTCCGTTATATATTAAAATAAACGTTAGGACACTAACAAAAAGCGTTTAAAAATTGGATAGTGAAACTTTTTCTTCCACTAAGCTTATTTTAATTGCTTATTAAAATAGTGACTTATTTTAATTACTTTTATATTTTTGTGACTTATTTTAATTCTCAATTCCAGCTACACACAATACTTAAAACTTGTCATCATCCATTTATTTTAGGGCCCGTTTGGCCATAAATTTTCCAAATAATATTTGGGAAAAATTTGGCAAATAATGTTTGTCTATACAATTTGCTATTATTTGGCAAATATTTTTGGCAAATATCCCAAATTTCCAAATACTAGTTTTTTCTAGTATTTGGGCCAAATCTCATTATTTGGGATATTTTAAAAATTAAAATTTTACTCAAATCTTTTATCTTTTACAAAAACACCTCTCTAGTTGTTGCTTGCGTTGTATTACATCATTTTTTTACGTGAACACCATATTTAGTGAATATAAAATAATGATATAATTGTTGATGAAAATTATTAAAAATTGGCTTTAGGTAACAAAGTCATGTACTTTGTCTACTTTACGATGTATGAAATAATTCTTGTTGCACTCACTCCAAATTAGCACATTGCTTTAGTGTCATGGACATTATTTGTTATTGTTGTAACGAACATTCAATTGACTTGTAATACAAACTTTTAGTTAGTTTTGATAGTTTTTAAAACTTGTGCGTATAAATCATATTTATCTAAAAAGGTGAAATATATTTGCCAAATTTTATGGCCAAACACATGGTGAAATTTCACCCAAATTTTCACTCAAATAATATTTGCCAAGAATATTTGGAAATCTATCGCCAAACGCTAGCTTAAAATATTGTCATTTTTTTAAAAAGTCCCGAGAAACATAAAGTGGAAAAAGGAATTTTATTTGTTCTATGCTAAACTGGGCAAAAGGAATACGGCGTATGAGCATGAACCCCCAAATCTAAAGCCCTAAAAACCAAAAAAGAGAGATAACTAATCGAATTACTTTACTCAACCCTACTGGGTTTTGTCTGATCAATCATCGGTGTCTTCTTCACTGAGTTGCAATGGGAGCGAGTCGAAAGTTACAGGGTGAAATAGATCGAGTTCTGAAGAAAGTTCAAGAAGGCGTTGATGTCTTCGATAGCATATGGAACAAGGTTCTTTTTTCCGTTTCAGTAGCCTACATTTGAAGGATTTTTCTTTTATTGACTATTCGTTTGCCTGTTTCTTCAGGTTTATGATACGGATAATGCCAACCAGAAGGAAAAATTTGAAGCGGATTTGAAAAAGGAGATTAAAAAGCTTCAGAGGTATAGAGACCAAATCAAAACATGGATTCAATCGAGTGAAATCAAAGATAAAAAGGTAAGATTTTGCTTGTTTTAAATTGTGCTGTTTTCGTGACAATTCAATTTTTTTCTTCTAGTACACTATACTAGAATATTCCGTGTTCATTTCTTATTGCATGACACCTGGTTGTAAGACTTACTTTTATTTAAATAGAATCGCGAGTCAGTGATTCGTGCTCTCTCAATTTTCACATAGCATGCCATTATAACGTGTGCAGTTCCAGACCAACAAAGTGTTTCGTCTGGAAATGTTTGAATTGCTTTTATTCATTAAAAGACAATTCTCTGCATGTATGGTGTCAAGCATTTAGCCTGTCATTGATAAGAGTACTTAGTAACAACACATCCAATTCACTTAAGTAAGTTGAGAACCATGAGGTCTTCAGGTTCAAATCCAGAACGGAGCAAAAATATGAGGGGATTATTTTGAATCTGTCCAAGTTTTGGTGGAGAGAATTGCGGCTACCTGTGCTAGTGGAGGTACCTCATTGAATTAGTGGAGGTGCGCATAAGTTGGACCATGCTCCATGGTTATAGAAAAATGATAACTTAGTCACAACCAATCGAGATCTGCAAGTGTCTTGTCTTAACGCTGGATATTACAAATTTCTTAATGTAAGTTGGTTGACGTCAAAATAATAGAATGACCCGTAGTGCGGGTTACCTCTCCTATGTGGTTTGCGAGCTATTGCATAGGGGTGGGGTTTTATCTTGTGCGCACCCAAAGGGTAGCGGCTGCGGGTCTCCCTTGTCATAAATAAAATAAAATAAAATGATCCGGACTTATTTAATGTTCTAAGGAAAAGAAATACATGAACTGTAATGAAAGAAAAAAATGTATAGAAGTCTCCAGATGAAATTACAAAAGTACAGGAGAACCAAGTTGAAACCTAGACTGTTGTGATCATTCAGTCGTGCTGTTCTTGATCTTACTAAAAGAATAAGGCTTGACTATGTGTGAGAAGATACTGTCAACTGTCAACAGGCTGGCCTGTATGAAAAGCTTGGTCATAGCCTACTACTATATATCGTGCCAGCTGTTCTACAAATAGTGCTGATTATGATTCTATTTTGTCAGCCTCTGAAGTTTGAGTGATCCTCTTTTTAGTTTTCAAGTTAAGGTGATCTTTAAACTTGTTTTTACTTGAAAATTTCAAGGACTGCATCACAGGGTCAACCTTTAGTTTCTACCTTGGCATGGGAACTTCTGTTCTGTTCCACTACTCTTTCCCACCATCTGGAATTGCTTCCCATTTAATTGAGGCCTCTGTTAGACATTAGGTGTTTATTTCTGTTTTATTACCATATTTCAGCGATACATGAGTTTTTTATGTTGGTAGAGCTGGTTTTAAAGAGAGCTCGTCACATGTAATTGTTGATTGTTCTGCAGGCGTTTGTTTAATGAAATTCATGGCAAATTAAATCTACCTATTATATGCTGCCTCTTTAGAAGGATAGGGGAAGTGGTGCAGTTGTCTGGGTGGAAGGAAGTGGCAAGAGGTGTGTAGTACAGTAGTAGGGAGAATTGATGGAGAAAGGAAGGACAAGAAGAGATGTGCTACCATAGAATAAAATGCTACCACTGAAGGAAACTAGATTGACTTAGGAGAAAGCAAGAAAGTAAAAATGTTTCATCCTTGTTGCAGACAAAAGCATGGTAGTTAAGTGGATAAGGTAGAGAGCAGCGCCATTATCTGCCTAGTTCCGAATCATGGGCCACAGACACGTAGATTTTCCTCTCCTTTTTTTTTACCAGAAGTGAAAATGTTCTGTATAGATAATTGAAATAGAACTATTACTAATTTTCTGGGACTTGTTGGCATAATTAGTATGTGAATGACTCTTTGAGAGGTTTTAGCTGTGTTTATTTTTCAAGTTGTACTTCCTCTCCATATTAGATGCCTTAAATGATTTAGTATGGATCTTAAGATTAGAGTTGAAGTTATATATGATGAAGATGGATTGATATTTTGGATAAAGTTTTATTTGATGATATGAACTTCTACTGATACAATATCGTATAGACTATAGTATATAGCTATGCGTTTCTTTTTGTAGGACAGTAATGACTTATTGACATTAGTTTGAATAAAGTAATGGCTTTCCACCATACAATAGGAAGTAGTTGAATTCTTAGTTCTGACTTTCGAGTTGGTAGCTATCCTTTTTGCATCAATGCATTCATTTGCCTTTTTGTGTGATGATAGATTTTTCTTTTTGTTTTTCGTCAACAAAGCCATGGAAATTATTTGACTTCTTCTTATTGTACTTATTGACATAGGTAAGTGCATCATATGAGCAAGCATTGATGGATGCTCGTAAGCTTATTGAGCGTGAAATGGAACGATTCAAAATATGTGAGAAAGAAACTAAGACCAAAGCATTTTCAAAAGAAGGCTTGGGCCAACAGCCAAAGACGGTAAGCGTTGCTCTGCAATTTTGAGGTCACCAGTTTCTAGATCTGGATATTTTATTTTGGTTTGTGTTTTTTTGTTTCCTTGCTAGAAGTTAATAGTTATTATCTGAAAGAAATTCTTAGGACGTGACTAACTATTTTGAGTATTGTCCACATTCCTAGATATGCACATTTAAAAGCCTAATACTAATTTTTTCTTAGAGAAAGATCTATAGAAATGGTATTTTCTCAGAGAAAGGATTAATCATTAAAGAGGAAATTTGAGGACTAAGGCCTTATTTGTTGGAACTTATTGAAAGTCTGAATGTTAATTATTCTGGCCTCAGTTGATAAGTCTTAATATTTTGTACAACCACTAATCGGTCTGAAGATCCAAATAACTAAGATCTATTACAAAGTTTTCAGTTTCAAAAAAAGATCTATTGCAAAGTTTAATATCATTAAGATGATGTTTATTCAAGAATTTCTACAAAGATGACCATTAAGCTCTATTCACTTTCACAACTAACCGTCACAGCTGACCTCCATTTTCAACTACCACTTCCCACCACCCACAACTACCATCCTTAGTCACAACCATCACGCCACCAATTACCATAGTCGTCCTTCACTACCATTAGCAACTATATAAAATCATCGCAATTAACCACTATGACAACCACCAATCACTACCAAGAGTCATCACTCATCACCGTCAACAACCACTATGCGTCGCCAACCACCGTCATCATTCACTACTGCCATTAGCTATCACTATCATTCACTTCAATTATTAGTTGCCAGTTGCCACCACCAACTACCATTGTTAATCACTAATGTCAGCCACCATCACCACTAGCTACCACCCACAACCATCATCATCACCCAACACAAACCCCAATTAACACCCACAACCATAACCACCTCCAACTGCCATAATTTTTTTTTAAAAAATATTTGATTGATATAGTATTAAATTAATTTAGTAATTTGTTTGAATTATATATTTATTTACATATTGAGAAAACAATCAATCTTAACTATTTAGGGTTCAGATCTTAATTTTCAGATCTTTATTCTGATTCAAACATCTAAATCTTACTGTACATTTTGATATTCAAATTTGTATTCAGATTCAAACATCTTAATCTTAACTAAAAACAAATGAGGCCTAATACTTTCACCTAACATAAACAGTACTATTGTCAAAAAAGATAATACTTCCTCCTAACATTACTGTTTTTTCTGGACTAGGCTTGTACTATTCTCACAATAATTGATCAATTTTTCTATTATTCTCAAAAGCAGTTGGTCAATTTTCCATCTAAAATCAATGATGCCTTTTATCATCCATTAATGAGAGCTTAGTGAAAAGGATGTCAAACTAATGCTTCTTCTTGCAATTGTAGTTCTACCATATGCCTAGATCTAATATATTTTAGTCCATGTATGGGTCCAGTGTCAACTTCTCATTTGATGGCATTGGACCATTTTGTTGTAAATGTATTGTTCTGACTTTCTGTTTCATTTTGTTGTTCCAAATTTATCAGGACCCAAAGGAGAAGGCTAAGTCAGAGACAAGAGATTGGTTGAATAATGTGGTATGAGTAATCATTTTCTTCCCAAAGATTCTATTGGTCAACATTTTTCCTTACATGTATCATTGTGAGATATTTACACCTAATTGGGTCTCTTTCCATGTGTCTATCTTCCAAGGGTAGCCGTAGAGCAACTTCTCTTTTCATCTGTTTGTCTTCCAAGGGTAAAAACTCATAATTTAATAAGTACAAATTTTATTAAAAAATAGCACCCAGAGGGTGCAATGGATGAGTAGTAGTGAGTACAACCCCAACAATATGCATCTTCGTATAGTAGCTACATGTCAAAAGAATTGAGGAAATTAGCCATCCTATCTTCTTCCATACATTTTTATTTGATGCCAAAGGGCTAACTGGCTAGGAGAGTTAACCATCTATGTTGTGAGGTACACATAATATCTCTTTTGCCTTCCAAGTATCTCTGATTTCTTTCTTCTACACAGTCAACCATATAGGCGCTAGTATAGTGTTCCACAACATTTTGTCACCTTTTTGCAGCCCTCCTCTATTCCAAATTGTGATAGGCATTTGGGAGATTCTGGCATGCATATTTGACTTCAAGCAAAATAAAAAATGTACCAGATCTGGGTTGAATCTCACATCTTAATCTTCACTCATAACACTTCTGTTGCAAAAACTCGTACCTCTTCTTTTTAAACTGTGATGGATCAAGCAAGCTTTTCTTGCCCACTAGCCATAGAAACACTTTTACTTAATAAGGTGCTTTGTTTCTCCATATCAATTTTCATGGCCATATTTGTTCATGTTGTCTACTTCGAGACAAAACTTGGTACTCAGACTTCACTGGGATAAGACCATCCTTGTGTTCCTTTCGTGCTATCCTATTTGGTTCTAATTGGTGTCTTTGGAAGCTATCTGTCATCTTTAGAAAACTCCTCATTTCCTCCATTCCAGATCATTACATTTTTTTATAAAGTTTTAGGATCACCTATTTTGGTGTAAATGTGTTCTCCTAACATAATCCATAAGTTTCTGGTTTATTTCCAATTGTCAACTCTGTCCAGCTGCCTTGGGTTGCTACTTAATAAACATTGAATGCCTTCTTTCTGAACTTCCATCAATCACTTCCTTCGTAGTGCCTTTTCCTTGCAAAATCTTCATAGCTACTTCATAAGAAAATGGTGCTGTGTGCCCTTAGATTTCAGACTCCCAATCCATCTTCCTTACTGGTAATCACCATTTCCCACTTAACCTGTTTGAACAACCTTATCATTGTTCCTTGTTACAAAAGATCCCCCTTAGTTTATCAGTTCTCTTCTCCATAAAGAATTATATTGATGTGAAGCAAGCCAGCATTAAGGAAATTCTGGGCAAAAGTACATCCCTAGGAGAACTCTACAATGTGTAAAGAACTAAGAAAGTCATTAACAACTTCCGGCTCTAACATACGTGCTGTAGTATTGTTGCACCAGAGGCTAGGCAAACAATACACTTGATCTTTAGATCAGTGTTATCAAAGGCGCGCTTTAAGTGCGCTTTAGCCCTAAAGCGAGACTCAAAACGTGTTGAGCGCTTCGCCTCGCTTTATGTGCGCTTTAGTGTTGTCATCAAGGTTCCAAGGCAAGCATTTCCTTGCCAATGAGCCTCTTATGAAGAATTTGAAGCTAAATAATTGATATTTCTCTCTATCATAATTTTTTTCAATTTCGTTGGTCATATATTTGTCATTCGTGTTTATAATTATTAGTCTTGGACTAAACATATATATTTTATTCTTTTCTCCCTTTGCGCCTTTTTTTTGTTAAAGCGCACGCTTTATTTGCGCTTTGCGCTTAAAGCCCCACAGACCTTAGAGCTTTTTTTGCGCTTTTCGCCTTTGATAACACTGCTTTAGATTAGTAACATTGTCCTTGTAGTCTTAAAAACTCTTCATATTTCTCTCTCCATAAGACCCACCATTACCACCCTAGGAATGATTTTGCAGACATCTTTAGAATTTGTAAGGTCCAATCTATGCCAGGATAGCAAAAGTTACACTGTATCTTTGGGCATGCACCATTGGATATCCAGAACATTAAAACAGAAATGCCATATCTGTTGAGAGAAGCTGCAATGGAGAAATAAATGGTTGACATCTTCTGCCTCATCTTCACTTAGAGCACAGCTGTTGCAAAGAGTAATGCCTCTCTTTTTAAGATTATCCAGAGAGACATTTTCTATGTATTACTATCAAGGAAAAATAGTTAACTTTGTAAGGAACTTTATTTTAACAAATTGACTTCCATGGCCAAAAGATAAGAGCGGGGGTACTGGTTGTCAGGATTGTAGAATAATTTTTCACAAAAGATTCCACTATTTTTGGGTTTCCGGGATAGGGAATCTTGAAGAGAGTTCAATGACGATAGAGAGTTAAGAAGACCCATCAGGCTCAAGATATCTCCAATTTCACAATCACTGCGATTTCTTCTAAAGGGAATGAATCATCCTTGGTTATACCTCTTTATTTGGTATAGTTAACAATACATAATTTAGGCATGCCATATTGTTTAGACCCTACCTTCCTCCCAACAGCAAGTAATTTGAATATGCCTGTCTCTTTTCACACATGTCTGTTACCCCTTCCCAAATACTGTATTCGTGGTGATAGACACCTAAGGTGAATATTTTGTTGGCGATTAACCTACATTCCTTCCTGGCGAATCTGAAAACTATTGAATGTTGTACGCGTCATTTGCAGAAAAATCTAAGTCCATAATTTATGTTTAGACTTGATATTGCCTCAATAAGCAATAAGATTATTTTTAGTTGTAACCATCTCCTTGATGCCTTTCTAATAGAATTAAATTACTTCACCAAAAAACAAAGTAAAATAAAAAAAATGTAGTATTTGTCCAACAGCGCAACCAAAATGAGAGTGGCATAAAGCAAGAGATAGATCATCATTGCACCTTGTCCTCTAACTTCTACATTTAAGCCTTTACCCAATCCAATTGCGAAGTCTGAACCATCCTATCAAGACATTCCATGACTAATATAAATAATAAGAGACATAGGGGATTGCTTGCCTTACATCCCTATGAGAATGAAAAAATTCAGTGGGCTTCTCATTTATCAAGATAAAGAATTTTATTGTGGGTATACAATTTTATCCACTTCCTCAATTTATCTCTGTTCTCATTAGGCTCAATAGGAATCCAATGAGAAGAGAAATGAAATACCTAGTAATGTTGGACAAAATGCTTTTAATCAACACTTCCTTCCCCCATTTTGACAAGTACCACTTTTGCCATCTTGCTTCTCCGTTATTTCTATCACCAGATTCCACACTGCATGATCTTTGCTAGAAGCATCCAAAGGTGTCCTATTTTTAATTTTTTTAGTACTCCCACCATAGTGATCTCACATTTTCTGAAATAGATCTTAAGGCCTGTTACCTCTTGGAACCATATAAGAATCTGTCTCAAATAAGACAAATAATCTAGCTGGGACACCTCTGCATTACAAAAGACCAACATGTCATTTGCAAATAAAAGACATGTAATTGTCACATTGTTGTGCCCTCCAAAAGAAGCATCAAAATCCTTCAAAATATCTCCACTAACCGACCTGTCCATCATTATGGTCAAAGCTTCCATTACCAAGGTGAATAACATAGGAGATTATGGAGCCCATTGTCTCAAGCCCCTTGAATTCCTTAAGAAGCCTCAAGGACTCTCGTTCATCAATAAAGGACATCTTTCAGTAGAAATGCGAAACAAAATCCATCTCCTCCACTTGTCCTCAAACCCATCGTCAACATATTGAAATCCGAGAATTCTCAGGTGATCATATGTTGCTTAGAGATAATCTTGAAAATGTTTTCTCTCAGACTAATAGGTCTAAAATTCTTTATATTTGTTTCTCCTTCCTTCATTGGCACAACAGTAATAACGAGGCATTATGACTTTTCTCGAACTTATATTTCTTGGAACTTCTCAATGGTCTCCATCAACTAACATTTAACTATCGTCCAGCACTTTTCTTGAACTCCTAGTTTCTTGGAATTCTGATAGTTGTGTCTTGGTGCTCTAATAACTTTCGAAATTGTTTTGGGGCAGGTTGGGGAGCTTGATAGTCAAATTGACAATTTCGAGGCTGAACTGGAAGGACTCTCAGTTAAAAAAGGGAAGCAGAGGCCCCCAAGATTGGTAAGAAGATGTAAAATTAAGTGTGTATTGTGCATTTGGCTTATCGTTATGTTTTCCCTAGGTACATTTGGAAACATCTATTGCTCGGCACAAGGCTCATATAATGAAGTTAGAGTTAATTTTAAGACTACTGGATAATGATGAGTTGAGTCCTGAGCAAGTCAACGATGTCAAGGATTTCCTCGACGATTATGTGGAAAGAAATCAGGTATACTATTCTGTGCAA
The DNA here is from genome assembly GCA_032847665.1 of Solanum chilense. Classification (NCBI taxonomy): domain Eukaryota; kingdom Viridiplantae; phylum Streptophyta; class Magnoliopsida; order Solanales; family Solanaceae; genus Solanum; species Solanum chilense. Next base: position 13,086,083 of record CM064974.1, read on the forward strand.
TTTATTCCTCATGTGTCTGGTGTAGGTTACTGTGAAGAAATGAAACATAATTATCACTCTAACCTCTTAATTTAAGTGGAATTCTGAAGCGCTGCTAGGTTGCATCTCTTTCTCTTCACTTGTTTCTGTTTATTCACTTCTGATGTGTTCTTAGGATTGCTCTTGAAGTAATGACATCTTTTTGGCATGTAATATTACCATTTGCTTGGACTGCTGTATTTTTGCAGGAGGATTTTGATGAATTCAGTGATGTTGATGATCTCTACAGCACTTTACCACTAGATAAGGTGGAGTCTCTTGAAGATCTGGTTACCGTCGTTCCACCTGCTCTTGTCAAGGTAATATACATCCAAATCATCATTTCTTCTAATTTTATTTTCTACTTAAATTGTTCATTTATTGTTCATCTTTTATGTTTTGACTGATATAGTTGTCTCTTTCGCTATACTAAAATAATGTTGTGGTCATTTTCTTAATTCTAATGTATGGGTGTAGAATTATTTTGATCTTTAATGTATACCATTCCTGAACACAATTCTTCTTAATATTTAGGCCAAAACCCTAAAACTAAAGGAAATCACGAAAGATGTGTTACCTGTTATAGTGAAAAAAACAAAACATATAAGAAGCACTCAAATTAGCCTGGTAGGGAGAAGAGAGAAACAGAGAACTCTGTATCATTGCTAGCATTTTAGCCCCTTAATCAGTCCAAAGTCGGGCGATTTGCCATTGTTGTGCTTGGTTATCAAAGATGATCAGTTGTGTATTTACTGCTCGCGTGAGTTTTCTTGATTTGCTGGAATTTTTATTTTGAAGATTGAGGGTTTACTTCAACTGTGAGCATGAGATGTCCAATCTGCTAAATTCTGGGAAACATGGAATGTGAATTGATAGGTATAAGAAGCGGATATGATGTGATCCAACTCATGAATTGCTTTGAATCTGTTAACCTGAAGATTTTTGCTATCTTTTTAATTGGCAGTTCCCTGTTGAATTCGGCATTAGTTGGTCCTAAGGGTGGCAAAATCAAGCCATTTATTAGTTCAACCCATTTCAACCCACTAAAAATTGGGTTGATTTGTAACCTTAATTGACTCATTTTAAAAATTTGATGTGTTATATATGGCCATAATAAATATTTTTTAGTAGGTACTAAAATATTTAAAAGAACAAATGAAATAATGAAAACTTAGTAAAAATTGGGTTGAGTTGGGTCTTAACCCATTTTGACTGAAAAAAATTTGTGTTGGGTTTGGTCATGACCCGTTTATTGGCTTGACCCATTATGATCCGTCCAAATTTTAACCAACTTGCCCACTTGCCACTGTTTGTCACTTAAGAGGCCCATTGCCTTTTCACCATATGTAAATTTACTATTTGTGTGGACGTATATTGGAGTTTTATTGGCTCAAGTGAAGATTTTGCATATAGGGTTTTAGTTTGTGATTTTTAGATCTACATGAGTTCAGGGTTTTGTGGTTGATAGCAAGCTGAGGATTTCAATGGAGCGATAGTGTTTTAAATATGATAGAAGATGTTAACAAGACTTTTAACATCTTTTATCATATTTATAGATTTGGACTAAAATTGTCCACTTTTTATAAATATAAATATTACAGTACACCAAAGTTTTGTAGCTGATACGAGTGTGGATCAAAAGTTTGGATGTTCCATTACGTTAATTTTGAGATTTAAGGAAATGGATTCGAGTGCAGATACCAGTGCAAAGATACTATTAATTATTTAAAAAGGTTGAAAAACAACTTTGTTTCCTATTAAAAGGTAATTTAAATCCATTTCTATTAATTGAGTTAAATGAAAAATGTCCACATCATTGTAAATCGCTAATATATATATATATATATATATATATATATATATATATATATATATATATATCTATCTATCTATCTATCTATCTATATATATAAAGTTTGAATTGAGAAAAATATTTTTTTTCTGTTTAAAAAATTGGTTATCAGTCTCTATTTAGTGTTTATGCTTCTTGAGCTTTGTATGTAACTCGAAAGCAAAAAGTATTTGTGGTAGAAATAATTGTGTTATTACTAACTAGAGCACAAAAAGTATAAAGTATTTGTGGTAAAATTTAAGTTCAGTGTAAACACTTAAATTTTTGATTCATAAGCTATCTTGTACAAAAGCAAAGTGTTCTAGTACTTTATGTGCTATATATGATATAAACCAAATTCAAACCAAATACACAATTATTCTATATTTCATGGGAATAGGTTTAGTCAAAAGCACCCAAGATAGGTTGACTAAATCCAGTGCTGATCCCACACCACACCCAAATTGTGTTGGATGACGTGAGTTCAGAAAAGATTTTGAAGGATCTGGCTAGATAGATCAAAACCTAAGTTGGAGCTCTAAATCCCTAAAGCTTGCCTTATCTATTATTAGAAAGGGAGGTGACTATGTCCTTCAGACACTTCATCTTTACTCAAAAAAATGAGGGAAGTGACGAGGTACGCCTAAATTACATGGATGGAAGTTGTCTCCTTAAATCTCTTGAAATAAATAGGAACTTAACAAAGAACATTACTCAATATAAGCAAAGGTTATACATAAGCTATTCCGACTACCTGGTATTTTGACTTAGTTGTTGTTATTAGGTTTGAATATGAGTAAGTGTGAGGTTTGGATAACCTTCAAGACAAATATTTTACCACTACTGGAATGAGTGGAGATCGAATAGAGTGAAACAGATATAGGTGATTCACCTCGGCAGCCACGAGTTATTTGGCTAGAGACGTAATTGTGGTCTATGCAAGTAGCAATTCCTTTCACTAGTATCTTTCGGTATTTTTTCAAGTAGAGGAAAGAAACTCTTTGCCCATCTATGTAGGGATGGGCCGTACAACCTTTGCAGAAGCTGTAACTTCTTTTTGGTTTTCCAGGGTGTCACTGTTCCCAGTGCGGTTTTGAGTGTGAAAACTTCTCTGGCCTCTCCACCTGCTCAAGCATCGGTATGGTTCTCTTCTCTTTCCATAGTTTGTTACACATCTTTTCTTCCAATGCTACAAAGGCTGGCCGGTGTTTATTTGGAATGATAGAAATATAGTTCTGACTTGTTGCTATTTTCTTAAAGCTTGATACAATAATTTTTTTCGTGTACAGTAGTGTACTTGGTACTCATTTTTTGTTTTTGTATGCATTTTTGAATTGATATTACTCTTCTGCATTTGTTCCAATTTTGTCGTTCAGTTAGATGCTTAGGGCAATGGATGTCTTCTGGATAATTTTCCAATCTAATCGGTGGATTATGAGCACAATTCTTCTATTAATTTTAAATCTTAAGTGGAGAATAGATTTTTCAAAAACAATTCGTATTCTATCTGTCTCTGTCCATTTAATTAAAATATGATGAGTCATTTATTTATCATGAAAAAGGGTTCGAAAGAAAATGATGCATTTGTTTGAAGAACTTATTTCAGGCTAATCCCATTGTTAAGAGATATGACGTCTGTTTTTTTCATGAAAGTTTCTTGCATCATCTAGGCTTTCTCCACCGAGTAGCTACTGGAAAAGTAGTTAGTTACTCACAACATTAGATGTGTCAATTCGTACAACTTGTTGCTTGTTTCTGTCACAATGAATCTTAGTTAATGCATTGAACTGTTCAGAAGAGCCAACAATTGATGTACCTTCTCTTATAGAGTTTTCTTTCCTGTGCAATAAACTTATATTGAGTTTTTAAAAGTTTGATCTCTTTCATCTAAAGAGAGGATCGTTTTGAGAAAGCAATAATTTTATTGATTAGAATTCCATGTACTAGTAGTATAAAGTATAAACTAAGTTGCATGGATTCTTCACTTTTGGTGCTGCATCTATGTCGACACGACATGGGTGTGGGTTCCATACCGGATATGGTCAAACAACTTTGGATACTTGGACCAAAATTGATAGAGTAATTTGAGAAAAATACAATGATAAATCAAAACAAAGACTAGGGTGAAATCATAATTTAGCCATGTTTATTTGTATGAAACAGTACGCAACTAGAAGATGCTTTGAAGTAGTGTTATCAAAGATGCGCTTAAAGTGTTGGAAGGGAGGCGCAAAACATGTTGAGCTCTTCACGTTGTTTTATGTGTGCTTCAATGTCGTCATCAATGTTCTAAGGCATACTTTTCTTTGCCAATGAACCTTTTCTGAAGAGACAACAATAAACAATTGATATTTCACTTTATCCTAATTATATTTCAATTTCTTTGTTTGTATATTTGACATTCATGATTATAAACTATTAGTGTTCAACTATAACATATATATTTGTACTTTTGTTCTCCCTTTGGCCTTTTTCCATTAAAGCTCACACTTTATTTGCGCTTAAAGCCTCAACATACCTTAGAACTTTTTTGCTCTTTTTGCTTTTGATAACATTGCTTCAAAGATATTGCTGAATGTGCAATGAACTCAAAAAGTCTATCATGGCTTCTCTATTTCATTTGCCATAGCCATGTTACACCAAAAAATATTAGGAGATGCATTTGTACTGAATAATAAATACGTACTCAGTCTTGCTCTCAAAGATTCGTGCATTCTTTTCCTCTCATATAGCCCATCATAATTTATGCATTTTTTTTTGAAACTGGTAAGATTGTATTCTTTAGCATTAAGGGCATGCTGGTCTCCACCAAAAAGTGTCAGTTACAAGCTTCCTATCAAATCTACAATCTGGTCTGTATCTACTATACACAACTGTTTACACCAAAAAAGTAAGGATACTATACAATTCCATTTGACCTTGTGAATGGAATTGGATCTATTTTCAAAACATCTACCATTCCTTTCCTTCCAAACTGACTGAATCCATACTTTGATTTGTAAACCCGAATTTTGTAACTCAAATCATGAAGGATCCAACCTCTAGCTCAGCAGGACCACACACATGTATTGGACACCCGAACCCGAGTTCAAGCAACTCAGGTAAATTAACTAAAAATAGGAAGTTAACTTCAAATGTATGAAATATTTTCCACCCCTTCAATAGTTTTCTATTCCTTACCAAAAAAGCTCCCCGTTTCTCTCCTTCCAAAGAACCCATACGAGAGCAAATATATTTGCATTCCATGTCCTGCATTTCCTCTCCTCCTTCTAGTGGCCCATCTGTTTAGCATCTATGTTCCTGACATTCACATTGTGCCCCTGTTTGCCTAATCAGCTCAAAACTTTACACAACTGGGTAGCAGCTTGACAATGCAGTGTGAACTGGTGAATGTCTTCTCTCGAGCGTCTCCACATGATATTCATCTCCTTCATTTGGGTTGTTCTTTAGTTTCAGTTTCTTTATAGCTTATTATAATACCCCATGATTTCTAAATTATGTGATTTAAATATTATTACTTTTGTACCATGAGAAGGGTCACAAATATTTTCTAAGAAGTGGCTCGTTTGTCGTCCTTCTAATTTTTTTTTTCTTGAGAAGGTTAACTGGTATTATAAACAAAAGGAGTACAACAATAGTGTGCTCCTACGTAGTTACATCAAAAGTATGAAGGGACAGCCGAAACAAAAACTATCACCTATGACCCTTATAAACTATCTAAAAATAGGGTAACATCCCCTATATCCTTAGGTACAATGTGGATACACCGAAAGTAAAAGCTTGCTAAAAAGTTTATCTTTCTGTAATATTGTGATGATATTCTTCCAACCATTCGCGTTTGAAGAAAAACTGAAGCCTAAAGACAAATATTCTCGCGTAGGTACAGAAGACATATGCTCTTATCTTGTTTTATAGTGTTGCAGTCAATGATATGCATCCTACTACCTTATGAAAGAGAATGATATGCATCCTACATCTTACTATTTATGGTTGAAGTGACTCTCAAGTCTAACAAGTATTTTTCCCTTTTGTACTTTTGAGAATAGACAAACGTTTCAAGGAAATATAATGCCTGTCTTTTTATATCATGAAGATGTGCGTCGTACAATTTATTGCTGAAGACTCTAAGACCTAATGTAAAAAGTTCATGTTTTTTGGAAAATTGATATATTTATAACTGTGATGTTCGGGTAAGCTCCAAGGCTAGTATAGATGGAAGAGTTATATGGTTTGAAGTATGGAAATGTATTAAGAGACAATTTCCCAGGGAGGAACATCAACTTCTCAAATGTTTTGTGAGAAGGTGTAGCATGTATATGTTGCTTCTTATGATGCTAATTGCTTGAATTGACCCATTTTTTTCTGGTTGAAACTGGTTTTAACGATTCCTCACCGACCATTCAAAACCCCCAATACAAAAATATTTTAGGTCTAGGATCTCTAGCCCTCTTTCCCTTTCTCACCATGGCTCTTTGATGCAACTGTTAGATTGTCTTCGAAGACACCATTATTCACCTTTTCATATTAAAACAATACACTTTATTTTCTTGATTTGGCAGTAAAGTTCGAGACCCGTTCTTCTTAAATTTATAGGGTTCCTCTTGCTTACCTTGCATTATTAATATAGAGAACTAATTGATTTTTTGCTTTCCTGTTTTTTGTAACATCTTCTACCTAGGTTGCTCGGACAAGCGGTGGGTGTCTGAAAAGGGTGTGAATTTAGAGGTCGAATATTTGATGATCTAAATTTAAGATTTGGGGTGTCAATTTAGGTAGTGATATGGGTGCGGGGATTCGACTAAAAGTAATTCAAGCATCTAATATGGAGCTTATATTTAAATTATGCAACATTATGTGGAAACTAACAAGGTATTACAACAACAACATACCCAAGGGAGGGTAGGATGCACGCAGATCCTACCCCTATCTTTGAAAACTAACATTGTATTCTGAGGAGAACCCCAGAAGGAGATATAAGGAAAAGGACTGAGATAACTATTTCTATATGCTAGGTATTCCATTTTCTTCCATTACACACTTTAGCTTTTATCCTGATTTTCTCAGTCAATTTCAGTATAAGTACCCAAATTCAGTTGACCAGATCCGGTTCTGATCCCATACTCACACCCACGTTATGTTGATGGGGGTGCAGCACCAAAAGTGAAGAGTGTTAGCAACTCAGTCTTCTAGTCTTCTACTTCTCAAAGTTTTGCGGGGAGGTGTAGCATGTGTATATTGATTATTATGATGCTAATTCCTCAAACTGAGTGTGTTATCAAAGGCGCGCTTAAGCCCTGAAGCGAGACTCAAAACGTGTTGAGTACTTCGCCGCGCTTTATGTGCACTTCAGTGTTGTCATCAAGGTTCTAAGGCAAAATTTCCTCGCCAATGAGCCTCTTATGAAGAAGTGACACTAAATAATTGATATTTCACTTTATTTATTTTTTCAATTTCTTTGGTCATATATTTGTCATTCATATTTATAATTATTAGTCTAGGCTAAACATATAAATATTTGTATTATTTTCTCCCTTTGCGCCTTTTTTCATTAAAGCCCACACTTTATTTGCGCTTAAAGCCCCATGGACCTTAGAGCTTTTTTGCGCTTTTCACTTTTGATAACACTGAAACTGACCATCTAAACCCCCAACACAAATATTTTCCTCTAGGATCTCTTTTCTTCTTTCCCTTGCTCAATATAGCTCTATGACACAACTGTTGAATTCCTTGAAAACACTATCGTTTAACTTTCTAACATTTCTGTAGTTTACTCAATACAGTTTACTTTCTTGTTTCATTAGTAGGCAGCAAGTTTAAGACCCATTCTCTCCAAGTTTGCAGGGTTCCTTTGCTTACCAATGTAGAGAACTAATTGATAGTTTGCTTTCCAGGTGGCTGTAACATCTTTAGCACAGCAAGCTGCTAGTGTTCAGGATCAATCTGATGAAGTAGCATCACAGGACAGTAGCTCTGAAATAGTTGTTAGAACCCCACCTCCTAAAAGTAGTGCAGTTGCTACTTCTGCTCCCACAACGCCTGCTGGGAGTCATGCAACCCAGGGTACTAACCATGCTTCTACTCAAAAGATTCTGATACATCAACTAGTTTGTTTATTTGTCTGCTGACTTCTGGATGTGGTTTTTTGGAATATGCAGGTGCTGCTGCTTTATCTCCGACTAGTATGTCAAATGCAATAAAAGAAGACGATCTGACTAGTTTTCCAGCTCGAAAGCCTTCCCCTGCCCTTAGTGAAACTGCTTTAAGAGGTGTTAGTAGAGGTGCTCTATCTAACCAACCCGTGGCTAGTATTGCACTTGGTTCTACTGGTTCAGTTACTGGCAATGGAGGTCTAGGAGCTATTCCATCTGCTTCTGAAGTTACAAAGAGAAATATCTTAGTTTCAGAGGAGAGGCTTGGAAGTAGCGGCATGGGACAGCCTTTGGTATCCCCTCTGGCTAACAGAATGATGATGTCACAAGCAGTTAAGGCTACAGATGGAATTGGTGTTGCTGATGGGGCAAATCTCGGTGATGCTACGGTCATGACTGGTAGAGTTTTCTCTCCTGTTGGTCCGGGTATGCAGTGGAGGCCTGGTAGTTCCTTTCAGAATCAAAATGAAGCGGTATGTTTTCTATTTTATCATTTATGCAAGCTCTGTGATCACCACTTCAATTTGTACCTGATTATGTGCTATCACATTCTGCAAGTTCAAAATAAAAGTAATTAGCCTCTCAAATATGTTTTTAAATGCCGACATATGCTTAAAAACTGTTCAAACCTTGCTATCTTCTTTTCTAGTTGAAAAATGCTTTCATTCTATATCTTTATTCTTATGCAATTGAAATACTTATGTTTTAAAACTATGAGCGCCTCATCCATGTTGAAATATAATTCTTTTTGCCTAAATTGATGCGGGGTGCTGCAGCCTGTCACGAAGACAATCTGTCTCAATATATGCACTGCTTTAAGAATTCAGAAGGATATGTGTTTCCTTTTTGTTTTGATAACATACTTTGGGGTGTGTGTGCTGTTACTGTGATTTAATCTTTATCTTGGGTTTCTACCTTTTTTTCCTAGACTATTATGTATTCAACTGCTTCAATAGGTATTGTTCAATGTCAATTTATTTCTTGGGATTTCAGGGCCAATTCCGTGGAAGAACTGAAATTGCACCTGACCAGAGGGAGAAGTTTTTGCAAAAATTTCAGCAAGTACAGCAAGGTCAGGGTAATCTTCTTGGCGTACCTCCATTTAGTGGTGGAAACCTTAAGCAGTTCTCGTCCCAGCAACAGAATCCACTTTTGCCACAGGTGCTTTTTAATGGTTTTTGCATGATATTTGAGTTAGTTGGATTACCTTGTTTCCCTTAATTACATGATCTTTTGTTACTACAATGCCATATTTTTCTTAAAACTTTTAGCACACCCTTTTTTGTGCACCTCTGTCGTCGACTCCCTTGTTCTATTTGTGAACTTTTTCTTTGTCAAAGGGTCGGTACTTTTAATTAATATAATGATGTCTGAATCTGAATGCATATTAGTAAGATGGGTGTTTGGATTTGTATGTGGAATGAGTGGGACTGTTTGTTTTCTCAATAACTAAATTTTTGTACTTTATTTTTGTCAAAACAATAATAATTATAAAGTTCAAATAAATAATTTATATATTATGTCAAATTATTAATTTATTATGCCGTAAGGTGATAGTTGTCTGTCACTGGGTATGTTGTTGTAAGGTGATAGTTTTCTGGTTGAGTGTGGCGGTTGACGATGGTATTGGTGGTTGCGGGGAGCTGGTTGGTATGGTAGTGATCTGTTGTCGTAGGCGGTGGCTGTGGTTGGCAGTGATGGTGGAAGTGGTTGGTACTGGCAGCTGGTTGGCACTTGGCAGTGGCTGTGGCTGACTGAGGTGGTTGTGGATAAATTTGTGGTGAATACTCATCTCTGTAGGCCTCTTAATAATATTAAGACTGTGTTCAGAGTTTGAATGACTCCAATACATTCAAACCCCTAAAGTGGTTAAATCTAAATAAAACAAATGCATTTAAATCTTTAATTGCTTTTAGATTATGTGAAAACAATTGGGGCGTAAGTATTGCTTTTAAATTTAGTGGACTTGTTAATTTATGACAAAAAATCTGTAATGTTGAAACAGAAGTACTGTTACTGTCATACCCCTTGTATACATGAAGGTATCTTCTAGATTTTATACCATAGGTTCTACATCAGTTGAGAATATCAATGTTATTGCATTGTTTAACACTGTAAGAATTTTCTAGTCTGGTACTGTAAGAGGATGATACAATCCATTTAACCAAAAAGAGGAAATATAGTGAGTTTTTTTTTTCTTTTAAATTAAAGGGAATATAGTGAGTTGGGTACGAACTCGAGAGTCTGCTTCTGTTTTGGGCTTATCACACTTTATTTCATGTTGCATCGGTTTCCTTCATACTTGTATGCTGGACGCTTGGTTTTTATGTGCTCTTACCTGATTCTATTGTTTCAGTTCAATTCTCAAAGCTCCTCTGTCACTCCTCAACTTGGACTTGGAGTTGGGGCCCAAGCTGTTGGTATTAACAACATTGCCTCATCTGCATCTTTGCAGCAACAACCAGGTTTGAGTGCACAACTTTTGGCGTCAATTTCTGTCATATGATTGCTTTCTGTATTGAGCCCGTTTGGTCTGGGCTGAGTTGTAACAAAATTTAATTTGTGAGGCTTGTCGTGTTGTTGGTTTTATTCGTTTCCTGCTTCTTTATAAAAAACAAGAGGTCTTCCTTTTTCTATATGTGTAAATTTAAATTGATTTATTCTTTAATTGGTTTTAGATAAGTAATCTTTTATCTTGTATTTGTTTTGGTCGTCTCAAAGATGATGAAAGTCATGCAGGAAGTCCATCTTTGTACCTACTGTTTCTTTTTCTCTGCCTTCCATTTTGAATTCTTTATTTTGTTCTTTTCTTCTTCCAGTTTGATATTTGCTGTCATCTTTTCCTACCTTCTATATAATAAGAAAACACACTAGTATTAGTTTATCAAGCAACAATTTTTCTTTTTATAAACCTCTTAATATGTTCCTTGGAGAAAGGGAAGTGAGCGATGATAGTAACATGGAGAATACATGTGAAGATTGCTTTTAGTCTGATTTTCTTGAAGGTTCTTATTAATAGAGATTTGACACGTCTTTGGATTTTCATTATGTTGTTAGTTGCCAAGAGTGGATATATGGATATAAATAGTTGTGCCGTTACTTATTATCAATACTAGAAAATCTGTTAAAGTCGATGCATGCACATATTCGTATGTTAAAACGCCAATGTTCACGTTGAATAAATTGCTGAAATTTAATATAAAGTGAATGAAATGTCTTTTTGAGGGATACTGATATAAACACTAGTTAATTCAAATTCCACCTGCTATTTGGATCGAGACATGGAGTTCTCAAGATAAACACCAGTTGATCTTCATATCATCAAAGCAACTTGCACGATGTGTAGTGGATTAGATAACATTGCTACCTCCACCTTACCTATTGGCTGACAATGCCGCCAGCTCTTGCACTGAGATGATTGATTTGCTTATTTTCTTTTCCTTTTTTCTCTGGTTCTTAAATCCCGGTCCAATGATTTTTGTTGTTTCTGGGTGGGAGGGGAAGGGGTGGTTGGTGAGCTGGGGAAGTTGGGTAGGAGAAAGGAGATGGAAAAGATGGTCTCTAGGGAAACATTTATTGTCACTGAGGGGATGGGAATGCTAGGGCTTGCATTTGCTAGTTACTTGTGTGTGTGTTTCTTTTTTTAAAAAAGATAATGTTAGTTACTTGAGTTTGTCTCTAGGAAGATATTTGATGTCTCTTTGAAGATGGGAATGCTAGGGCTTGCATTTGCTAGTTACTTGAGATGGTACTTTAATAAGATAATATTAGTTGCTTGTGATGGTTTGATGAACTAAGATCATAATTTTTTTTCGTAGGCTTTTCTCTTCTTTTGCCTTTAGCTACTCCCTCCGTTTCAATTTGTTTGATGTACTTCCTTTTTTAGTCCGTTTAGAAAAAAATGACTCTTTACCTTTTTGTTTGACATACTTCCAATTTCGTCCGTTTAAAAAAGAATGACTCTTTCCTTTTTTAGCAGTTTTTTAATTCCGACTTTCCACATTACATGTTTAAGACCACAAGAGTAAAGGACATTTTGGTACGTTTGACATACATTTAATCTAAGACCACAAGATGCAAAAGTCTTCTTTATTTTCCTTAACTACGTGCCAAGTCAAATTAGGCCAAACAAATTGAAGTGGATGGAATATTAGATTTGTTGTCCAATTCTTTTGCTTTGCCAGTTAGGAGAATAATATAATTGTTACTTTTGGATGAAGTAGGAAAGGTGGACTGTAATTTCTTCACCATCAATTGACTGATTGACAGTTGCAGAGCCCTAGGAATGGGACTGTGTGGAGGGAGGAGATGATCGAAGTGGTCTATTTTCTTGAAAATTGTAGTTGGAGTGGAGTGAGGTTACTAATAAAAGGAAATAGCTTAACTTGTAATGGTGATATCTGTACCTAATGGACAACTGAAAATAATCAAAGAAAAAGTTGCATCTTCTGTGGCATTTGAAGCAAAAGATAGTTCTATAATGTTCTTTGATACATGATTCATGAACGCTTAAAATGCTTTTATAAATACATTATACAATGGTCGCAGATGTAGGCCACTCAAAAGCTGAAGAGTTGCAGCAACAACAGATATTGCCTGAGGATTCTTCTGCCGATCCTTCTGTAAATGCTGGGCTCGGGAAAAATCTTTTGAATGAGGATGATATGAAGGCTTCATATGGATTAGATACCCCAGTGAGTTTAATATCCTTCACTGATCTGGCTTCCAATATTAAATTGATTAACTTTATGATAGAGTGAAAGATGGATATTTAATTTAGTTGATGGACATGTTAATTCCCAACTTTCTGTATTTTTAATGTCGTTTCAAATAATTTTTTATTAGTGATTTAGAATAACATATCTTGGAGCCCTATTATTCACTTTACTTGAGAGAATGTGGTTATCTAATATATTAATTGTAAAAGGGTCAAATATACGCCTATACTATCAGAACTAATTCAAATATACCATCACTATTTCGGTTCAAATATATTCTCGTCATACTTCTGGTTAAAATATACCTCTCCCATTATGCTTTGACACAAATTTGTCCTTAACTTCAATGGACACATGTCAAGCTCAGAATCAAATGGCCCGTCTCCAATTTTATATTCCAATATTTTGAAGAAACCCACCCATTTAACCCGATCCGCCCTATTATCTTTTCTTTTCATCACTCTTCCTCTTTTCAATGCCTAAAGCTTCAAATTCTGTTCTTTCCTGATGGATTTCAGTTTTTTCTTCAATTTTTTTAAAAAAATTGGCAGCATTTACATTCAAGCACTAATAAATGAACAAAACATCAGAAATATAACAGAAACTGTAGCTATCAGCTGCTTGCAGCTTGCCATAAGAAAACAATTTGGAAACCCAGAAATATAAAATGAGCCACATCCAAAGAAGCTACATACACATTAAATTAACTGGCGTACAAGAAAGGTACATGTACATATAATTCACACGTTCAGAACAAAGGGGGTGGGGGGTGCCTCAACAGAAGACCTCATAAAACCTATTAAAGAATGATATTCATCTAAGGGGACTGTATTTCTGATGACAAGTTCAACAAGTTGAAGAGGAAAACCAAAATAACCATGAAAGAACAACTTTTGAAGCTTTGGGTAATGAAAAGAGAAAAAGAAGCTGAAAGGTAAAGGAACTAGGTCGGATTGGGTTTAATAATTAGTTTTTTTTTAAAAAATTGGGTATTTCAAATTGGGGGCGGGTCATTTCATTCTGAACTTGGCACTTGTCCCTCCCTTAAAGTTAAATTTGTGCCAAAGTATAATGGGAGGGGTAGATTTGAACCTAAAGTTGAACACGGAAGGTATATTTGGATTGGAAGTATAAATGAAGGGTATATTTAGACTATTTCTGATAGTACAGGGATATATTTGACCCTTTTCTATATATTAATTGTCTATTACTCAAGTTTGACTGAGCAGCTTGAGTAAAATTTGAAGTTCTGGAAGTGGTATATTTTGGAATCAATAGGCAAAAGTAGTTTATTGCTGAATGAGTTAGTAGAACTTTTTTATTTTTTGAGACATGCAGTAGTTGTATTCAGTAAAAGCCAGGGTTGGGAGGAAGCTAGTGTACAAGCAAAAAACAGAGATAGATGGAGTGCTTGTATCTGCTTGGACAATTTGGAATGAGAGGAATGCTAGATGTTTTGATAGCATAGAGAGTAGTATGCAAAAGATTAAGCTGCACTGCCTTTTGTTACTATGTTTTCGGTGTAACCAAACATATTCAAATGACACTATCTCCATAATTGATGATCTAGATTCAATTTGGGTAGGAGTTAGCAGGATTTTGAAGTAACTTTGTAAATATAGTTTTTAGTACAACCTAAGTACTGTTTGTGGGAATTATATGAAGTTACCAATTTCCCAAAAAAAAAAGAAGCTTGGCCACCCCAGAAAAGGTGCTAAGTTGGAAACTTTACAAGCATCAAAAGAGTGCTTGATTCCCCCCCCCCCCCCCCCTCCAGAACCCTATAGACATATTGTTTGAACCAAAAAAGGACAAGCTAAGACAATTCATTCTAAGTTTCTAGATAGAACTGTTGGGGCTTTAAAATGTTAACCATTTCTTTCTTTCTACACTGTCCACCAAATGCACGTAGGAATGATCTTCCACCAGTCATCCTCCCCACCTCTATTTCCAATACTCCACCAATTGTTCAGCAGTGCCAAAATAGAACTAGGTTACCCAAGTTATTCCCAAAATAGTGAAATACAAAAGAACATGTGTCACAGATTGATAGCTGTCCTGCAGTGTATTAAGTCTTCATTGTTTTCACCCTCTTGTTCACACAAAAGACATCTTGAACAAATCTGAAGATCTCTTCTTTGTAGCTTATCTACAGTTAGGTAAGCTGTCCTAATTGCCAACAAGACAAAAAATGACACCTTCAGAGGGATTTACTTCCCAGACTTGTTTCCAAGGCCATTTGTCCTTTACAGGACCTCTTTGCTTCAACTGCCAATACACTGACTTTACTGTGAAGGCCCATTTACTGTTCCGTTTCCATCTGAGTCTATCTAGATTCAGTGCGTCCGCCAAAAGTTCCCAATATTGGACTTAGTGTGACGAAATCCTCTACTTCCCAGTCATTAAGAGCTGTCTAAAGATTATATTCCACCCTAGTTGACTCCACATTTGCTTGATCATTTCATGCTGTTGGAGACTTCTAGGATAAAAAATTGGAAACATAGACTTCAGATTGCTCCACCAATCCAGTGATCAGCTCAAAGTCAGTTTTTTCTCCATGTCCCACAATAATCTACACATTTCCAGTAATTTTGCTATTGGTTATGATGGTTCTCCCGACACTACTACAATAGGGACTATTAACATCATTTGTGGTCCACAGGTTCAGTTGTTCAGTATTCCATATTTCTGGGATATGAATTTCCTCCACATTGCACTGTCCTCATTATTTAACCTCCAATGCCATTTTTGTAGCAGACTTCTATTATGCAGACTCAGGTTCTTTATGCCCAAACCACCATGTTTCTTGGTCAAGGTTATCGCCTCCTATTTAACTAGATTATTGCTTTTCTTCTTTTTGTTGCCTTGCCAAAGAAAGTCTCTTCTCAATCTGTCATTTTTCTTGACCCCTTTGAGTAATTGAAAGAGACATTATGTAAGTAGGAAGAACATCTAAAACTGAATTAATGAGAGTTAATCCCCAACCTAGAGAAAGATACTGGGATTTCCACCTTGACAAATTTTTGTCACACCTTTCTATAACCTCATTCCAGATTTCGATAGAACAGTTTTTAGCCTCCAAAGGCATCCCCAAATAAATTGTAGGTGGAGCTCCCACCTGACAGCCAATGGTACCTGCCGGAAATAGCAAATCTGGATTATTATCTAATAAAGAAGGCTTTTTTGCCGGTTAACTTGTAAACCTGTCAAAACTTCAAAAATAGTTAGGATGGCTCCGAGATGTCTGATACGTACCACATCAGCTACACAAAATACTAGTGTCATTGGCCATACAAAATATGAGATATTTCCACTCCTTCAATGGCACTTGGTCAAGATCAAAAGCCTTTGATCCAACCTTAATCATATGATTAATTCCTTCCATGACTATCAAGAATGAAAAGGTGACAAAGGATCACTTTGTCTAAGACCCCTTTGAGATTGAAAAATACCTTTAAGCCCACCATTAACATTCAGTGTTATCAAAGGCGAAAAGCGCAAAAAAGCTCTTAAGGTCTGTGGGGGCTTTATACGCAAGCGCAAATCAAGCGTGGCTTTAATGAAAAAAGGCGCAAAGGGAGAAAAAAATACAAATATATTTGTTTGTCCAAGACAAAATTATAAACATGAATGACACATTTATGACCAAAGAAGTTGAAAAAAATTATGATAAAGTGAAATATTAATTGTTTAGTGTCACTTCTTCGTATGAGGCTCATTAGCAGTGAAAAGTTTGACTTAGAACCTTGATGATGACACTGAAGCGCACATAAAGCGCGCCTTTGATAACACTGCCATTAATCAGCACTGAGAATTTGACATTAGAAATGCAAAATCTTATCCAGTTTACCCATTTGTTACCAGAACCCGTTGCCTTTAAGGTTTTTCAGCAAGCACTTCCAATTGACATCTAGTAGAACGGTTTGGCTCCATGGGTCCGTCGTCTTTTGGATGGTTGTGAAAGGATAATTCATGGTGAAAAAGGTCATTGTTAGAAGCCAAAAGTACAATTTAGGTGGTTGGGTGTTCCCTAACAGATGAATAAGTTTCTTTCCTCAGGGTGGTTGAGGGAATGAAAGTAGGAATATGATTGAGGATTTAGAATAGGGAGTTCAAGTGATTGATAGGTAGTTGAGGATTCTGATCTCTCTCTCTCTCCTTTTTCTCCTCAATGTGTTAGGCTTGAGATTAGGCAAGCAATGTGGGCATGGTAAAGGATATGGTTAATGACATGAGATTGATAAGCAATTAGGTGCTAGGATGAAGTATTCTCGGATTTGATGCTACTTAGGTTGTTTTAAAGAGCACCTACATTGATGCACCCATTTCGGTCTTGTTTATTTTTTTTACTTTTTTCTTCTTTCTGTAGGCCAAATAGTAGTCTGTTAGTCACTTGTAAAAGATTCTTAGATGCAGGGAGGGGTCGCTGAAGCATCCCCTAGGCCTAGGGATACAGATCTATCTCCTGGGCAACCTTTGCAATCCAGTCAGTCATCTGGAAGTCTTGGAGTTATTGGTCGAAGGAGTGTTGCTGACCTCGGAGCAATTGGTGATAGCCTGAGTGTGACCTCTGCAAATTCTTCAGGAATGCATGACCAGATATACAACTTGCAGATGCTTGAATCTGCCTTTCACAAACTTCCTCTGGCCAAAGATTCTGAACGAGCAAAGAGCTACACACCGGTAAACTTCGATACTTCATACACTGTGCAACTTGATAAATAAATTGATATGAACTTATCTTTTGCCGTTGCTTCAGAGGCACCCTGCAGTTACCCCTTCAAGCTATCCCCAAGTACAGGCTCCCATTGTCAACAATCCTGGATTCTGGGAAAGACTTGGAGCTGATAACTATGGCACAGACACTCTGTTCTTTGCATTTTACTACCAACAGGTGCAACTGTAATTGGCGTTGGGTTTTGATGCTCTTTTCCAATCTTAGAGATCATATTTATCTTGTTCTTTGATTACCCTCTGCAGAATACTTATCAGCAGTACCTGGCTGCGAAGGAGTTGAAGAAACAGTCTTGGAGGTATCACAGAAAGTATAACACATGGTTTCAGCGGCATGAGGAGCCAACTGTTGCCACTGATGACTTTGAACAGGGAACATATGTCTACTTTGATTTCCACATAGCTAATGATGAACAACATGGATGGTACGCCACTATTTCTTCGATTTGATTACTGTATTCCAAAATGCTTCTGTTTTGATATTCAAATGAACGACTTTTATGTGAATTAAAAATAACAAGCCTATGCTGCTGTCTATATTTGGTTTGTTTGTTTTAATGGAGGTAAGATGTGTTAAATATTCCATTTGGTTTACTAAGTAAAAGAAATGGAGGGAAGGCAACTCAATTTTATTTTTATTTTTTTGAGAAGGAAATAATTTGTATTTCTATTTCCAAAAAATCAAAACCTGCCACATGTTACAGATTCCTAATTACAGATTAAAGAGAGTATAACAGAAGATCTTCAATCCTATGACAAAAATTACAGTGATCCTATGATATTCATAACTGATTCTAGATCTTCCATATACTCCTGTTTACACCAAAAATGAAACAACACAAGACAATTGATTTTCATCTTCTGAATAGTGTTGCTCTTGTTCTGATGGCATCTAAGGTTCCGTTCTTTCCACGTTGACCACCAAATACAAGCTGGGATGATTTTCCATCTCTCCCTGTAAGGCAACTTAAATTAGAACAGGCGGCCTTTTGCTCATTTGATTCTTGTTAGGGAATAGATTAGGAGACTTTCAAGTATGGATACATTTTTTCATCTTAGACTTAAAAGTGTTTTTTTATTCCATCTTTTTCTCAAGTTTGACGCTTAGTTCCCTGCCTGATAGTTGATCTTCATTTTCTTCTTCTACACATTTTTTCCCATATATTTGGGGTCCTCCCTTTTTTTAGTGGCGAACTGGCAATCAATCCAGATGATCTTTTAAGCATTAAGTTTTTGTAAGTTTCTGGTTTTTGGTTTCTTGCATCTTTGATGCATTCTTTTCTTTTACTTTGGGAACACCATTTTTAAAAAACAGGGCTGTATCTGTATAATAAGATATTTTTTGGAACTCCCATGGTGAAGGCACTCCTGACTCAGAGCTTTATTAAGGCTTATAGACTTTCTCCTTTTTGGTTAAACATTATCTTTCTGCTCCTAGTCACTCGCATCATCAGCTCTTCTAGGAATGATCTCTTCTTTTATCCTAGAATAAGAATAGGAATAGGAATAGGATTGTATATAGTCTCCTATGTGGAAAACGAGTGTAACGTAGTGTATATAAACAGAGCTTAGTGTAATAATGTAGTCAATGCATCTTAATAATGTCTTCCGAGTCTTTATTCCTCATATGGTATCATAAGTGATTTGTGTCAGCTCCGGCGACCAAACTCTAGTCATGTTTTCTGGCAGCAGATACGTCACGCGACAGCAGACACTAGTGTTCCGGTGGATGCATGAGTTCACGCGCCGATGCGAGTTATTACAGCTAACTTTCGACCATTTTTCCTCTCCAATGGTGTTTGGTATCTGATTCCGAGGGTATCCATCCCGATTCCACCACATTCCAACGATTTTTTTGTACAGATTTCAGTGACTATTGCGGAGAGGCTCTTTGTTTTCCGATGTGTTTTCAAGCCGCATTCTTCTTCTACAATGGTCATCCAGTGATTTTGACCCAATCCATATTTTTTTAGAATATCCTATAACCTCTTTTCAGCGAGTTTTCTGGTGACTTCAATCTCTGCTTTTTGGTTATTTGTACTTGCTTGGTGATTCGACCTAAGCGCAGCCATTTCTGATAGTTTCAACAACTTGATTTATAGATCTCATCATATTTCTCTTTTTTTCTGGTGTTGTCAGATTCAGATCAGTTAGTCAGGTTTCAGGCAACTTTCAAGACAAATTTCAGATCTTTTGCACTTTCGACAGCCTTCTCCATTGTATTTGTGATTATGTATTCTTGGTTTGATAGTTTTGGCTTCAAAAGGATGTGAGTTGAAAAATCAAATCTTGCAATTTCTTCAGCACCCTTAATGAAAGGATCATATAATCGAATATTCCAAGCCATAGAGTGTCAATGAAGAGGTCATTTTGGAAGGTTTTGACCCAAGTGTAGTTAATAGGTTTGGACGCACTCATGAAGTATAGTATTCTCTTCCTGATCGACCACCCTAGAATGCTCATGTTGCTCATACTAACACTACAAGTAATCAACTGGTATATTGGTGATTCTTTTGCTTGTCATCCATAGTCTAATACCCTTGGACCGTGGGTCATGTACTCTGGTGCATCTGATATATTTCTTGTGACAGATCAATTTCGTCAAATATTATTTATTCAGTCTCTTCCCGCTACCAGCTGTTACTGTAGCCAATGGATTAAACACAAGAAGCTGGATAGACTAATCCCCTATCATGTCACTCTAAACCCTATATTTATGTCCCTGATTGTCCTTTTAATCTTGTGTCTGTTAGTGATTTGACTCGTGTCCTAAATTTGTCATAGTATTTCTTGATGATTTTTTTGTTATGTAGGATCTTAGTAGGGGACAAACGACATGTGTAAGAGTTAATCACAAGGCCTCTACATATCTTACCTCTTCTAGTTTCCACTTCATGTCCAAAAGATGCTGCCTATTTTGTCTAGTCCATCCATATTAGATAGTGAGTTGTGTCAACCTGGGTAACACACTCGAACTAACTTTCCACAGTGTTGAGAGTCGTGTAGATTCTAGTTTTCATTAGTTCATTTTGTTATTTGGGGTCCTGGTAGAGTTGGTTCAACCTTAGGGTCGTTCTGAGTTGTTTTCTAGATTCAAGAGCTTTTGTGCTGAAGTACAAAATCAATTTGATGTTTCTTTTCGTACTTCTCATACTTATCCCTCCCTCTTTCAACAATTTATGATTGACCAAGGAATTATTTATTAGAATGGGAGAATAGGGCAGCAGATTGGAATACTAGGCACCACATAGAGACTACTCACACTCTTCTCATTCAATCTCATGTTCTCTATTTCTTTTCTTTTTTTGCGATGCAGTTCTCACATCTTGCTATATAATTAATTGGATGCCCTCATCTTTCATTCAAAATCAGATTTCTTATTCAATATTGTTACCTTGGAGCCTGTTTGGATTGACTAGAAAAAAGTAGCTTTTAAGTTTAAAAAAAAAAAATCAAAACTTAAATGACTTTTAAGTTTTAAAAAAAAAAGTAGGGGGAGTCCTACTTTTGGTTTGTAACTTTTCTTTAAAAACTTTGCCAAACATTTTCAAAAGCTAAAAATGACTTCCAAGTAGTTTTGACCAACTTTATGCCAGTCCAAACATGCTCTTAGTCACCTCTACACTTTCGGCCTTGCGTCTTTGGGAACGCGTGTTTTGTTCATAACTTTTGGAAAAGATAAATTAGTCCCTATGCTCTCAAATGTGTCTTTCTTTGTTATTATTGAGTTTAAAAAGAGCATCGTTGCTAATCACCTAAGCTGCCTGAACCTTATGTCAGTCGATGTCACATTTTTAGTTTCAACCTTACTTTTTATATCTTCCGATTATCTTGATATCTCTAACGTCTTACCTATACTTGCTTTTGAGAAATCTACCGTTCACAGTGCTAGTACTCCTGACTTACCCTTGTGGTCCACGTCCAACATCAAGTCCAGATTATTCATGTCCTTCATTGGACCCCAGACCTTCTACGAACTTGTCTCCTCCTAGTCAGCTAATTGAACTTGAAAAGGCATACAGTCTGATCGTAATACTAACCCCTTTTATACCTCTTTTATCACCATCTGTAATCACCCCGTTATGCCTGTCTCATCTTTGTCCTATGTTTTATCCTTAAGTGTACAAGTGAGGCCCTTTCTAAGCTAGTATAGCGAGGGGACAAGCTATGATTGATGAGATGTATGCTTTAAATGTGAGTGCTACTAGGGAGCTTGTTCCTCTTCCTTTAGGTAAATATATTGCTGACTGTCGTCGGGTTTATGCTGTCAAAGTTGGTCCAGGCAATCAAATTGATCGTCTTAAGGCTCCCCTTGTTCCTAATGGGTATATTAAGATATATGGGCGTGATTTTTGCGATACCTTATCTCCCTTGGGCTAAAATAATATTTGTCCATCTTTTTCTATCCATGACTACTGTTGACCATTGACCTCATTATGAATTGGACATTACAAATGTTTTTCTCCATGGTGACCTTGAGAAGGATGTTTATAGAGAGCAATCACTTGGTTTTGTTGCTCGAGATGAATCTAGTAGCCTGGTATGTCGATTGCATCAATCACTCCATGGTTTGAAACAGACTGCATCGGTCACTCCATGGTTTGAAACAGACTCCTCAAGCTTGGTTTGGGAAGTTCAGCACAACAATTTAGGAGTTCGGCATGACTCGCAAGGAAGCTGGTCTCATTTTGCTCAAAATCGGAATATTTATCCCCCCTCCCCCCTCTCGCACCTTGATTAAGGGAAAAAGATGACATAAAGATTAGAAGAATACTTATGGGACCGTGCGATTTGGTTTTCTTGATATTTCCTCTATTTATGTAAAAATGCATTCGTTAATGTGGTTTCAACTGATTTCATGACTTTGAGTTCATGTTTGTACTTGTACTCAGGTGCCAGAGGATCAAGCAGGAGTTCACATTTGAGTACAATTTTCTGGAAGATGAGCTCATTGTATAGAATTTGTTTATACCTGTAACATTTATTTTTCTATCTGCCCTATTTTCTTTTGGCTGTCTAAATTACATGGCTTGTACGGTAGTTTATATGTTTCGAAGGCGTGTCTAGTTTGATGCTTTAGACGCCTTCTTTTAAAAAACCGAGCAGAGATATCAGGATTAAAATTTCATACATACCTCTACATGCTGTTAAAAATTCGTTAGAGAAATAGAAACATTAGCTAATCTCTTGTTTGCATATTTTGGTTCAGAAGGTCGAAAGTTAGATTGTTGCAAATATAGGAAGTTGCATATGAACATAGCTCCACATAAAATGGAAACATAGTGCCACTCTGTTTGAGGGTTTCAAATACACATTAAAGGGGTCGTTTGGTAGTGTAAAAATAATGCAAAATATAGTGTACTAGTAATGCTTACATTTAGCAATGTATATATTAGTTATGCTTGCATTAATTATCCATAGATTATTTCTATGCATTGAAAATAGAATGTATTGCATTAAAAATTTTATTTACAAAGATGCCCTTCATTATATATATATATATATATATATATAAAGGTATTGAGGGCAGTTGAGTTTTTAATTGGGTTAATGCATGCATTAAAAGCGTTGTATTGCTAATACCCAGTTATCCATGGTATTAGCAATACACACTTGAATGCATAATAGAGTTTAGAACTAATGCAAGCATGTACAAGGTTGGAAAAGAGTACTAAATAAGGTAGTAGTAATAAACAAGGCTAATATAAAATGACTCTTGAGTCTCTGTGTGAGCAGATTGTTCAAATTATACACTGTCTATTATAGTCTAGCCATTTTGTAAACCGTTGTTGAGTGTTGAAATATGCAGAAGCATGAACTTCACGTCACCATGATAGAGAGGGAAAAAAGGTTATGATGAATTTGGGACTGATAAACAACTCAATCACAAAGTTGAAGAAAGAATAAATTTGTTTGGTCTTATTTGTCCTTCAATTATTTCGCTTTGTGAAAGATGATATCTTTTAACCTCCTCCCCCCCACACCCCCAACATACACATCTACCACTAACTAATTTGTGTTAAGTCAGACTCCGAAGAGATTCTAAGTCTTTTATGTGTTGGTTGATAGCATCGATTATACAATATTTATTTTGTCCAATTTTGAAGAGAAGATAATACAACTTTGGCATTACTAACTAAGCAACTTGTGGTGCATGGATGAGTACTACTCACTTCTAACAACTTACGGGTCATTTGGTTATTTGTTAGAGTCATGCATGTATTACTTAGAAAAATTTTTATATAATGGCAAACTAATAAATTAAATTAAATGTTATAATCACACTTTGATTTAATTACGCCCTGTAGCAAATTGTTTGTCAATCAATTCTCTCCCTCAAACTCTTGCTCGTCACTTTCCTCTCTCGCTTCATCTCTTGCTCCCTCTACATTTGTGTTTGTATAAAGCGAGATTTTTTTTTATATATATATACATATATTTTCGATTCCCTTTGTCCCCTCTGCGAGATATTGCTCGCCACTCTTCCAGATCTCAGTCACCACCCTTGCCTCTATCACTTATAC